>CM046429.1:19340720-19940720 GCA_025506505.1 Flaveria sonorensis
TCTACTGACCTTAGGGGAGTCATCTGATCAAACAGTTGAATCAGACTTGTTTTGTTCAGTAATCTCCCTCACAGCAGTTCCCAGAGGCCTATCTTGTTAGGATTACATCCCTTGGCTCTCTATCAACTTTTCCTTTCCTCTGTGCATGTCTATGCTATCAATTACAGTTGCTTAGGAGGAGTTTTGGTTTGATTCTTGTTGATAAGCAGGTTTGGGAGCCCCAGTCCTGAATTTACTCCTGTATCTAGCTCAATCTTCATTACATATTCCATCATTTTTCTAAGCTCGCCAACTGTTTTCCTTTTAGCTCATAAGGCTCATAGTTATGGCTTTGCAGCCAACATGTCATGTTGTACCTAGTGAGCTTTTGGGTGTCACAGTGACCCAAATCATTTGTGATCTTCTCCATTGTTTTGTACTTAGAGAAAGTTTCATAATTGCAGATTGGGAGCATCATCCTTGTAGCATCAAATTCTTTCAAAGCTTGAATCATCTCTCCCATGTTCATCTTCTCTACCAAGTCATGTGGGAATCCATTATTAATAAGATCCATGAACATTAAGCTTTGGGCTCTCTCCTCTAGGATATCTTCAGTGGTTAACTGTTCCCATTCTTCATCACTTTCTTCTTTAATTGGTTCTGCTAATGCTATGTGCTCTGGTGACAATGTTTTTAACCTTTTGTTGTGCCTTTAGGTTCACCAGCAGCCTCTTGGGTTTTCATCAGGTACTTCCTTTTTCTACTGTAAGTGATTATGGGTTCATCAGTTTTCTCATTTTACTTTCTCCTGTTTTGCTCATTTCACCTTCAGCCAACCTTTTCTTTAATGATTCAATCTCAGCATCTTTTGCTTTCAACTGATCTGATTGTTCATCAACTAAGTCATTCAAAGCATCTATCACTTCATTATCTATCTCCACATCTTCACTCAGCCTTTTCAACCTTCCTTCTAAACTAGTGATTATAGCATCTTTTCTTGCTATCAGTCTGTCTTTCTCTATCGCTCTTTCTTCATTTTCCTCAACTTTTCTAACTTCATGTTGCTTTTAATGATCAAATGTTGTTTTGCTACCAAGTAGCTCTTACTCACATCAATCTTTCTTTATTCAAGTCGTCTCATTATAAGCAATGATGTCAACATATCTCCTCTCCTCTTGTTCAACATTCTCATCTTTCTCCCCTTCATCTTCTACACAGATCTCCTTAGTTGTGCCTTCTTGAACCTTGTTAACCTCCTCCAGATTGAGTATCTCAGTGTGTGTAGGGCTTACTGGTGATGAGACAGGTTCCGTAGGTGTGGGTGACACAACTGGATCAGTTGGTGATTGGATGAGTTTTGGTTAGATTGGCTCAGTGGCAATGGAGTCATGGGATGTTAGGGAGTGTGTGGGTGAGAACGGAACAACCTCCTCACCAACTACTTCAGTTGAAGTTGTGTTAGCCGTGGTTTGAGAGTGATCAGGAGAGATTGGTTGTGTGTGTTCACTTGAAGAGGATATCAAGTGGATTGGTGATAATGATGGTTGATGTTCTTGATGATGAGCTTTAGGAGATTCGGCTGCTGGTGTTTGATGTTAGGATAGTTCAGGGAATTCAGCTTGTGGACTATGTGTTGAGGTTCTTCAACCCACAGTAGTTCCTGAGGTATGTCCTCTGCCTCATCTAGGACATGAGCGACATCTCTACATCTCTCCTCCTCGTATTGTCCTGTCAGCTTTTCAGGAGTGATCTTCCCAGGTGAGCTTGTACACAAACATCACCATCTCTTGTAATGTTTGGCAGTTGATCATTGATGATGAGTTGAAGGAATCTTGGGAACATGTACATCTTGTTCTCTTTCTAACACCTTATGTGATCACATAGGCAGCCAAGGATGTACTTGGAATAGTTGTACTTTCTCCTCAAGGATCCCATAATTCCTGATGAAATTTGCCTAGAGAAACTATCCAATCCTGACTTTCGATTGGAGATACATTCAGTAAGTGTGGCACAAGAATCTGTACGGTTTGCTCAGCCTCCCCTTCTTGATCTCACCGTTCGATAGTCACCATCATAGCCCATCAATCCAAATACTTTCTGAAGTATTCATGGTCGAATACATCAGGGTGGCCTTCTTCAGCATCTCCGAATTCCAGTGCCCTCTGATTGTGCGTTGATCAATCCGCAGTTGTAGATTCTGACTGAAGCATATATGACGTGTGCTTCATCTTCTTCCTCCACCCTTTCCGAGTCCCAGAATCTATCATTTGTGTTTGATAGATAACATGATTTGCAGTTAGTGCATAGTAGAGTCTTGTTCTTTTCAAGTATCTTATAATGTCTCTGCATTCGTCCTCCACATCTAGATTCAGAAATGCACAGACATTATGGTCTTTTACGAACCGATTAGTCATGGTGACTGTGGTGTTTGAGTAGTGTTCGATGTAGAAGATGAAGGGGGTTTTGGATGGACAGATTTCTAGGTCTGAAGTGTTTTGCAAGTGAATAGAAAGTCCAACGGTCGAGATGCCCATTTTTATATTTTTCCAGACTGTTTAACCTAATCTTAATGACGTGGGACCCATTTACTCTTTTTACCCTTCCGAGGTTATCCACAAGCTTATGCTTCCGAAGAACATCTATGAAAGGCAAAAACTTTGCTGTTTTAACCTTTTGATTGGGTTAAAACCTTCAGATATCCTGCAGCCAAGTTAGTGCTCAAGTTCCAACTTTCTTCATTTAAAAATGTAACACATTTGATACTCAGATTTTCATGCTGATCTACTACTCCCCCCAAATTTGTGATTAATCATAAAATTATGCATTTATCAAAAATTTATAAAGAATAGCATGAAAAACATTATCTTTCCAACTAATTTGCAAAGAAAAGAACAAAACCAGAAATTATTTACAAGCATTGATATCATATAATGGGATCATCCATATAACATCTAATAACACTAAAACTTCCCAATGACATTTTGGTTGATGAAAGAAGACAGATCTAGTGTTGATTGCAAGTATATTGATCCTCATAAATTCAAACAAGAGTGTATATTCAACTTGTCATGCTATTTATCATGTTTTAAAATTGTTTAAAGAAGGACAAGTATGGACTCCACATTCAATTCACATTGAAGTTTGTCCTCCGTAGATGAGTCAATTAATCACTTTTTCACACTTAAAACTATGTTTCGTAAGTTATAAGCTCTATCTTAAGATTTCTTTGAAATCTTATTAATGTTGATATGATTTGTGAGCTCTGAATTAATACACTGTTCACCATGGATTCTTTTAGAGCTGTTCCTTTTGGAATCTTTTGATACTAGCATCAGGACACCAGGTCTTTACTTACGTAAACAAGGTGCCCAGGAACTCAGTCTTTGCTTACGCAAAACAGAGAGTTCATGATGCGCAAAGATAAGGTTAAAATTGTTACAACATAGTGTGCTTAGGTGAGTAAGTTGTCACAGCAGGATAAGACTTACTTTCTTGCTCCTCAAAATGGAAGTAGCCACAGTTGTGTCACCTTGACATTATGTTATGCATGTCTTGTTTAGTTTCAACTCAAGCTGAACCTACTCACATATCACATCACATCTGATCAGTCTATATGAATTGTTTGATAAATGAGGAAAGTAAGCAAATGTATAGTGTACTATCATTTCCCATTATATGAACTGTTTATTCAATAAAATATGTAAATAAGACAATAGGTTTGTATTTTTATATGTTTTAATAACAATCTACGATGAACAAGTTTGTTCTTCCGTAGATATTCAATTAAAACTATAATGGATAGAACATGCTTTTCATTATGTTGATTAAGACTTAATCTAAATTGATCATCCTAATGACTCAATAAGAAATTAAATCTAACTGAATCAAAGGCTTTAGTGAATAATCAGCAAGCTGATTTGTTGTGTCCACTTTGATCAACTTGATTAGTCCCTTTTCTGAACAGTCTCTCAGAAAATGGTATCTGATTTCTATATTTTAGTTTTACTATGTTGCACTGGATTAGCAGTGTTAAACATAGCACTGAGTTATCTATGTGGATTGGTGTATGAAGAAAATTGTAACCATAATCAAGTAGTTGGTTTTGCAACCATAAAACTTGAGAGCACCCGCTGAAGCAGCTATGTACTCAGCCTTAGCTGTGGATACTGAAACATTTATCTGCTTTTTGCACTGCCAAGAACAAGTCTTGGTCCGAGGAATTGACAACCTCCAGTTGTTATTTTATTATTGTTGTTGCAACCTCCATAGTCACTGTCTGAGTATGCATACAGTTTGAAGTCTCCTTCTTTGGGATACCAAAGTCCAAGTTGGTTTCCTTTTAAGATATTTGAAAATTCTCTTCACTGCATTTAAGGTGCTCCTTTGGATCTGCTTGGTACCTAGCACAAACACCACAGCAAACATTATGTCAGTCTACTCGTCAGTCAAGTACATTAAGGATCCTATCATAGATCTGTATAATCTTTGGTCAACAGACTTCCCTGTAGGATCTGGTACTATCTCTATGTAGATGCTAGTGTTTTGCATGATGAAGATTCAACAGATTGTATTTCTTCAGTGGTTGAAGTACATACTTCTCTTGATTGATGAAAATACCATCTGGTTTCTGATGACTTGTAGACCCAAGAAGAAAGTTAATTCTCCCATTGAACTCATCTGAAACTCAGATTGCATCAAAGCTTCAAAGTCTTCATACAATCTCTTGTTTGTTGATCCAAAGATGATGTCATCAACATATATTTGGACAACTAAGAGATCTTGATGTTTATGTTTGAGAAACAAAGTTTGATCAATGGTTCCTCTTCTGTAGCCATGCTTCAGTAGGAATGCAGACAATGTGTCATATACCATTTTCCTTGTGCTTGATGAAGACCATACAATGCTTTGTTAAGCTTGTACACCCTGTGAGGGTAGTCAGGTCTTCAAAGCTGGGTTTGGGAAACATAGACTTCTTCATCAATTTTACCATATAAGAAGGCACACTTACATCCATTTGGTAAACTGTGAACTTCTTGTAGGTAGCATAGGCTAGAAATACTCTGATGGCTTCAATCCTTACAACTGTTGCAAAGACTTCATCATAATCTATCCCTTCTTCTTATGTGTAGCCTTGTGCAATTAGCCTTGCTTTGTTTCTAACAATTATTCCTCTGTCATCTAGCTTGTTCTTGAATAACCACCTAGTGCTAATTGGATGTTGGCCTTCAGGGAGATCAACCAGATTCCAAACCTTCTGCTTTCTGAATTGTTAAAGCTCTTCTTGCATTGCTTCAATCCAGCTGTTGTCTTTTAATGCTTCAGTTATGTTTGGAGGAACTACTTATGATAGAAAACAAGAGAACAGACAAATATTGGCTGATCTCCCTTGTCTTCTTGTAGTTCTTCTATTAAGTTCACCAATCATATAGTCAATTGGATGATCCTTGTGAGTTCTAACTGTTGGAACATTATGAACTTGGATAGATGAATCCAAGTTGGTGATATTAATTGATGGAGATAGAGTCAGCTGGGATGAGGAATCAACAAAGTAGTCAAACTCCTCTGTATGTTGATCTTGTGAAGCTGAATGTTGTCCATCTTCATGCACTTGAGTTTCTGCAGATGTGTTTATAACTTCTACAGCAGTTGAAGGATCAGCGGATGATGTTGTAGTTGGTTTATCTGCATGTGTAGAAGTAGTCGGCATGATCTCTGTTGTGTTTGAATCCTCAGGTGATGAAGGTGGATCAGCTTCGGAAGTTGGAATATCTACAAAAGTAGGATGCATTTCTGTTGAAGAATGAACTTTTGTTAGAGAGGGAACTTCCACTGATGTAACTGGTACTTCTGTTGATGTTGAATTCTCATTTCCATCAAGATGATCATAGCCTGTTTGAGTTGTATGTTCAACATCAACAACACTTTGATTATGTGTCTGAACTTCTCTTGGTGGATCAACTGTCAATGGCACTTCACCCATGTTTGGAGGAACATAAGGATAACATGTATCCGCAGGACCTGTTACATTCAAGTAACCAATGTTAAATGAGTTTGTTAATGCATCTATATCAAACAGCCAAGATGATCCTTTTACAGATTGTGTAAACATGGATTCATCAAAAGACACATTAGGAGTTTCTTCCACAATGTTGTCATGTGGAATATATACTCTGTATGATTTTGATGTTGATGAATACCCAACAAAGAAACCATCATATGCTTTTTCAGTAAACTTTCCTAATTGTTCTTTAGTGTTTAAGACAGACACATGACACCCAAAAGCTCTAAGATATCCTATGAAAGGTTTTCGTTTAAACAAAAGTTCATAGGGTGTTTTGTTGTGTTCTTTGACTCTTAAGGTTCTGTTTTGAACTGCGCATGTTGTATTCACTGCTTCAACCCAAAATGTTATTGGTAGCTTTGAATCAGCCAATATTGTTCTTGTTGCTTCAATTAGAGTCTTGTTTCTTCTTTCAGCAACTCCATTCTGTTGTCGAGTTCTTGGAGCACTGAATTGTCTAACTATCCCTTTGTCCCTGCAAAAAGAGTCTAAAATATAATTAACAAATTCAGTTCCATTATCCACTTTTAAACCTTTTACTTTTAGATCAAGTTGATTTTCTATCTTGGTGATAAACTCCATTAAAATTTCTGATGTTTCACTTTTAAGTTTTAAAAAAAATACCCAAGTAAATCTAGTGAAATCATCAACAATCACCAAGCAGTATTGCCTTTTTTCAATGCTTAACACATTGGTTGGACCAAAGAGATCCATGTGCAATAACTTCAGTGGTGTTGTGTTAGAGTTAATTGTTTTGGATTTATGTGATACTTTGTATTGTTTTCCTTTAGAACATGATAAATAGTGATTAGAACAGTAAAATTCTTTCTTTGGAACACCAATGACTAAGTCATTTTTCACCAATTTATTCATGTTTTTCATGTTGGAGTGAGCCATCCTTCTATGCCATAGTTGAGATTCATCTTCTGATGACTTAGAAATCAGGCATGTTTCTTTGCTTGTTATTGATGTGTTGTTCATGTCCAACACATAAGTGTTGTCTTTTCTTGGTGCCTTAAGAAGGATCCAGTCTTCTGGGATTTTGAAACCTGGCTTAAGAATATAACAGTCAGCTTTATCAAAGAATGTGGTATAGTTTTGATCACAAATTTGAGAAACACTTAACAAATTGAATTGTAAATTTTCACAAAAATTAACTTTCTCAAATTTCAGTACACCATTTGTTACCATTCCTTCACCAATGATTTTACCTCCTTTTTTATCCCCACCAAATGCTACATATGAAGCATGTTTATGTTTGAAATCATGGAGGAGAGAACAGTTTCCTGTCATGTGCCTGGAACAGCCACTATCAACATACCACTTGTTGTCAGACCTACCTGGATGTTCTTGCAAAACATAATGAAATTAATTAGAATGTGGAGCCCAAGCCTTGATGGTCTTGGGCTTGCCATTGTTCTCTAATATAGTTATTTTTTCATGGATGAGCCTTGATGTTACTAATTATTTTTAGGTTTAATTATTTTATTATGTTTTGTTTTGGGTGAGGATGATTCTTTTGATGATGATGATGTGGTGTTTTCATCTTGGTTCATACTGACTTGCTCAATCACTTCTTCTTTCAGTACCTTTTTCATTGGACTTGAATTGAGGCTTGCCCTAAAAAGTTTCTGCATCCTTTGATTTAGACTAAGGTACATGGTCACCTTTTCCAAAGTGATCAAAGAACTCATCATCTTCCTGCAATTCTACCTTTTTGTGAGGTGTCTTGATTTGAACATGTCTTTCTTTCATTTTCTTTGTTTGATTCTCAACAAATGTTTTCTTTGTCTTTGAATTCTTCTGCTTTTGTTGCTGCTTCTTTTGTTTTGAAACCTTTGAATCATCATACTCAGAAGATTGTGAGTCTGATTCAGTATTTTCTGCTTGTTGCTTCTTGAATACCTTTGTTTTGTTCTTTTTGTTGAAGAAACATTCTTGAGTGGAATGATTATGTTTGTTGCATATTGCACAATATTTGTTAAAGTAACAATCAGAAGTCACGTGATTGTTCATATTGCATATTGAGCAATAGCTGCTGAAGTAGCATTCTTCTATGCTGTGGTTGTGCATATCACACCACAATACTTCTCTTCAGCTTCACTGTCAGAATCAGCTTTTACCTTTGTCTTTTTCTTGATCATTGCCTTCTTTTGCTTCTTTAATTCCTTTTCAAATTTTGCAGCTGATGATTCTTTACCCTTACCTGACATGATGTCAAAGGGTTCTTCTTTTGCTTCTATAATTCTTTGTTCATTGGATGCTTCCGCAGATGTTTTCTTCTTCTGTATTCCTTCTACGGATGACTGTTTTGGAACATGTTTCTTATACTTTTCTATGGATTTATCTGACTTCTTCTTCTTCCGCAGGTGATCTGCGGAGGTGAGTTTTTCTTCTTCTGTGGTTCTTTTTGCTGAATTGTTGTTGTGTTGGTTGAGTACATGAATGCCTTCATTCAGTTCACCAATTCTTGTGTAAATGGTCTCCAGCAAATTTCTTTGTTTTGGTGGATAAGGAAGTTTTATTTCATCCAACACTAAAGGAATTAGATGTTCTTTCATCATAGGTTTTCCCTTACCCAAACTAGTAATTTTAGGCTCATCACCCTCATCCAGATCATCATAGTTATCAAAATCAAATTCTGATTCATTTTGTTTTGAAAGTTCTGATTGAGATGAATCAGTTTCACTTGACTCAAAGTCATTATTTACCACTTCATTATTTTCATCTTTTGACTCAGTTTTTGGCTAGATACGAAATGAATTGATAAACTGTTAGTCATGGACTCAGGTAGGGTGGTGTAGTTGTCATTTACTGGTGGTGCAACAACATGAAATCCCAATCCAGATTTATTCTTTAACGCAATAAGAGAGTTTAACAGTTTCTCATACTTCTGTGATGACAATTGGAATTCTTGAAGTTTTACTTTAGTAGATGCATGATCTGACATAGACTTTGTTAATGAAATAGTCAAATGCTCAACTTGTGCTTTCAGATTGTAATTTTCAGACACAAGTTTATCTAAATTCTTTTGTAATGAATTGATTTTTACTTGATAAAGTTTGTGTTCTCTACATGTGATTCATTTAAAAGCAAAGTTTCTTTTACTTTATCAGCCAATTGTTGAGCATGAGTTCTATATCTTTCAACTTCATCAACACAGGTGGAAGAACATAACCTTTCTCTTACCTCTCTAGCCATTGGTGGAATCTTGTTTTCCATGTTGGCCATCAGTGCTTGATTTTCTTCCATTACATCTTTTTCATACATGCTCCAATCATAAGTACCATCCTGCAAAATAATTAAACCAGTTTCTTTAGAATTATTGGTACCTGATGAGTTGGTTGTTGATGGTGGGGATGAGTTGGTCAGCTGAGTTTGTGTGAAACTTCTTTGATTTGATTGTCTAGAGTCATTTGTTTGTTGTTGATTGCTATTGCATTCCCTTGAGAAGTGCCCATAGAGATTTCACTTGAAGCATCTCACTTTGGACTTGTCAACACCTATCTTGGTTGATCTTCCTCCCACTGACAGTCCCTTGTTCTTTTTCATGTACATTTTAGCTCTATAAGCTATCATTGCCATCTGCCATTGCAGATCCATCTCTTCTACTTCATCAGGATGAAGTTCTTCAAGGTCCTGTTGATAGAAGTGGGCAGGAGTCAAAGTGCTACCCAAGTAAGCCTGGATGCTTGAACTGAATGCTACAAAAGCTGCCTTTTGTTCTTCAGATTCCAAAACCACAGTGATTGGTTTTGTTTGATCGCTGTTCTTTTTGATCTTGGAGTCATCAGCCTTTCCTTTTGAATTTTTATTTTGATTGTTTTGAGAGCTCAATTTGGAAGACTTGGCAGCATAGAAGCTTGTTACCTCTTCATTGTCACTTTCAACACATGAGTTGTCTTCATCTTCATTGGAGATGAACGCGCTTCCAACACCCTTTAATTCCTTGAATTGGTATGGTGCTATAGGTGCTTTAATGCTCTTGTTTCTTGTCTTCTCGTCTAACTCCAAAGCTTCTACCTTTGCAACTAGAGTGTCTAGTCCTATCGACTTCAAATCCAGTGTGTTTTTGAACATAGACACAGTCTGTGTCCAACTTTCTGGTAGTGCATGAAGTATCTTTTTATTTAACTCCTCGCTGCTGTACTTCAGTTCAAAGATATTCATCTCTGTAACCAGTTGCATAAATCTGTGGAGTTGTTGAGGGACTGACTCACCCGTAATATGATGAAAAGTTTCATACTGTGAGCGAAGTGTATCCTTCTTTATGCTTCTAATCTCATCACTTCCTTCACACAGAGTGTGCAGGATTTTCCATAATGAGTGTGTTGTTTTATATGATTCACACCTGATCAATAGATCTTCAGGCAAAGCCATAGTAAGCATGCTATAGGCTTTGATATTGATTTTGACTTTCTTTGCGTCATCAGGGGACAGATTTTTCAGACTTATGGGTTGATTATTGTCCTTATAATCCCATCCTAAGGCAGGAGGAATATATGGATCTTCTGTAATCGAAACCCATAGATCAGAATCTGTATAATTAAGATGATTCCTGAACCTGATTTTCCAAGTTTTGAAATCAGATTTGTTTTCTAACTTCGAAGGTTGATACGCACCAACCACTGAATTGCTCATGTTAATTAATTTTGTTAAATATCAAAAAGCAACAATTGTGTTTGAATAAACCCAACTAAACAAATCAAACTGATAGATCAATTGATCTAGATCAATGAGCACCAGGCTCTGATACCACCTGTGAATCCAAGGATCAAAACAGTAATTATCAGATTGATTTTAACAAGTGTTGATTGCAGAACTATCAACACTTGATGTTTAATGGATGATTAATATCAAATTGATCAACAGTGAATAGAACAATCAAACATAAATATAAAAACAAACAAACCAAGAATTGTTCAACAATCACAATCAATTGATTGTAATGCTCTGTTGCTATTGATAAGCTGCTGTTGTTGTTCTGTGTTTTTCGTCCTCTCTTCTAATGATCTCATTTCTATCAATATATAGAGATCATGTTCCTATTCTGTTCCTAATTCATTGCTGATCTTTCGCTATCTAGTTGCTATACTTAAGCTAACTTCCTATAGCTATGCGTATCCTTGCCTTATTTATCGGCATAGGAGTTTGCGATTTACAATGAATTATATTTGAAAACTGATGTTGATATGACGTGAAATATTTGCTTGAAATAAATGTCCTCCATCGCCATTAATGATGTTGCTCTGCCACGTTAACTTGTTTACTTTCTGTTGAAAATATTGAAGTGTTAAATAGTCTTCCGTAGGAATTTATTCTTCCGCAGAAACTTAGTCTTCCACAGCAACACTTTAGTCTTCGGAGCTTGTTCTTCTGTGATTGTGCTTCCGCATGAGTTCTTGTACTAGTTCTTTAGTGGCAATCTCTCCTTCAGTAGCTTCACTTGTTCTTTAGCTTTGTTCAACTGATGTTCTTCCGTAGGAGATCTACGGAAGCACATCAGTTATGCTCCTGAAAACATCTACGAAGAAACATTTATTCATCCGCAGTTTATTCTAACACTTAGTCAATTTTTTAAATTGACCAAGTCTAATGTTTCTTGCAATCATAAATCAACACACATATAATATAGTTTATCTTATAAGTCAATCCAGAACAATATATTATAGAAATGATAATTACACAATATGATTACAAGAGTTGATCTATCATCTAAACATATACATACATGAGTTCTAGACCTAACATATATATATATTTATTTATTTATTTATTTATTTATTTATTTATTTTAATTAAAGAGGGGTTCACTTTCACGCGGGGTTATTCATGTCCAAAACCGAATGCCTAAAAACACATCTAAAATAAATACAAGCAATAGAAGGATGAATGTAATATCAATTCATGTGACAACACATGCATCATTGATGCTATGGTCTGGTGTGCGCAAGTAGGTTCGTTCACCACTTGATAACGGTCTGATCCACACCACCTTTGCGAATCGCGTCGACGGTGAATTTTAAATCTCAAAGGTCTTGTCCAAACCACTAGCAAACAACCCGTTAATGGTCGGTTTCCAATATCAAATATTAGGAAATTGTTTGGGTGGCTTGCAACGCTCATGGATGCAGCTAATTGTCAACATTTTTTTTTGACTCTTTCTTATTTTCGTTCATATTATAGATGGTGATTTCTTTCGTTGTCATTTCTATATATATTTTATAAAATTTGTATTTGTTTGAGATCTTGTTACTTAAAAAGAAAGTTTGATATCTTTGTGGGACTTATGAGATAAAGAATAATGACATAGACTATTGCAACTGCTCGTGTCTTTCCTATGTTTGTCACTTGTGATGTAGTTTTTGAAACCGGCCAAGATTGTAAAAATAAATTAAAATTTCGGAAAATTATAAAATTTATTGACAATTCGTCATAAAAAAATTACCGGAAACCCATATGGCGAGCTGATTACCATTTACCAACAAGGGTGAGGTTATTTTACAAAGTGTATTTTTGCTACAAAGTGTGAGAAGACACAATAAGGCTAAAAAAATCACAAAAATAATTATATCTCACAATCTAAATCAAATTTCAAAAAAATATTTCGGAGTCTCTGTTTCTCTCGTCGTCCTTTTTCAGAAAAAAATAAAAAATAAATATAAAAAATTTTCATTGTCTTTTATGACACAATGACGTCATTGTATATTTTATAATGACACAATGACGTCATTGTGTCTTTCATAATGACACAATGACGTCATTGTGTCTTTACAAATGACACAATAAAAAAAGTTAATTTTTTTTATTTTTTTATTTTTCGTTTATTATTTTTCTTATTGAGGACGGCTAGGGGAACAAAAGCTCGTAATTACTTTTTTGAAATTCGATTTAGATTGTGAGATATAATTTTTTTGTGACTTTTTTTACTCATTATGTCTTCTCACATTTTGTAACAAAAATATACTTTGTATTTGAACATCTTTCTACCAACAAACCACTGGTCGAACTTTTCATTTCGGGACAAATATCTATTTTTTTAATGACCATCAATATTAAGAAATAGAGTTAATTACATGAAAGGTCCCTGTGGTTAGGCATGTTTTCACTTTTGGTTCCCAAGTTTGAAAAACTACAAGGTCGGTTCAAACGTTTGACAAAACGTAACACAAATGGTCCCCGTCATGGATGGCCCTTTTCTTTTTCCGTTATGTGCTTGTAAAATGACCAAAATACCCCTCACTATTAAAATTCAATATTTATTAAAAATAGGACCCATAACTTCATCTTCACCTTCAAAACCCTAACCACCTTTATTCTACCAAACTACCACCACCACATCCAACCAGCCCACCATGGATCTACCACCACCATACCCACCACTACAGACCATACGCGCCACCATCAACCACCTCACCTCAAGCTCTTCCAACCCAATCCATCTTTTCAAACCTCACCTTCTACCACCACCATCCCATCTTCTTCGTTCCCGATCAGCCACCACCATCAGTCGGCCCACCCTCACCAGACACCACAACCCCTTTCTTCTTTATTTAAGTCTGTTGCAAATGAAACTAGAAAAACGAACTAGGAACAAAGTTTTCTCCATATTTCCAACAACATCGTTGATTTGCATATCTGAACCGCCGATCTCAACTTCCATAGTCGATTTCAACCTCCACCACCGGCTCTACTACTATGAATGCCACACTACATAATAGGGGTTAATTTGCAGATCTGTAATAGGGTGAATTTGGGATCGATCGATGATTACGATCTAGGTGTCAGAGATTCCCGGAGTTCTTGGAAGAACCAGCGACAATGGCGAGTTGGTGATGAAGAAGAGTTTATAGCTGGAGGCATGGGTGGCGAGTTGGGAATGAAGAACTCTCACAGTTAGGGGCGGATCGGCGGTGGTTCGATGATGGCAGTGGCGGTGGGTGATCGGTGAATGGAAGGTGATGATTGCCATGGGTTTTGAATTTGTAATTTAATTGGTAGTGGTAGGTCCCACCTAAATATATTCAATTAGTTTTTTAAAAGAAGGGTATTTTGGTCATTTTAGAAAATTTAACGGAAAAAGATAACGGCCATCCATGACGGGGGACCATTTGTGTTACGTTTTGTCAAACGTTTGGACCGACCTTGTAGTTTTTCAAACTTGAGGACCGAAAGTAAAAACAGGTCTAATCAGAGGGACCTTTCATGTAATTAACTGTAAGAAATATGTAACTGAAGAATGAAATTACCATCAAAATAGTAATTCAATAAAAGTTACAAAACCTTCAGGCTCATTTTTGTCGTTATATTTTAAGGTGTTAAAATATTTTACATGCCCATAAATATTCTCTCATTTACTCTCATTACAAATGTCCTTTTTCTGTTTTTCTCAATTATATTTTCGAAAAGCAAAGGAAGGATTTGCTTCATTTGAATTTGCAGGATCAATGGATAGGAATGGGAATCAAATTTTGATTTTGGTCCGCATTATTTGGTGAAACTAAAATTTAAACTAAAGAGATTATATGCTTGATTCGAGATTATTTAGATTAGAACTGAATGTATTCGCCTTAGATTTCTGATACGACTTCAATGAAAGTGTACTCGAGGAAGCATTTCAAGAAGACCCTAGTGAATCTGGTTGGTCGCTAGAGCAACTCAACTTTATTTTCCGTTGGACTGGTGACCCGTATGCCCATGTTGGTGGTTGAGTGGGAGGTTTTTGAGAGGTTATATATATCAGAAATTATTAAGAGAATATATATATATGTAGTCCATTCATATACTACATAATAATTCTAATTTATGATTTTATCTTTCCCTCCGTATCACCAAGTCATTGTTCTTGTTTTTTGATCTTTAATGATTATGGAGATTATAGGTTTGTGTCATAGTTTGTAGTTTATTACATCAGCTTCTCGCTGAAGGTCAGAATGTTTCTATGGTGTACGGTTTGTTTACTCGTCTTAGTTTAGAGTTCTACATATGTTCTTGTGATAAATAATCTTAAGATGTTTAGCAAATCTTTGATTCTTTGTTGATTGTGTTTGTAAAACGCTTGTCATAATGAGTTTTACATAAACACCTAGAGTTTTATCATGGCATAAAAGCTCAAGGCTATATATCGTTGTTAATAATCATGTTTTGAATCTATTACAGTTCGTCTATGAAATAGATCTGCATTTTCAGATTTAAATGATCTGTCATGAGATAGGTATAAAGGTTCCATGAAAAGGTAAAACCTCCTCGTGGTTGTCATTGATTTGGTTACATGTGTTGAAACTAAGATTGCATTGAACGTAAGTATTCCTCCGTTCCTTGTTTATATTGAAAGGTTGGATGTAAATGGGTTTTAAGGTAAATATATATCTAATGGTGAAATTAAGCATTAAAGGCTAGGTTAATAGTGAAAGGTTATAGGTTTGAATTTTAATAAAGCATTTTCACCTGTGATAAAATATACTTTAATAATTTATGTTGTTGTTCAAAATAGTTGGCCATTATATCAATTAGATGTTAATAATGTGTTTTTTATGATTTAACTGAGGATGTTTTAGTGTGTTCACCTAAGGGTTTTTATGATCACACTGAAAATAAAGATTACAAGTTAGTTATGTCTTTGTATGGTCTAAAATAAGCTTAATGAATGGAATGGGAAACTAACTTATGTTTTAATGAAAATTGGTTTTATACAAAGTGAAATTAACTATGAAAAACTGATTTGTGAAGTAAAGAGTTGTTAGGTTAGTTTGGTTTATCAGCAAGTGAACTAGTAAATAATCAAATTGAGCAAAACGTAGTTGTTATCGATTAAAATTTTTTTGATAAAATCAAAAACTTGTGGGGAAACTAATATATCATACTTTGATTAAACCAGATATTGCATTTGTCGTTCACTCAGAATTCTTGACAATTTTACTGACTGAATTAGAGATAACATCTGAATCATTCAACATGTTTTTAAAACATACTCATTAAGAGGCTTCATAAACCATTAGAAGATGACTTTTAAACGAACCAAACACACTCTGCGTATGCCCGATTCAGATGTAGACTCTTAGTGGAATCATTAAAAGGCTATCAAATAGTCTTAAGTTAGCTTACGCACAAGTCAGTTAATTCTCATATGAAAGTGACTATTAGGTTGTTGAGATATTAGAATAGTGTTTGGAAAATTAGATGAGTTTGTATTAAAAGGTTTCATAGACTCCAATAGGGGCAAATGTCTTCCCACCAAGAGATGCATTAATGGTTTCTGTTTATTTCTGGGCAACATGTTGATTTCTTGGATGAGTAAAAAGCAAAGCACAGTCTCTAGATCCTCTACTGAAGCAGAGTATAGAGCAATATGTTATACTTGTGTGAATTGGTCTTTTGTGGTCAAAGTGCTAGACGATTTGAATGTCTTCAAAAACTTCCTGTTAAGATGTTTTGTGACCGTATGGCAGCTATTTTAATAATTGCTAACCCTGCGCTTCATGAGAGGGCGAAACACTTTAAAATTAATATGTTTTTCCTGAGAGCAAAAGTGGCTACTGGCTTTCTAAAAATTAAGATAAAGTCAGAAGAGCAACCAGCAAATATCTTTACAAATGGCTTAAATGTATTATGTAAGTCACCATAATTTATTATGTTAGAAGTTATCAATGTTAGATGTTTTAACTATCTGAATTAAGGAAGGATGTTAAGAGAATATATATATTTTTAAGTCAATTCATATACTAAATGATAATCGTTATGATTTTGTGTTTTTTATTGGTGTTTTATATGATTGGGCTCTATTTTGATTAATAGGCTACTCTTTATGGGCTTGGAGCTTATATTATGACTGGAGTTAGGCTGGAGCAGGAGTCGGTTGTGAGTCTTCACTTTAAGCCTATATATTCATCTATTTTGAGTTCAGAAGAAATCACAAATTGTCATTCTGTTTGTCTTTCTCTCCATATCATCGAGTCATTTTTCATGTTCTTGATCTTCAACGGTTATGGAGATTACTGATATGTGTTATAGTCTATTTTGAGTTCAGAAGAAATCACAAAGTGTCAATCTGTTTGAGAGTTGCTTACGAATATAAGCCAACTCTTTAAATTAATAATTTATTAATTTATCCATATAATCATATCTCGTTAGATTAATGAAATATCCCGGTCCCAAAATTATTAATTTATAGAGATTTTACCATAGTAAGATATACTAACGGATTCCAAAACCTATGAATGAAAGTTGATTACTAACGAACCACCCCAATTAAAACTTTGAGAAAATTACACAAATAGTCCATATGGTTTGGTCATATTATGAGTTTGGTCTTCAAAATTTAAAAATTACAAATTTAATCCAAACATTTACAAAATGATTGCAAGTTCAGTCCCCAATGTTAATTTAGTATTTTTAACAACCTAAGGACTAATCTTGATATGATCAAACCGAAGTGATTACTTGTGTAAGTTCTTAATATAATAATCAATAAAACCTTTTGAATACATTTATAGACAAAAATATTAAAAATAATGACATTATTAGTTTTATGTTTATAATATTTTAAAAACAATAAAGTATTAAAATGTTATTTGATTTTTAAAATTTAATGAAAATACATTTATAGAAAAAAAAACCTTAAATTTGATTTCTTTTCTTCTTTCAAACATATTAATTTCCTTTTATTTACAATATCATCATTTCGTTAGTTTTAACCGTTAATTAATTGTGATAAATGTTTTCAAATGCTTCTTAAAGGCAAAATCCAATTTTGTATTTGGTAACTTGACTCCATGACGGTGACAAGAGATATGGCTACTTCAACAATAAGCATGAATACATTACCCTTGAGTACACGTGGTTAGAGTTTATAACAAAATGCGTTACCAAAAGAAACCTTAACAAAATAGTTAAGGTTCAAGTCTAATCACATTTACCAAAAGAAATCCACAAATGACAAACAAATCAAGTCCAATTCATTCAAGTGCATATGAATCGGGCTTATACGAGCCGAGAAAAGCCTGGGTGGCTGGGTTTATACCAAATGCGAAGTCTATACGAAGATGCTTTGAAACCAATCTAAAGAAAAAAAGAACTATGAGGCCAGTAAAATAACGTATAAAATTGATCATTTATGTTAATTTTAGTAGAACAGATAATATAGATGTATATATGCAAATATTCCACTATATGATCAGAAACATTTGAAACGATTAAATCTATTTTACCTGATTTATTTAATCCTTAATGCAAATTTTAAGAAATGAATAGAGTTGATGCATTTAGCCATTTAGGCTCTAACATGGATCAGTCATCAGAATATCAGTTACAATAGGAAAGGGAAGATCCAATCCTATAGGTCATTGATTGGATTGATAATGGACCACTTAGAAAGCCCAATAACTCATATATTACTGCATTGAGTTTAGATTTATTTGGCATAAAGGTTTAGAAAGAAGGAAATAAGAACGACACTAACAAATGACGTTTGTTATAAAGGAACAAGTTTGTGGAACTCATGAAGTAAAAGATTTTCTAAATCTGCCTAAAGAGCGATTTTAAGATTCAACCCTCTCAAAACAAATCTTACACTGTACTCATCCCTAACGATAAAGTAAACTAGACGCCAGACTTCATGATAAAAGGGAGATAAATAACTCAAATTATACCGAAAAACACATAGAAAACGACCTAGTTCAATTATATAATTTGTCTCAAGTCACCATTCTCATCTAATTATATCATTTGACTTTCATCATAACTGAATTTCCTATTTCTCTTTCTCTTGTAAGGTTCTACCTTGGCATCTAACACACTTAAGATAGATCCAAAAGCAAAAAGGGCTTATAATAATAGGTACATTGAACCACAACTAATTAGATAGATTTTGTTAAGAGACATGAAGTCTTGATATGATAAGGACCTCTCCTACATGAGCATAACAATGCTAAGTATTCTACACTTGGTTGGCTCCCATAGTGGAGGGCAAAAAGGGGATTTCACAATCATGGTGTTTGTTGACAAATGTCTAAATAACTTGCTAATGGAGTTGACCATCATTCAAGTATGTAAATGTAGGGTAAAAAGACATAAAAGAACCCTTTACCAGCATGCTAAAGGTTAAAAGATTCTTGATTTCATTCGAAAGAATCATAAGCAATCGATTATACCTTGGAGCTTGTTGCCTACATCATTTGTTTTTTAAGATCAAGGTGATATGCACGTAATGCATCATATTTAGTGAGTTTAAGAGGATGGTTTGCACTTATCTTCGTTTAAGTTTTAAAAGGATTATTTAAGAGGAGATTTGCACTTTAGCTTCATTTAAGTTCTAAAATGATTATTTTATTAAGAGAACCTAAGATCGTCATCGTAACATGGTACCTCAAGTGAAATAACCTTTTTAATGTGAAATCATCTTCTTTTTGCAACAAATTATTCATTCAATAAGTTCGAGCAGTCGAGCACACATGGCCAACTTCAAAATATGTAGCTTACTTAAAAACAACCCGTTTTTTAGTTCAAAAATAAAGAATTTGGGAATTTAGTCCGTTGGAAGTAGTATTGCAAAAGGATTTGAACTTTGAGTGTCAAATATCATATTGGAAAATTGAGGGGTTAAAAGTGTCTTGGATAGTATACAGAGAGGTAGCGAAGTGTAACATAGACAAATAAAAGGAGCAATCGATGACACAAAGTCGCACACAAAGCAAAACATGACGAGGAGGATCCAATGGAAAGTAATGAACTTGTTTTACAAATACTAAGTAAATTATATAAAAATATTATTGTATATTCTTATTTTTAATTGGAACATATTATCGTAGGTCATTTGGTACAATATCCTTTTAATGATTATTTGCAACAATATATTCATTTTAATTACGGACTCATATTATCAGGTTTTATTTTAAACACTAAAAGTTTATTTCAAAAATATTTGAATTGGTGCAGTGGTAGTCGCGAGGTGATTTTATCATATAATAATGTAACAACCGTTATGTATGTTCTAACACCCGCCATCAATGTTCCAACCAAGATTATCAATAAAAACTCTCATTCGTGAATTCTGACTTAATCACTCTATATAAATACTCTCACGTCGGAGTTGATCATGGGATGCATACCGACCGTGATGAGACCGACTCTACAAGCGCCTCCTCAAAAGATTACCGCACACAACACTTCGAAAACCCTCATGTTACAATAATATTATATGTGTAAGTGATTTATGATTTTTTTTGTTAGTTTGATTAAAAGTAAACAGAATATATGTGACACATGCAACAAGAAGTTTTTAATATACAGACTTCTATTATATATTTTTGTTTACTTGTTTCTATATTATAAATACTAAATACCAAGTTATATTACTATACTACCTTATAACTCATGCCATAAAAACTGTTCACTATCATTACATGTCATCAAACCATATTTGTTAGAAACATCATTCATTTATGTGATTCATTCTTCATCATTAGATAGCTAAAACTTGATTCACGCATGTTGATTTCCTTTTTCATGCCAAATGGTTTCTTTTTTAAACGTTTCGCAACAAAACATGACATGATCATGATATCATTAAGTTTTTAACGACACTAACTTATCTTTAACTTCCTCAAAGTTAATCTCGTCATCAAAACAACAAATTACAATAATAACCTTAGGAAAGTACCATATCTATGATTAGGATTTAGAGTTTAACGTTTATATTAAGTTTTTTTTTTTAATAACAAACTTCTTTAAATTTTTATAAAAAGGAAAATGGTTGAAAGCATGATTAGGGCAGAGTAAAATCAAATTGTCTTTTAGTCAAAGGGGACAGAATGAGCAGGGGAATGTTTTTGGAGTGAATAACTAGGAAAGCATGACATAACATAACAAGAGCTATTACTGACCAACATATCATTGTTTCTTTCTTTCCTTTATATTGTTCCAAATTTTCAATTTCATAAGATTAAAATTATTGTTTTCATATAAAATATATTCCAGTGAAAAGAAATTGGGCTACTCTTTTTCTAAAAATGTGCGAGTGTCTCCATTACTTTAAATTTATTTCGTTATCTGATATTTCAATTGTTCTCGGTGTGAAAAGCTATACATATGTTTTAAACATCAACATAAAATAGATGTGATAAAAATATGGAAGACACAAAAATCAAATTAAGTGACAAACGAGAGACTATATAAATCATGTGTCAAATACTCAAAAACTACTATCACTCTCATGTATTTCTTTAGACTTTTTTTTTGTTATAGACAATTATCAATAAAAAAAATCACTATCTCAATCACTATATTGAGATCAAAGATCATCAATGATAACTCAAAATGAATATGCTCATTTAATTAAGTCATAATATTTACTGATAATCATTAAGTTTAGTAGATATAATTACTATTTTCAATATGAAAACAATACACATGTCTTAAACATCAGCATAAAGATAGTCACGTTAAGAAGATTTAAACTCACGACAAATTAAATGAATGTAAGAAATAGACAAGAAATTATGTAAATCATAAAAAAATATTATTGTGATGTATCGTAGGTTAAGCCTTTTTATAAATAAACTATTATTAAAAATGTCATTATGGTTAATCATCATATCGAGATTAAAGACAACCAATGATAACTCGAAGTGACATGTTTAATTAATTAATTAATATTTTGGAGAGCACTCAAATACACTCACTAATCTACTTTTATGTCACATTAGATCCCTCCTTTTCCGGTTCTTTACAGCTTACAACCAATTTATTAATATTTTGGAGTGTATAATGTTCATTTCGTGAAAGATTTGATAATTTCTCAAACATAACTAACCACTGCCAACTACTATGTTTTTGTTCTTGTTTGTTTATAAAATATATATAATAGTAACAATAACGGTAATCAAAATAATAACAATAATACAGTTTTAGAGGCTAATAGCAAAAGAGTTGTTTGAGATAAAAGAATACTAAAAACATATGTTTATCATTGGCATCAAATTGAGGGGTAAAACATATTTATTAATTGAGCAGTTATCAAGGATTACGAAGTTTGTGAATATAGAATGAAAAAGTGTGTCCAACAAAATTTATGACAATTAGCTATGCACAACTAATGGACTTAATTATTTTAAACATGGGTGAGAAGAAAAACAGAATTATGGGATCATAAAAGATATAATCAAATTAGTAGAGAGATCATTGGTTTGATGTAAGTTTTCTATATATAATCGAGTTTTACAGTGTAGTTATAGTTATTATTTGTATAAATAATTAAACTATATGTCATTAAAATAATCTTTTTAGACTGGATTAATTAACTGAATCGACTAGAGTTGGCTAGACTTAGAATTGAGTTTAACTAATCAAACTGTATTTTCCCGCTAAATGAAATAACAAGACTGAATGGCTTTGAAAACTAAAGCGCACAACATTATACAACAAACCGCGATCCTCAATCCAACTTAAAGTTATGTTAATAGAATATTCAAATATATATAAATATCTATGAGATAAACATGCATTTTTAATTTGATTTATCATATCGTATTAGCAAAATAACAAAGAGAAGGGTTAATGTCCTTTGGTTGTGTAGAAAATTGAAAAGGAATCTCAATGATGATACAAACTACCAAATACTAAAAGCCCATGTGTAGAAACATCAAAAGTATTTTCATTTGCCCCCACCATTTATCTTTTGGAAACCAATATTATGAAGGCAGGTTTTCAATGTCCACATGATCCTAACAACTCTCCATCCCTACATAAATCTTAGATTTTTCGGTATAAAATCTCTTCAAAGGCAACAACAATTATTCTACATGAAATGATATCATGATAGTTAATCATATGCTAAAAGATAACTAATAAATTTAAGTTCATTTTTGTACCCTTAGAAGATCATGACAGGTTTTCTGTCCCTTTGGGTTGGAGTGATAGATGTTTTGGATCTTGAAACTATTCATTGATTTCAAGAAAATGAATAGTCTTGAAGGAAGAAACCATGTTGTTTTTCTGTTTTTCTTTGGTTTCTTCTGCTTAAAAAGTTAGAGGGTTTGTTGTGCTTGAAAGAATTCCGTCAACTAATTTGTCTTCTCATAAATGTTTGACGTGTTAAAGACTTGAGATAGTTACGAGTGATAGATTATATAAGATAATAACGTGTCGTTCAATTGAATGAGTATGCTTAAGAATATGCAAGATATTCAATTCAAGGATCAATGAAGCAATTATTTATATATTTAAAAAACCAAAGTAAAATAATAATCACTAAAGTCCAAGATGTTATGTTATTTGAGCTTTCTTATGGACGAATGAAATACAATATTAAGTTAAGCTCTCATATCAATTAGATTAATGATAGGGATTAATGTTTTTGTGGACCGATCTTGGAACACGCCAAAGTATATTTTTCCCTCAAAGGACATACATTCACATATTCAGTTTTTAATTAATAATAATAATAATAAAGACTATCTACAGTACTTTAAAAATCGTATATGCAAACCGTCAATCTTATAAAAGTTAAGATAGTTTTAACACTTTATACTTTGTAAAACTTATGGAAATTGTGCAACATGTAGGAATATAGTCTCACACATAGATTAATCATATCATATTAGAATTCACTTGCAAATATATTAAATGGAAAACAAATAGAAGAGAGGGAATAAGAAAAAACATGGGAATAATAAGAGAGTTTTGGGTTATTGTGCGTTTTTCGAAAAGTGGGAGGGGGAAATTGAAAATAGAAAAAGCCATGTGACAAAAGAGGCTTTTCATCTCTTGTAAAGCGACCACGCCCGTTTGCAATCATGTGGTCTACTTTGTTATAATTTCTCTTCACACTTCCCTATACTTTTGCTTATTTGCTTTGTCCCCCTCCAACATTTTTTCGCATGCCTCCAAGCATATTTTACTCTTTTACCAAAAATATCCTTTCTTAACACTAGTGTACAATTTCTATGAAGCCATAATAAGGTGTAAAGAGTTGATTACAAAAGTAATTTATTAGACCATTCACACCATTCACAACGTATTCCGATTCTCATCTTCATTCATTCTTAAAATATATTCAACTAGGTTTATAGTCCCATATATTACACGGGACTGTATAATAAAAATTATATAATTTTATAATGTGTACTAGATAAAATTATTTAACTACATACAAAGAAAGAAAAAAAAGAATTGTAAGCTTAATTAACTCAAATTCATATCAAAATAACTCATGTTATGAATAGGAAACATAAATAAATAAAATTGTGTCTCACACTATACACTTATACTCACATATGTAAACTCTAGAAACCAACACTATTTTATGTTCTAACAAAATACCTGAGTTAGAGTTTTTTAACAACCACAATGTGACCATTAAATTAATATATCAAAAGTTTAGAAACATTCCTTGTTTTTGTTAAAAACATGTTCCTTTATATAAAATTTGTATCAGATCATTTATATATAAATGATTACAAATTCTTTCAAAATAATGTCTATATCCGAAGATTACTATTGTATCAACTTTTTGATACATTTCTTTCATAGGTAGTTAAATTTTCTTTCTAAAACAATTTATCATTTCAAGACATAAAATTGTTTATAATGAATGATAATTTATTGTATTTTTTAATCATAAATTGTTTTTAATTTAAAAATTAGTATTAACTTTTAGTTTTTATTTAAATGAATGATAAAATGTTGTAATTTTTATTGCATTAAGGTATTGTTTTCAAAATAGTTATTTCTTTATTATGTAAACTAGGTTATTAGCCCGTGTATTACACGGGTTGAAAATTATAAATATATAATTCAAATATGTAAACAAAAAAATTTAAACTCTATCATTTTTATTTTAAATCGATTATATAAAAATACGTATTTGTGATCATAAGGTTTACAGGGTTAATTAAGGTTAGAGATGATTGATATCATAGATTCAAAATCTCTAGAAATGGTTGGTGGTGATTAGGTGTTAAAAAAATAAAAACTTCAAACTTGTTTTTCAAAAAAAAATTAAAATAAAATAAAAAATTCAAGTAAGAAATATAGCATGATTTGTGAAAAATTTGTTAAAGAAAGTTTAGGCGGGAAAGTTTATGTGAGGTGAAATCTGGTGATGACATGTGTCACAACAACTAATCATTTATTAGTATAGATTTTAAATCGATTATATAAAAATACATATTTGTGATCATAAGATTTACAGGGTTAAATAAGGTTTAGATGATTGATATCATAGATTCAAAATCCCTAGAAATGGTTGGGGGTGATTGAGGTGGTTAAAAAAAATAAAAACTTCAAACTTGTTTTTCAAAAAAAAAATTAAAATAAAATAAAAACTTCAAATAAGAAATATAGCATGATTTGTGAAAAATTTGTTAAAGGAAGTTTAGACGGGAAAGTTTTTGTGAGGTGAAATCTGGCGATAACATGTGTCACAACATTTAATCATTTCTTAGTATAGATTTTAAAACAATTTAAACAATAAAAACTTAATTTATAATCAAATCATATTATTTGATATAAAAAATTTAATATGTATTTATGTATCACTCCCAATCCGGGCAGCTCAACCATTTTGATTAATATAAGTGTTTTCTATTTAACATCTTTTGAAAAACCTAAGGGCATTTAAATCTAGTGTTTTTATCCCTATCCATATAATTTAGTTAAAATACATATTAATTCTTAATTTTGCTCATCTTATTAAACGTTTCCCATATCATATCCATATTAAATTACATAACAGTTATATATTCTTTTTTTATTACGTTTTCTTTTTGTCCACAAACAAAATTATAGATAATAAATACAAGGAATGTATAGTTATTTTTAAAATATATAGAATGTAAATGAGTCCTTGATCTATATTTCAAGGAATGTGATGGAGTGACAACTTTTGTGATTCTCCTATATTTTTCTTTAAATTATAGAGATGAGGTAAGGATGAAGATTGGATTGTGAGTGTTCTAATATACCTGTCTAACAAATTTTTCTATACACATTATGAGAATTAATAAAATCTAACAATAGGTTACTAACTAACTTATGTATTTTCAGATTACCTATAAATGTGATATTAGGATAAAATGAACAACTAACCTTGATTCCACTAAGTGTGTGTCTCTACAATTATGCCATCAAAATTAAGATTCCACATATACACAATTATGGATGGCCAACTTAATCTTTTTGGGTATCCAAGTCAGATTCTAAAAGCAGGAAAATTTACTTATAAAATATATTATTTTATTTAAGATATTAACACATGAAGAAGCAGATAGAGCAAAGGCCTTCTCTTTCCGTTCGCTCTTCCCGAAGTGAGTGAATTGCATGAAATGCACACAATCACACATATCTGTAAAAGAAAATATTTCTAACATTCTGATTATTTGCTCTCCTTGTCAAAATTGAAAATCAAACGAAACCCTGAATATACTCATATAATTTTTGAAACGTAGACAAGACAGAGAATTACAAAACCATATTTAAATAATCGTAAAATAGTATAAAATCAAGAAAATTAGAGGCCTCTAATATATAAGAGACCTAAGCTAGAGGTTGTTTTATTATACGTATAGTCGAGCACCCCGCACTCACTCACAATCACTAGCACGCCACTCCCCTCACTCGTGAGTGGTGAGTGAAAGGTTATATGTTCTTGGTCGCACTCACTCAATCACTCACTCACATGAGTATACTAGATATTTTAAGTGATCAAATTAGAGGAAATAGGAAAAAAAGAAACTATCTTCACCTCAAGTTACATGAAGGTACCTAATGAAAGAAAAAGTAACAGTAGGGAATTAACAATGCTTAAAGCAAACAATTCAACTATAGCCTAACTAAGATTGTTTTTAAAAAAAGACAGTTAAATTTTAATAATTGAAAATATCACTCATTGATATATAATAAATAACTCATACTTGCAATTTGAATAAGTACACTCCTATTTTTTTACTTTCTTTGTGAATTACAGTCCTAATAGCATGATTATCAAATATTTTCATGATTTCACTCACAACAAAGATTATAAATAAAATGAAAAAACATACAAACGATAGAAAGTGAAAATTATGTGCAAATCGAGTGTAAATATATGATAAATATGATACTTAGATTGCTCTTGAAACTAAAGTGAAAACTACGAGTTTAATTGTCAATTTGTCATTATGAATTATTGTTGATAGTGAGTCACAATATTAAGTAATAGTTTCAATTGTTAAAATTATTTTTTTTAATTTTTTAAAACACAAATATGAATTTGAACATATCAGAACTTAGAGCATTAACATCTTATACCTCATCCTAATCCCAATAACTGAACTAAAAAAACCATGATGCCATTAATTATCTTTGTATCTTCCTTGATGGTAGGTAATTCAGCATTCTAGTATGGATGGTGCCTGATATAAAATGGAATGAGACATACAAAGTGTAAATATTTTTTTGAACAGCAAGCAAAATTTCATTCAAGATAGAAGCAAACAGACTAGCCAGGAGCTAGCTTACAACAAGAGGAAAAACATTAAAAGATGTATATAAATCAAAGTGTATTACTGGAAGATTTCGTATTTTCCCTTTAGATTTAATTATCAAACTTTTTGGTTATGGTACTACTATTTATTTATCTTAAACTTGTATATTCTTGAAATTATCTGCTAAGACATAATATAAACAACATAAAAGGTTGATCTATTATGTATCGAGCATGATCTCACATATTTTGGATTCTATGCTTATGTATACATGGTTACTTGTGTAAATAAAAATAAACTAGTATTACACCCCTCGCGTTGCGGCGGGGGCGTAAAACCATAACAAGTAGCCCAATTTAACGCCATCAACAGCGATCACCAATTAAAAAAACGGGAAAATAAATCTCAATGGAAAGTAAACTTAAAAACGTTGAACCCCGCACGTGAAACGTAAAACATTAAAAACAATAACTAAGTCGATCTAAGTCTCGCGTATTGTAAAGACACCATTAAATGGGAAAAAAGTAGTCGTAAACACGTTGAAAACACGCGCACATTGTGGCGTGTTAACTCGTAAAATTTAAACCGGAACGTAAAACGAAAATTTTCTAAAAGATGAAAGGTATATGGAACCAAAACGGAAAGTAAAAATATATAAAGGTTAAATTATAAAATATGTAAAAGTATTGAGTTAAAACTTAAAAGTTAAAATTTATGCTAAATAAAAAATAGTATTAAAAAAAATTATGCTAAATTAAAAATAGTATAAAAAAAACCACTGTTCACACCGACCTATAGGTTTAGCGATCACCAACACCCGAAAAACTTGTATTAAAAAAACGGGAAAATAAATCTCAATGGAAAGTAAACTTAAAAATGTTGAACCACGCATATGAAACGTAAAACATTAAAAACAATAAATAAGTCGATCTAAGACTCGCGCATTGTAAAGGGGCCATTAAATGGGAAAAAGGTAGTCGTAAACACGTTAAACCACACGCGCACATTGTGGCGTGTTAACTCGTAAAATTTAAACCGCAACGTAAAACGCAAATTTTCTAAAAGATGAAAGGTATATGGAACCAAAACGGAAAGTAAAAATATATAAAGGTTAAATTATAAAATACGTAAAAGTATTGAGTTAAAACTTAAAAGTTAAAATTTATTCTAAAAAAAAATAGTATTAAAAAAAATTATGCTAAACAAAAAATAGCATTAAAAAAACAAAAATAGTATAAAAAAACACCACTGTTCACACCGACCTATAGGTTTAGCGATCACCAACACCCGAAAAACTTGTACTAAAAAAAGGGAAAATAAATCTCAATGGATAGTAAACTTAAAAACGTTGAACCCCGCACGTGAAACGTAAAACATTAAAAACAATAATAAGTCGATCTAAGACTCGCGCATTGTAAAGGGACCATTAAATGGGAAAAAGGTAGTCGTAAACACGTTGAACCACACGCACACATTGTGGCGTGTTAACTCGTAAAATTTAAACCGCAACGTAAAACACAAATTTTCTAAAAGATGAAAGGTATATGGAACCAAAACGGAAAGTAAAAATATATAGAGGTTAAATTATAAAATACGTAAAAGTATTGAGCTAAAACTTAAAAGTTAAAATTTATTCTAAACAAAAAATAGTATTAAAAAAAATTATGCTAAACAAAAAATTAGCATTAAAAAAAAAAAAAACCCAAATTACTGTTCACACCTAACTGCAGCTTTTATTATATATATAATGGCTCGAGAAGTGATACATATTCTTCTATCTTATAATATCAAATTATCTTTTAGAAAATTGTGTTATCTAGAAAAAAATGGCTCGAGAAGTGATATATTCTTTTTATATTTTTATATCAAATTATTCTTTTTGAATATGAGATAAAGAAATAAAGAGACGATGGGACGATGGATAATGATAAGTCACTATATGGTATTATTGTGTCAATTAGATATAAGAAAGTTATAACTATATAAAATGACTCAATTAAAAAAAGATGATTAAAACTAGCTTACTTTATTAATAAGAATAAGAATAAAAGGATGAAAACGCATTTAACTTATATTAATTAAATTGTAAAGAAGTAATCATGTAATTTATTGCCTTGCATAAAGGACCCGCTCGTGCGGACAGACCACTAAGGATATATTATAATACAAGTTAAAATAATTAGACTTAATTAAATTAAGCCAACTGGCTAAAAAACAAAACATATATCAGAAAAACCATACGGCCCCTATAATTTCTCTAATGTCATAAAAGACCGTTAAGTAATCGAGGTTCATCCGTTTGGTCTGTCTTCTTTCTTCCTAGTAACTTTTTTGTAGTTGAAGTAATTTTATCACTTTCAAACTTCATTGACTAAATTAGAAATTAGGTTTTAGTTGGTTGTTACACTTTATAATTAACTGAACTGTGAGTTTATAAAATTGACGATAAAGTAATTTTAATTGTTGCTAATGTAGACTAGAAAACTTGTAGTATAGATTCTTGACATCTTTGAATAATGAAATAATGGAAAGATATAAAATTTAACACTAAAAATACATTAGAATACTATATTATTTGAGAATCATGACATATGGAATTCAGACATTATTCACATGAGATCAGTAATGAAATGATAGCTGTTTTAAAAAATAACTATTTTTTTTTCTATAAACACAAAACTTAACCATCAAATTACCAAATATGTGTTTACTAGAAAACAAGTACTCAAATATGTTTGATTCAAACTTGATGTAATTAAAGTGACACCTGAAACTTTTGTTGTTCACATTAATTATCAAGAGTAAGAACACAACTTTAGCGTCCCAAATTCTATTTGAGTTAAAATGATTAATGTTTTCAGATGTTTTAGTCATTTTTATGAGGACACGTATTATTATTCTAGAAGCTTGTTTAGGATAGATTAGTATTTTCTTTATTTCTGCAACAGGTTTAGAATTCATATTGGTTCATCAACAGGATTATGATCATTTGTTAACCCACTTTTATTTCGATGAGTTGTGATAACTCGTTAAGATAAATCAAAATTATTATTATTTTTTGTTCGAATAATATTATTACATATAACAACATTATGTTCTTTTATGTAAAAAGTTAAGAAATACGTAACTTACATTTAAACCTACATATACCTTTATTAACTTTTTTACACTAACAAAGTTACACATATACATAATATTATATATGTGTAATAATGTTATTCAAATAAAAAATAATGATTTTTATTAATTTTAACAAGTTGTCACATGTTATCGTTATAACAAAGGGTCAATGGAGGATCCCTCGCCTTCACCAATAAACAAAATAATTATTAAAAGTTAGAAATTATATACGTTCATGTTCCCTTTACAATTTCTCTAAAAGACTAAGTGTCGTCGTGTATTATGTCGTAACCTTTCACGATCAATAGTATCAATGAAAGCACAAACAAAAGTTATGTTGAATTAACCCCACAAGTATTAATCGTCTTACCACTAAGAATGTAGAAGAGATGAATAAGTTATGTTTAAATATTTTAACCACCTTTCTAAAACTTTTTACTTGACAAAATGTCTCGTGTGAAGAATTATAGATCGAAAAGCACTACATACATGAAAGGTCTAGAATAGAAAATATACACATCACTTCACGATAGTTTATAACGGTTTGGTTGTATATTATGGATATTTTTTCAACTATTAAACAAATGAGTATCACTAACAGATTATTACGAGTGGACCATACCATCAAAGGTATACTAAAAAATCATCAAGAAAATCTACAAAAATCAATATTTTTAATTATTCTTCTAGATTTTCTTCTACCCCATTGGTGATCCATCAATACATCTCTGATGGTAGTAATCGGTTGGTACCTTAAGTTTAATAATTCTCACACCCAGATTTTTTAGAAAAAGATTCCTAGCTACTTAATTCTCCAGAAAAAGTAACCTATATTCTTATAACCAGATTTTTTAGAAAAATATTCTCGGCCAATTTTTAAAATAGGCTTCAAATGAACATCTATAAAACATCCATTGGCAATATTATTTATAAGGAACTTTTTCCTTTACATACATTTCTAGTTATCAAATGTATAACTCTCGTGATATATATTATTTGTTAAGTACCATTATTACTTCGCAGTTTAAGTTGGAATCGTTGGAATTGGTGGTCTAGAAGATTAAGTACGACGAATGTGACAATGAATCTGTCATTTGAGTAGCAGACGACTGAGTGGTAGGATGGGTGGTCTTGGAAATCAAATAACGTCCAACGGCATTTGTGGGTGAGCTCGTAGATTAAAACAAAACTATAAAATAACATGATACAACAATGGGATCCCCAAACTCTTTGAGACAAGATGCAAACTAGTACTAGGTGTTAAGTTATCATGTGTTTATGATTCTCTAATGTTCACGTATTTGTGTGTTTTAGTTAACTAATATCTATCTTCTTAATCTGTATGAACTAGCAACTTAATGTAACTTATTTGTAAAATGAAAGTGTTTGCCCTCATAGTAATTATAAGTAAGAAAAATTTGAGTCATTTCCATGACATGCAACCTCATATATTCCATGAAACTTGTTATACATTCGCAAGATATTCTTCCTATCCCAAAATTGCCACGATCAAGATATTCTCAATCACTTCCATATGGATGGTACTAAAAGATGCATCATTCTTCTTAGCTCCACTGATCCTTTATCCCTTACCGATCCATCGCCCTCGACTGATGCCACTCCTTACCTAGCCTCGTAGGATCTTTCCAATACTTAGCCTTCACCCATCTTGACTTCATATTTGCCATCAACAAACTATACCATTTCATGCATGCTCCTTGCCAAGCCCATTGGCAAGCTCTCAAACATGTTCTTCGGTACCTAAAAGGAACTATTCGTCACGACCTCTTTCTAACAAATGATTCTCCACTCATACTCTTAGCCTTCTCAAATTTTGATTGGGGTGGTTGATGCAATTGGTCAGTCTACTACAACCTACCTCTTGTACCCTGGCACAATTTATCATCTCATGAAAGTCTACAAGGAGAAGTCGATCTCTTGTTCCTCTACCAAGTTCATGTTCAAGGCATTGGTCAAGGCTTCGACTAAGCTTATTTGGATCATGAACTTACTTTCATAATTCTATCCAAATACAAACTTTATTCTGGGATAACATAGGTGCTACGTATCTATATGCAAATCTCATCTACCACTTAGGCATGAAGGATGTCGTTCTTGACTATCATTTTATAATGGAACAAGTTTTAGCCTACTACACATCCTTCACATTAGCTTACAAGATCAACTTGTTGATATGTTAACCAAAGTTGTTGTTAAGAGAACCATTTTTACAAAATCGCCCCAAGATTGGAGTACCCGACAGATCCTTCATCTTGCGAGGGCAGAGTAGAGATACCGAGATCACAAAGTCAACATAACCTACATAGGAGGGATTTATATTCAAATAATATATTTAGATGTATTTTAGTTATAAAGTCAAATTATCAAAAATAGCTTCTAAGATTATTCATGTAATTGCTTTACTTTCCAAACTATGTAATGTACCAATATATAGCATGTAAATCCATTCAATGGGATAAAGTTTTCACAGCAATTCATTCTACTCTTATATCACCTAGGCAGTATGTGTGGTCATCACTCTTACTAAGGTGTGTGTAATGTGTTATGAGTGTGAATATGAATAATTTTGAAATAACATGTTGGCATGGATAATCTCATTAGGCCTCAAAATCAACATTCAAAGCAAGCAGGTGACCAATAACCATGACTATATTTACATTTCGTCTCCCATGCCTCCATGGGGACGCTATGCGGTGATCGTGGCTACTAAGATGGCAAAGCCACATCCCTTCTCTTGTAAGTACTACGGACACCCTGACAAAGGGTGAAGTCAAAGATCATAAATAATATGTCAAATTGCCAATTTAATAGATATTTAATTCAAATGATGTAAGTGAAGAAGACATGTTTTTTTTATAGAAGACAGATATCTATATTTTTTAATTCACTAATTCTATTAATTACTTCTTGTACATGATAATTCTGGTTGGATGTGCTAAATATTTGACAATAATTAAGTGAAGTCTGTGTACACTACTGCATAACAATCCTGATCTTGGCCGTTATGAGAAAAGTGTTGTAGCTTTCGAATATTCAACTCTGAACAAATATTCTTGAGTATCTAAGTTTTAGAATAACCAGCGCAAGAGATCGAATGAAAGCAAACGAGCACAAACTATATACTACAAAGATTGTGCCTAAGCAAACCGATAAATAGGGGATGGAGGCAATGGAAGTCAAAAGGTCAAGATATAAAATGAAGAAGCTCTAATCGCTAGAACAATGTGAATCAGAAGCAAACTGAGTAATACAAACTCTACAAAGATATTGAAAGCCATAATCACTAGTATATTGTAAATTAGATGCAAGATGACTAATGTGATGTTGGATTAAAAGCTCTAATCAAGTAAAGATGGAACTAACCAAAGATGGCGGAGACTAAGAAGAGCTTAACGAAGATGAACAAGGACTCAAGATGGCAGAGGCCAAGGCTGAAGAAGGCGAGCGTCGAGCGAGACTGGGTTAGTGACTTGAGGGGTTCATTAAAATTGAAATGATTAAATTTATAGTATAACTAGAGTTTCATATTTTTAGAAATTAAAACCAATAACATAAAATTATAAAATATAAAAACATTTGCATGAACAAATATAAATTAACGAACATAAATATACACATCATGGAACGTTCACAAAACGTAATGAACGCACATGATTTTTGTTCATATTAAACAAAATTTTTGTTCATGTTCGTTCATTTATTAAACGAACATATATAAACAAACTATACGTCGAAAGGTTCATGAAGTACTTGATTAACGTTCAGTTTGTTTGCACTCATAAACACCTTTATCGTTAGACATGCTCTTATATTTTATAAAAGTAATATTTTACAATTCTATAATGAATATAAACTACTGAATTTTATTTATGATAAAATATTAGAAATCTAAATATTTATTTAAACAAGACTTAAAAGATACGAATGTTATGAATTATATACAGTAAGTCCCTCACGTCTACGATAATAAAAATTACATATACTGATAACATTACTTGTTTCCACAAATTCCCTCATTCGTTTTCTCCTCACTAAAAGAATTTCGAGACATTAAATAAATAAATATATACGTAAATATTGGATTTGACTTGAGATTAAGCCAGCTTATGGCTCGACGAGTTGACTTATTATCTCGTGTTATGATTTTAGATGTTTTTCTTTAAATAAACTTAAATAACAAGTTAATAACGATAATAAATTACTACAATAAACTACCAAAATACAAAACTACGAACTAATTTATACGAGCCAACAAGCAAATTAGTCAAACCAAATAAGCTCGAGATTACATACAAGCGAACTACTTAAACTCGAACTCAGTTAATACATTTACACTAGCCCGATCTCAAGTTTTAACGTGGTAATGTATACAAGCAGACGAGCAAGCGGTAAGTCACGAGCTATTTGAATATTTGTATTTTTAAATTAAATTGTGAACCATTAACCGTAGAAATGGGACATTTCTTGATTTATGGAAAGAATAAATCTTGGTATAAAGTATTCCCAACATCCAACAGGTAGACAAATAGTTACAGGTCCTCTTTTGTGTCTCTCTTGATCTATAAATACACCCATACATCACCCACCATCTCTTCAATGTATCATTAAACCCTAATAACTTATATACATTTATTCTACAGAGAGAAAGAATTGAAAGAACAAACAACCATGGATGAAGCTGGTCACGAGAAGGCGGTTGAGACGGTGCTTGCAGGAAACTATGTCGAAATGGAGGTCGAAGGGAAGCGTAAAGATGTCAAATCCACCATTTCTAATTTCTTTTGGCATGGTGGTTCTGCATATGATGCATGGTTCAGTTGTTCTTCAAATCAGGTAATACATACATAACTTAATTGTTGTATCAAAATGCGATAAGCAGATAAACGATATTCCTAATAACAGGTATTTATGTTTTAGAACATCGCGTGTAGTTTTTAGTTTTTCATTGCCTAACGAACACTGGTTGAAAGTGTGATCGTCATTTGATGAAAAATCAGTATTACTGGACTCGTTAACTGGTCTGTGCCACTCGCCCTAGAAATCCCAGGAAGCAATGCGTCTCACAGGGTCACCAGAGCCAAGGGATATAATAGTCATTTGATAACATGTTACTTTATGTTAGTATGACTTTGTAGGGTATAATGACGTCATTATAGATAAGTTTCTAGGATTTATGCGCGTAATGACGTGTCGCGATCTTATTGGTACAGGTGGCACAAGTGTTGCTTACACTACCATACTCATTCTCACAACTAGGGATGATCTCAGGGATATTGTTTCAAGTTTTCTATGGTTTGATGGGCAGTTGGACTGCTTATCTCATTAGCATTCTCTATGTTGAATATAGAACTAGAAAGGAAAGAGAGAAGGCTGATTTTAGAAACCATGTTATTCAGGTACAACTCTTTAATGCATGTATATGCATCTACCACTTGTACATCTTGCTTCCTGTAATAAGGGATTCTACCTCATGTTTTATAACTTGTACATTATGTTGGGCATGTTTGACCTTTAGTATTGCATATTTGTAGTGGTTTGAAGTTCTTGATGGATTGCTTGGAAAGCACTGGAGAAATGTTGGTTTGGGATTTAATTGCACTTTTCTTCTCTTTGGATCTGTGATTCAACTCATAGCTTGTGCAAGGTACATATCTTTAATCGTAATGTACAAGTCATTAAAGCTACTAACATAATTTCTTCGTTTCATATGTGTTATTCAACAAAAGCAACTTCCTTTTGAAACATAAATCACAGTAATAAAAGCTTTATAGAGTTGTAGTATAATATTAGTTATGATTGCTTCGTCAGATGAACTAGATAATAAACGAGATGGTTCACGATTACAACGTGACTTAGCTAGATTCGAAAGTGAGACTCAGACATGTTATTTTCACACATATAGTCCTATTGGGCCACATGCACATGTTGTTGTACTTGCTAACTTGTATTTTGTAAATCCCATCAATGAATTAACGAGTTAATGATTTCTGGATTTACGCAGCAATATATATTACATAAATGACAACTTAGACAAGAGGACATGGACATACATATTCGGTGCATGTTGCGCGACAACAGTGTTTATCCCGTCATTTCACAACTACCGGATTTGGTCGTTTCTAGGGTTGATTATGACTACTTACACTGCTTGGTACCTAACCATCGCATCACTCGTCCACGGACAGGTATCTATCTTCTTTTGTCATTTCATATTATAATAACTTGTATATCAATTAAATTACATCATAATGTCAAATCAAATATCAAACGTTATAATAATTTATGTACCACGCCAATCCCAAATGGTTTATACATAACACTGATCATTTATTGAATGAACTAGTTGAAAATATGACTTTTTAAAATTTTCATATTTTGGATGTTTTTAGTAATGAAGCTACTAATTTATACACAAACAAGCTTAGTCACAATATAATACACTACAACATTGTCACTTTTGTACCCTAAAACATAGTCAAAAGTAGAAAATGTTTGTTTAAATTAAAAGTATTTGGGTGTAAAATGTTAATTTTGTAGGTGGAAGGGGTGAAACATACAGGTCCAGCAAAGATGGTTCTATACTTCACGGGGGCTACAAACATTCTCTACACGTTCGGGGGACATGCTGTCACAGTGTAAGACACCCCTGTTCTTTACGTTAATTCCAAAAGACACCCCTGCATTTTTATATTCATTTTAAATGGGTACGACTGTCATCTAACATCACTTGTGCTTTGTATGTGGGCGTTATCATCATGTCGATAGTAACGTGAGCTTGTTTTCTTTCCACTTTCTTTTTTCTTTTAGTCCATTTAGTTATCCAAAGAAACTTTTAAGGGCAGATACGTCATTTTCAAAATGGCCTTGAAACATTACATCAAAGGCATAAAGCCGTTTTAGAGATAATTATAATAATAATTTACTTTAATTATTTAAATCAAAACACCGTTACTTACAAGACTGGTTCATTAATTTCGGATGTCCTGTTCGATATTTTTAGTTTTTAGACTTACTATAATTAGGTTAATCGTGCCCCATTTAGGATATTATTGGATTTTAATATATTTGTTAAATTAATGGGCTCTAGAAAACATGTAACTTCTACTAAGTTAATAAATTTTTTAAATATTTCAATCGATACCCTATATTTAAACCAAAAAAATGGTTCACTTCAAAGTTTGGGCCGTAAGCAGTCGCCCACCTGACAGCCCCCTCAGGGCCGAACTTGTTGCTAAGTATAAAAATATCCTTTTAAAAATTGCTATATATACTTGCATGATTGATCTAACGAGTAACAACATTCATACAATACACTATGTCACATGAACTAGATAATCGTTTGGCCATTCATTTAATAAAGTTTTGTAGTGATTATCGATTTTAAGACAAATCAGTTTGACATAAATTTAAAGTTTGAGGCCATCTTTTCAGATAAATCACAATAAATCAATTCTCAAGTATTTAAATGGTTCAATGTGATCATAGTTATTAGGTTATAAAATAACCATTTTGAAGATATATATATAATTGATTACTATATATTATCTACTTCGTTTCAAGTTTTCATTTTATTTCATATTTCTATTTTATTCTAAGAAACGCATATCAAGATCTGAAAAATATTGATAATATTACATGTACGTGCTAGTGTCTATATGTGTACATCCAAAACAATAATTGGTGTAATGTTTTCTATATATTATTTTCCTCTTTTGATAACGACTTAAGCTTTTGTTTGTTTCAAGACAATCTGACCCGATGAATTTCACTACTACTAATAAGATTCCCAATATGTTGACTAGTCTCTATCTTAATCGCTGTGCACCCACCCACACCCATGCAAAACCCTTTTCTGAAGCATGACAGTTTATACATGTTGAATTACTATAATACCCTGCTCTAAGGCATGGGTAACAGAGAGTCATTCTTTTGGGGTGTCTTATTCCACTTTGTGGCATAAGTTTCTGCATTTTTATATTGAAGTTTAACTTCAATTTTTGTTTTGTATTCATATCTAATAAATAAATAACAAAGATAATATAAAGACCAAAACCCGTGTCACAAAGCTTTAGCATGCATGGGTCCAGGTATTTATACAGTCTTATCCTATACTTTTGTAAGAGATCGTTATCGGAAATCAACTCGAACATATGACGTTTGTGCCTAAATGAGCCCAAAGTTTTGGACCTAGGTAATGGAAGATGGGCTTTGGGCCTATTTGATAATAGGATTATGAATTGCATGTGGTTAACAACTTACTAATGGGGATTATTTGTGTGTTAACAGTGAAATCATGCATGCAATGTGGAAACCACAAAAGTTTAAGGCGATTTACTTCTGGGCTACTGCGTATGTGTTAACGCTTACGCTTCCATCCGCCTCAGCGGTTTATTGGGCTTTTGGGGACTCGTTACTCAATCACTCAAACGCGTTTGCCCTCCTCCCTCGATCCCCTTGGAGAAACATGGCTGTCATCCTTATGCTTATTCACCAAGTACGTTATTATTATGGCACTCGCTTCCTCGATCCATATACTGTTCGCACAACATTTGAAATGTTCACTTGTGTCGATTAATATTTTAAAAATGTTATTGAAGTTAAAATGTTAATGCGAATTTGATCTTGTTGCAGTTTATAACATTCGGGTTTGCTTGCACTCCGTTATATTTTGTGTGGGAGAAAGCGATCGGGATGCACGAGTGCAAGAGCATGTGCAAACGGGCTGCAGCGCGATTGCCTGTGGTCATCCCCATATGGTTTCTCGCGATCATCTTCCCCTTCTTTGGACCCATCAATTCGACCGTTGGATCTCTACTAGTCAGTTTTACCGTCTACATCATCCCTGCTCTTGCTCACATGTTCACCTTTCGGTCAGCTGCTGCCCGCGAGGTATCAATTCAATTTCCTCATCCACACGGGTTAAGTTGACTTGACTGACAAACACTTTAAATGTATTATTGTTAATGAATAGATTCATTAAATTTGAACACAAAAGTTTGAACTACTTACAACCCATTTGACCATTTAACACGTGTAATTAATTCAATTTGATGATGCAGAACGCGGTAGAGCCACCACCAAAGTTTCTCGGACGATGGGTTGGCACATACTCGATTAACGTCTTTGTAGTCGTGTGGGTATTCATTGTTGGATTCGGGTTTGGTGGTTGGGCTAGTATGACCAATTTCATCCACCAAATCGACACATTCGGGCTATTCACCAAGTGCTACCAATGTCCACCTCAACTCCCTCCGCCACCACCGTTGCTTAACGCAACCGCCCCTATAACATCTCCCGCGACCACGCGCCACCTCCAACTTCTAGGGAGCTCATACTTTAACAACCCTTGAAACCAAGCTTCTATCCCACCAAGAAGGTTAATGGCATCAGTGTGATGAGTTTTTATTGTAGCATAGGAATTAATATTTGGAATTAATTTATGATAAAATATTATTTGCATATTCCTTGTAATATTTGTTGTGGTTTTGGTTTTGGTTTTGACACATTTTGTAGCACATCATACTACACCATATGCAATGGCATAGTGAGTTTGGGTATCCGACTTCATTTGCAATCTTGTGATCGTAACACGACTTTATAGCGGTGACTTCTTCGGTTTTCGTACTGTTTCTCGACGACTCTTTTGTGACATATATGATTTTCTTGTTAAGTCTTTGTAATGTAACAAGAAATTTGATATGTAAAGTATTTACACAAGGTTGAATATGTCATTTTTATTTTATGAGTGTGTTTTAAAATAATTTTTATAATATTCGAAATTTGAAACATTAAGTACACTAATTAGAATGAGTTACTCAATGGAATTTTAAATGTTAAATAAATGTGATGCCATTAAATATTAGTCAAAAAATGATCAATAACTTTAATTGGTACACCAACATGAAGCCGCTAGGTTGCAACAACCACTGGCTGACCTCCTTCCAACTGTGTTTCTGTCATTAGAAGTGGCCAGTGGCTTGGGTTCAACAAGAATACAAAGCCAACCATACGGCTTGGGGTCGGGTGTAAGAAGATTCACGGCTTTATCACACGAACACACCCGACAGAGAATTTTTTTTTTATTTATTTATTTTAGTATTCAAATCCACACATTTCATTTCATTACTGACAAGTCGGATTAACATTAGCTAGTGTTGACAATGCTACAAGAAAATGCAAGTTATAACTTCTTAAAACTACTATTATTTTAGTAATATAATTTTTTCAATATATTTTGTTTTTCTTGTATAATTTTAACAATTTACTTTTTATAAAATTCCGAATACAACATTATGATATGCATACAGGTTCGACCCATATGTATATTAGGGTGAAGTTAGGGCTTGGAGACCCTAAAAAATAGGATGCTAACGAGAGTCACCTAACCACTTCAATCATACTATTGGTATAGTCAATGAGATTCACCTAACCACTTCGATCATACTTCACCCCGTAATTCAAAGTTCCACATATATATCATAGGATATGTTTAACAACTTAGACATGAGAGCTTCTAAGATCATGGATATATCAACTAACAAGCCCAACTATGTATGCTAGATCTGGTCTTGATGAAGGAGTTACCTCATGCAACCTATTATTTTCTGGATGTTTGTAGCATCAATGGATGTCTTGTCTTCGGCTTTGGACAAGATCAGTTCGGGCTTGAGTGGCACAGGTGTAGGATTTACATCTTGCATTCTTACTTCTTTAACTATTCTTCGGTCATATGCTTCTTGTTTTAAAGTTATTTCTTCCTCACTTGGACTAACATTAATTCTGAGATAATACATAAGCTTTCTAAGATCCGACACATCAAACTAATGCCATTCCTTTCTTGAACTCTCAAATTATACTTGAACTTGTTTCTGTAATAAGTAGATCATCAATATAAACCACAACTATCAATAAATTTTTGGTTTTTCGATATATGGTCAGTTCCTTGGAGCATTTATGAAACTTCGTCTCTTTTAGAAAACACATAAACTATCGCCAATATTCCGCCTTCTAAGAACCATGGTCGGAATACAATTCAAAAGAGCTCTAAACATGAATATATTACATTTATTTGGTATCCATATACACCAATTAAACACATGAGATTCAAGATTAGGCACCTCATTCTTCAACCACCTTTTAACCAAGGCCACCGAGAACGACCTATCCAAATCATCATTCCAAGTCCAAGAATCCTCCACAGAATTAAGGCATATATTAGATATCATTCTTTGCCAATCCACCACCTCTCTAATTTCTTCCTCCATCTTCGGATACTTAGACCAATCCCAAGAAATAACACCGGTATCCCCACCCAAACCAATTCGATATGCCACCATACACCACTTATTCTTCTCAAGTCGAAATAACAAAGGAAAACCATCTTTAAAAGGGATGTTAGACACCAGAGCATCGATCCAAAACCGGATCTTTAAACCCTTCCCCACCGCACCTCTAATCATATTAAAAAAATCTCATGTCTAGTATCTTTACCTTATGACCAAAGGATACTAATCTAGACCACGTCCCTGGAAATCACCTATTACACGGAATCGTATCCCATCTTCTTTTGGATCCATAGACTGCATCTATCGATACAAAATCTCTATAACCATTTTAGTAAAAGAGCATTATTACACCACTCTAACTTACTAAGCCCCAAACCACCATCCCATTTCGAACATGTAACTTTCTCCCATGCAATCCAATGAACCTTGTTCACATCCGATCCACCTCCCCATAAAACCTTTTTAATCAAGTATTCTAGTTTTTTAATGACACAAACCGGAGCCTTATATAAAGAAAAGTAATAACTTGGGATACTTTCAAGAACTGACTTTATTAAAGTGTCACGACCTCCAATCGAGATGGTATTGGCTTTCCATTTAGAGAGTCGAGTCTGAAACACCTTCATCACCGAATCCCAATTATTCTCCCTATTCATATTAGCACCCACCGTAATCCCCTAGTATATAAACGGTACCTGCCCCGCCTTACAACCCAAACCATCAGCTTTACTCTTGATCTCTAAGTTACTCTTTCCAATACCAAAAAGCGTCAATTTTTTAAGATTAATTCTTAAGCCCGAACACATATAAAAAATTCTTGAGATCCTTTTCATGTTAATGAAATTAAAAATGGACCACTCACCCATAAGCATGGCGTCGTCTGCATACAATAAATGTGATAAAGTTGGATCCTTGTGCGGGAGCACCACCCCATCAAAAGCACCAATCAAAGCAGCCTTACTAATAATACTCGAAAACACCTCCATAACAATAATAAACAGAAAAGGAGAAATAGGATCACCCTGACGAATACCTTTACTACAATTTAACTCGAATGTTGGCACCCTATTGACCAAAAATGACGATCTAGTAGAAGATAATACTCCAAAAATCCACTTACACCATAACTAAGGAAACCCATTTGACACATAATAGACATTAAAAATTCCCAATGAATATTATTATAGGCTTTTTCAAAGTCTATCTTGAATAAGAAAAGATCTCTCCTTATCTTGTAACACCCGAAAATTTAAAAGAAAAAGAAAGAAAGGTGAAATGTCCCAAGTCAAGAGTTAAAGTTATGCAAGTGGCAAACTTGCCTATTATGGGATTTAAAAGAAGCATGACAGCCCACACTTCTTCTTTTACAGACTTTGCCTTCGGTTGCACAAAAGAAAGAAGAAGCTGCAATCAGTTTCTAGAGAGAGAAGGTGGAAGATCTGCTTGTAGGTGAGGTTTTCTTGCGATTTCTGTTCGGTTTCGGTTGGATTCGAGCTGTTGGACCGATTTTTATGTGTTCTTTTGTGTTTGGCTGCTTGTTTCGGTGTGTTTAGGTGCTAGAACTCCCATTTGCTCTCGATTTGAAGAAGTCTTACTCGAAAGCTATTAGAGGTGAGTTCTAGATTCCCCTATTTTACTTGTTTTAAACTAGTTTGAGGCTGAAATGCATATTAACTAAATTTTTACAACTGAAGCATGAGTTTTCTACATTTTGGATCTGATGAGTATGCGATGTGTGTGTTTTGAATGCCTTCGTTGATGTTGTGTAGTTGTAAGCTCTGTTCTAAGTGTTAGACCGATAGATCTAAGCTAAGAATATGCTTAAAATGATGTATGGAGACTGAAAATTGAGTAAGTTGGATCGCAGGTGCAATAAGTTGTCCGCTATAGACACTTGGACATTATTAATGTGTCCACTGTGGACTTGGCTGTCCGCTGTGAGCCCTTTAACCATCCGCTATGAACACACTTAGTGTTTTACTCATCCGCTGTGGACTTGGCTGTCCGCTGTGAACCCTTTAACCATCTGCTGTGAACACACTTAGTGTTTTACTCATCCGTTGTGGACTTGGCTGTCCGCTGTGAACCCTTTAACCATCCGTTTTGAACACACTTAGTGTTTTACTCATCCGCTGTGGACTTTGGCTGTCCGCTGTGGGCATTGTTCATCCGCATTCGAATTTTTGGTTCATCCGTATTTGCTGAACATTCAACCGCATTGGTTTTATGTCCAATAGTTAAGTATATTGTTCATCCGCATTTGGATTTGTTCATCCGCATTTGGATTTGTTCATCCGCATTAGGTTCACCCACATACTTTTAGACACTTAGAATATTTTCTGAAGACTTACATCCGCATTTGTTCATCCGCATTGGTTTACATTCATCCGCATTTCTTTGGGGACTTAGAATTATTCTGAAATTTTGGGAATAGAATTTAAGTGTTAAATACTTATGTATAAGGAAAGATTATGCTTGACTAATGTTTCTAATGTTTGATTCTTTTCTTATGGCCTGCTGTTATGGATAATATTTATTATGTTTCATGTTATATGATTATAAGGCGATGAATATTTTAAAAGTACTATTCATACCAATTGGACACAAAGAAATAAAAGAAGACAGTAGAACTTAATGAATGTTACCCCCGGGCCTTTATAATTAATGGAAAGCCTTGTAAGCACAATGGAATGAGGTGCACGACCTTGTTGTCGTTAGCTCAACTAATGTGTGGCTGATTCAGGATGCATATCTGGGGTCTAATCCTGGGGATTGACCAACAAATCAATAGGACCCGTATTCATGAGCAGGCTTCGTGCCTAGCAGTGTGGGTCAACTGTTGAATGGGTTAGCTATCAAAATAAATGTTTGCCGACAGGGGTTCGACATTTGTTGTCAACCAACAATATAGGCTCTTGCTTTGTGCAAACCTAGACAATAAAAGTGAAAAATAATAAAAGAAAGAAAGATAAAAAATCTTTTAATGATTGATTATGTATAATGATGAATGATCACCAAGTGAAGTTTACAAAAGTATATTTTATATATTATTAAACTAGAACTCACTCAGCAACGCTGACTTTTTATATGCATTTTCAGTTGGCAGGTAATGTGGTTGCTGAGGGTGGCACTAAGTTGAAGCTACTTGGCAAGCAAAGACTGACATCCATCTCATGCAAAAATAATATTGTTGTTTTGTAATACAACTAAGTATTCTTTTGTGATTTTAATCAACAATATATTACTTGGCAAAAGTAACTATTAATGCATGAAATGGTTTTTGATAATTCTTCTGCTGTAATATTTTCTTATGTTTATATATTTTAAATGAGTTTTAATAATGAATGATGCTATGAATGACCAACTGTAGGGTTTCCCGGGAACGGGGCCTTACATGTCTGCCTTGCCCAAGACATAAATTCGCTAATTATCAAAGGGCCATCTAAAATATATTTCCCTACCAAAAAGGCCGACTGCGCCTCAGATGTGATACTATCCATGACACACTTCAATCTATTCGCCAATACTTTAGATATGACTTTACTTACCATCCCAATTAGGTTAATATAGCGATATTCCCCAAGCCCAACAGGATCACTAACTTTCGGAATCAAGGTAATAAATGACGACCCCACACCCTGATTGATTTTCCCCATCTCAAAAAACTGCAAAAAAAATCCTCCAAAAATCCTCCGTGAATATATTCCAAAATCATTTAAGAAACCAAAAATTAAATCAATCCGGGTCGGGGGGTTTGTCATCCCCACACTCAAATACAGCCTTCTTAATTTCCTTCTCTGCAAACGGCACTACCATCCCATCTGCCTCGAAGTCGCTAAGTTATTTAATTACAAAACACTCCAATGACGGCATACTATCCATCTCCTCTTTGAATTTGTATTTATAAAACTTAAAAACCTCTTTTAATCTCGCTTGGTCTGGAAATCCAACCCCCCTCCACCATGAGACTTGCAATTGAATTACTAACTTTTCTTTTGTTTATAAAACCATAAAAAAACTTAGAGTTTTCATCACCATCCTTAGCCTATTTTACCCTTGCTTTCTGTCTCAGATCTTTAAGTTGAAAGTCGTCTAGATCCAATAACTTCTTTTTTGATTCCTCAAATACACATAATTCCACATTAGTTAAATCCCTTTCTTCCATAATAACCTCCAAATCATTATTTTCTCTCCAAACTTACTTCTTCCTCAAGGTCCAAATCTTTTTGTTTATTTCTCCAAACCATAATAGCTTGTCTCAACCTTCTAAATTTATGCATAAGATCAACATCCGGAACCTAACTTCCAATAAAGTAAGAAACAGACAGTAATCAAGTTTTGAAAATCTACTCTGCCAAACCATGAATTAGAAAAACAAAATGGTTTTGGATCGAAATTACGAACCAATCTTCAACAAAAGAGGGCAATGGTCCAATTTTCTCTCTAGAAAGGACTCTACGGACCGCTTTCGGCTAATCATTAATAAATCTCCAATAAACTAAAATTCATTTAATGCGACTAAGCTTCTCTCCAGAGAAGAAAGTAAACTTTCTATCTCTAAGAGAATATTCATGCTCACCTGTACCTTTAACGAACTCATTAAATTCTCAAGTCGAAGCTATATCAAACTTTGAATTCTTCCTTTCTGACATGTCCAGAACACAATTAAAATCCCCTTTGATAACCAAATAACCGTACATAGATTGAATAATCCTTGACAACTTAATCCAAAGTGCTCTTTGATTTGGTTGTCGAGACTCGATCAAAAACAAGTTAATATATCAGTCTTAGCTATATTTATTGTGTAAGGGTAAGTAAGGTCATCTCCACAAGGAATATGTAGAAAGTGTTTAACAATATGACTCGATTAACTTAAAAACAGAAACATTGAATTAAAGATTAAAACTTTAAATGAATTAATGAACACAATTGCATAAAGCAACAAACTTTAAAAAGAATTTAGTTAAATAATGAAAAACAATCACTTCCGGGTTTTCAATTCTGCAAGATCCACAATTGATACTTATAAATTAGGGTTTGTAAAAACATAACTTCAAGATGTTAACTTTTGATTAAAGTGGTAATAAAAGAACAAGCTTTTAAGATTCGCTCATTCACAATGTTACCAATTTACCTATATCAAATTGCCTACTAGTCTTAATGAGTTCACGATGCAAGAAAACCGAAAACTGATAATCAAGCAAACAACTTTATTTATAAGAAAACCTTTTAAATCAATCAAAACATAATAATTCATTCAATCACTTCTTGTTTATTACAAAAACCTAATCAAGCATACCAATTATTTCACTTGACAAGAATTGTACTCCCGAAAGCAATCAAGAAGAACTTAGCTACTCATGGTCGTCATCGGATCTTCAATCTTGATTTAATGATGATCAATGATGATTTGGTGTGAGTTGGGAAGCTAGAAAGCACCCAAAATCACCTTGAATTTGCTAGATTTCAATTGGGAAAAGTTGTTCTTCGTATTGGGGTTAGATAGGTTTAAATAAACTTAAAGATCCATAAAATCCAGCAAGTTGTTGGTGACTAGCGTATGATACGCCGACCCTAGGCATATCATACGCCCAAATCAGTATTCCTACGCCTAACTTTCTGTATTTTTTTTCAAATACGCCCACTGATACGCCGACCGACGTATCATACGCCCATAGCCGACGTATCATACGCCGGTACACCTAAATTTTGTGCATTTTTTGTAACTTTTGATATATACATCTTTAGTCCTTATAGTTTCGTGTTTTGCTCCTTTTTCTTCAAAATAAGCCTCCTTTAGCGCCTAACACCTATAAATCAAAACACAAATAACTTGAAACTATTCCACCATAACCATGATGTAAAATCATACATTTAGATCAATTAAGCACTGAATTATTATCACGCGATCACATCCCCACACTTAACCTTTTATTTTTCCTCAAACAAACTTATTTGCACATTTTACCTTACTTAATCAAACATGCTAAATTATCACACCTTTGTATAAGTTAAGATCCCAAGGCATACTTAGTTTTAAACTTTCATCATGTAAGATTCACAACCCAACATGTAATATCATTCATGTTTTAAACTTAGAATCACCTTAGTTGGCATAACTTCACCTTTTGCTTCAAACATTCATACATTCACATTCCTCACAATGAACACTCCTCTTGGTTTATTTTGTGGACTAGTGATTATATACTAGTATATCTAAAACTCTCAAACCAAGAATGTACATCTTCATCATAAGCTCGTATATTAATCATTTCACCATCCATTAACACAATATAATACATAAGTCAAGAGGTCTTTCACGGGTTTTAATGGTAGGCTAAGGGTTAAGGTGGGATAGAAAGTGATTTTAGAGTAGCTAACAGTGAATGAAATCCAATTTAAATATGCTAGATGTCTTATTTATTAATTTTGATCTTCTACTTGCAATAATATTATCGAATTCTCACACTATTTTTGTTGCTTCAAATTTTGGTCATTTTGACCTCATATTTAGCTTTTTTTCTTTTTTTTTTTCTTTCACATGTTCATAACCAATCATACTATTATTAAACTACTATTGAAACGACACTTCTAGGTATGTCATGGATTTGACTTCATCACTCTAAGGTTCTTAAAAAGGATAAGGCTTTGTAGGCTTATCGTTTCGGGCTTATTCAAATGACAAGTTGGGGCTCAACATGGTGTCTAAAGGAAAATTATCAAGGTATGGAATTCAAAGGAAAAGGTTCAAGCAAATGGTTCATTCCTAATGCCTCTATCACATTTATACACATATTGGTTCATGATCTTAACATGCATCAATTACACGAGTTCTAACTTAAATGCACATTATGGTTTCCCTCGTTATGAAAAATATAAATCAAATCAACATATGCTACGAATTGCTCAATTAGGCTCAAACTCTCATAGAAACGGTGGAAAAAGGTTAAAACTATGAAGCACGTATGTCATCTACAACCGGTTCGTTATGCCTCCTAAGAATTCTACCTAATTTTATAAAAGCTTATTATGGGAATGCTTTTCTACAGTTCAAAAAAAACATGCCAAGGGATCTATATATGCACAAACAAGTGATAATTAGTCATGCATAAAAAGTTTTTAGGTCTCATGCACAATTAAGCTTATTTGAATATTTATTTTTCAAAAAGGTTCAATTTTTTTCATCTCTCCCCTTATCCCCACACTTGAGATACATTGTCCTTAATATATGATAGTCACAATTGGTATTTTCATAACATAAGGGAGTATATTATTAATTTCATTCCTATTATTGCTAAACAAGACAATTCATTGCGAAGGAAGACTAGTATGCCATATCCTAACATATTATCAATCAATATCAATATTGTTCAAAACCAATGTAGTGGAAAGAGCACATGGACCTGATCGCAATCATTATCAAAAACCTTCATCACCCGGCTTGTGCCTCTCCACAGTTGAGTGCTTGCGTGTCATGATTGACTATCAGAACAAAACAAAAACACACAAACTAATAGAAGGATTAAAACTCATTTTAGTAGGAATCACGGTTGCATTTAGCATATGCAACAAGCCTTTAAACCCTTCGGTAGACTCGAGAAGACGAGTTGTAGTCTCGTGAGGGTTTCTAGTGAACACACCCATAAAGTTCATGGGTTGCCTCCCGTTAGCGCTAAGTTTAAAGTCTTAAGCCGGATCGTACCTGTCACCACTAAGGTGGTCGAAGCCCACATTTTCCTAGCGAGTTTCCAATAAATGCTTGTTAATTAACATACGAGTTCCATAATTGCTTTTTAAAGATTGGCATGTAAAATAAGAAGTTGTTAGGAAGCCACTTCATGATAACTTGTCCAATGTCATGAAATGTCACCTTTCTTTTCTGCATCCTTAAATCCTCTTCCTTAACTTTATAAGTTGGAGTGATAGGTACAGGAGAAGGGTCGGGATAAACTTTGATTAACTCAGTCTTTGGTTTTTGAAGAAGTTTCATGTCTTGCTCTAAAAGATTCATAACTAGTTCTTCCACTATTTCCCCAACCATGGTAGATTAAAACTCCGATTCTTCTACAAGAGAGGGAAGTAGTGTGGTATTAGTATCCACCACCCCCTCCATTACCTCGTTCTCTAGTGACTCTTCAATTTGGATTTTCTTCAAAAGCACATCACATTTTATTCTAAGGTAGTGGAGTCGTTGTTGATCTAAAAGTTGGTGTTGTGATAAACTTTCATCGATACTGGACAACATCACTTTGAATCGAGCAATCTTTTTCTCCTCCTCAGATTGATAAGTATGTTGAAATTGCTTAAAATTTTGGATATCAACATTTTCTTATTTTTGATAACGAAACTGACATTGATTCTAATCATAACATTGAGAAGTATTTGAGTGGTTCGAGCATCCATCAGAATCTCCTTGATTATGCCTATTAACATCCACGTATGTTGCTTGAGAGTATTCTTGATGATAGTCATTATGATCTTTCTTATAACTTGAGCTTTGTATCATCTCTGGTTCATAATTGTTGCAATACAAATCTTGCTCAAAGTTGTAGTTCACCTCTGACTGATAATATCCTTCATAACATAGAGAAGATGCTCACGGTAAGGATAAAATGATGGTACATCATCATAATAAACATCCAACATATCTGATTTTCTTCTTGCATCCTCACACTTTTGCAAGTACTCTGGACAATCATCTTGTGCGTAAACTAGACTTCCGCAACCAGTACATGAATAATAAACTTGATTCATGGTTAGTTTTAACTACTTGAGAGTAACTTGCAAGACATAAAACACCTAGCGTAGCACCGCACAAAACAAAACAAAACAAAACAAAAGAAAGAAAATAAAACTAAAAAAATAACACTTTGCGCACTAATTCCCGACAACGGCGCAATTTTGGTCTGGTTGTTGAGACTCGATCAAAAACAAGTTAATATATCGGTCTTAGCTACCTTTATTAAGTAAGGGTAAGTAAGGTCATCTCCATAAGAAATATGTGAAAAATGTTTAACAATATGACTTGATTAACTTAAAAACAGAAACTCTGAATTAAAGATTAAAAGTCTGAATGAATTAATGAACACAATTTTAAAAAACAACAAACTTTGAAATGAATTTACTTAAATAATGAAAAACAATCACTTCCAGCCTTCCAATTCTGAAAGATCCACAATTGATACTTTTAAATTAGGGTTTGTAAGAACATAACTTCAAGATGTTAACTTTTGATTAAAGTGGTAATAAAGAAACAAGCTTTTAAGATTCGTTCATTCAAAATGTTACCATTTTACCTATATCAAATTGCCTACTAGTCTTAAAGAGTTCACGATGCAAGGAAACCGAAAACTAATAATCAAGCAAACAACTTTATTTATAAGCAAACCTTTTAAATCAATCAAAACATAATAATTCATTTAATCACTCCATGTTCATTACAAAAACCTAATCAAGCATACCAATTGTTTCACTTGACAAGAAGTGTACTCCCGAAAGCAATCAAGAAGAACTTAGCCACTCATGGTCATCATTGGATCTTCAATCTTGATTTGATGATGATCAATGATGATTTGGTGTGAGTTGGGAAGCTTGAAAGCATCCAAAATCACCTTGAATTTGTTGTTGTTCATTCGCATTGGGGTTAGATAGGTTTAAATATACTTGAAGGTCCACAAAATCCGGCAAGTTGTTGGTAACCGGCGTATGATACACCAACCCAGGGCATATCATACGCCCAAATACGCCCACTGATACGCCACCCATACGCTGACCGGCGTATTATACGCCCACCGGCGTATTATACGCCCATACCCAGCGTATCATACGCCGGTACACCTAAATTTGTGTCCTGTAGTTTCGTATTTTGCTCCTTTTTCTCTAAAATAAGTCTCTTTTAGCTCCTAACACCTATAAATCAAAACACAAACAACTTGAAACTATTCCACCATAATCATGATATAAAATCATACATTTTGATCAATTAAGCATTGAATTATTATCACGTGATCACTCTTTTGCCATTCTTGTTTTGTTGACATATACATTCAAGAATTTACACCTCTCCCCATCGTTTTTAAGCCAACCCGAAACCATCAAGAAACTACGCCCTTTCACTAAAGAAGATTGAGTAAGCAGCTTCAGATCCTAATATCACACCCCGGCTAAAGCGGAAACACCGAGGTGTGATGAAATTGAATCATAGCACAAGGATAAAAAGTATTAAAGGAAATTACTTATTAAAACCAAATAGTTGATTACATCCACTTTTAAAACAAATAAGCCAAACAAGTAAATAAGTTTTCATTATATTTAAAGTCGAACTAGGTCCAGCTATAGCTTATCCTTGAAACCTAGCATGAGCAAAGCAACAAACTTAATTTCCGTTACCTGAATAGATGCTAAAATATGTTAACTAAAAAGTTGATGAGAACATAGGTTTATAAGTATACATATATTTGATAACAATGTACAAACCAACAAACAATTTTTCAAATACAAGTAAATAAACTATTATACATAAGTCCACAACCAACCCTGGTGATCAAATGCCCTCACATCTAACCCCCTGACCAAGAGGTCAGACTAATAGTATGCTTGCCTAGTATGCAGTTTCTGAACATCCAGCTCTTTCAAGTAAAAAAGAATACGTTGACTCAAAGGACGCTCGGATTGAATGGCATGCATCAACCCGAGTACCGAATGGGCTTGTCAAGCCAATAGATTTATCTACATACTCCTGTGGCTTCCCCAAAGTTAATGGTTGTGTAGATTTTAGAAAATAGAGGGACTTTATAGTAAAAAGTGTCATAGAATATAGCAATATGTATAATCAATTTAGTTTTACTAGTATAAGAAAGTTGTCATTGAGTTTGCAAAACACTAGTTTGACTTTAGAATTTAAATTTCCAGTTTGATATAGAGAGCATGTTTCCACCCCAAAATACAAAAGAAAAGAAGCTATGAACTCACCTTGTAAAGTAGGTGGATTGATGTTGCAACTTGTAGTAACTTGAAGTGAGGATTGCCCTAAGTAAGTTTATTTAGTTAGTTTATTGTATTTATCAAAACTAGAGTGGTTGTTAATGTAAAAGTTCAAGGATGGTTGTCGTATACTAGATATGTGTCATCCCAAAGTATCACATCTAACAAAAGAATTCCTAGAATAGAGTTGGTAGATTTTCACCACTTAAGTACCCCGTCTTGCCTTAGCCAGAACCTTTTGCTTGTCATATAACTACATACCGGGTGGAACGATTCTAGATTTATACTAGACCAAGTCAAAGGTGTATTTGGTATTTTTATAAATTATAGGAACAAGTGTAAATATAATTCTAGTAATGATGGGAATGAACAAGTTGTATAGTATAGGGTTATAATCGAAAATAGAAAGAATTTTACTAGAAACTTGATTCAAAGTTGAAAGATAATCATAAGAATCATTAAAGTTTGTATTTTTATTGTTTAACACATGTTTATATTTATTATTTTATAATAAAACTCGTTACTTTGTATTATATTTATGAAAATATTGAAAAGTTGCAAAATATAGGATTTTGACAGCTTAAATCAGATTCACGCACTAAACTTTTGCGAGCTGTTTAGTTAGAAAGATAAGACTTTGAATTTAATTATGAAAAAACAAATCATCAAAAAAGGATTTGTTATGAGGGAGATATGGCTATCCGAAGTTGGCTCTATGAATCTGTTAAAATCCAAAAATTTAAGTTTGATGTGTTTATGTAAAGTTTTGATGATTTATTGTTTATTTAATATTTTGATCCCACTTAGATATATGATTACTATACAAACATGTTATATAATTATAGGTTCAATTTAGTCATGATTTAATTTTGATAAAACAAAATTGAAAAGTTATGAACATGAAAAACACGAAAACTTACTCGATAGGAAAAACTTCTTGGATCTTCAAGAGAGGTGCTATGAGATGATATTAGATTCTATAGAAGCTCTAGATTTAAATTGTGATATGAAAAATAATAAGAATTAGACTCCCTATTTATAGTTGAAAAATTAGGGTTTTAGGTTTCAATTATGATAGACTTTCTTAATATTTTATTAATAAAATTTATAATTTTTTTAAGGGATAAAAGGGGTGAACAAAATTTTGTAGATAATTATGAGTTAGGATTGGTTTAATTTGTTAGTTATTAGATTTAGGAAATTGCCAGTTAAATATTTAATAATATATTAGATATATATCCCTTAAATGATTAAAATAATATATATATATATATATATATATATATATATATATATATATATATATATATATATATGTATATATATAATTTTGTTATTATCCATACATATCTATATATATGTTTAGATAAGTATAAGATTTAATCTAATTAATTAAATATCCTTTGAATAAAAGTTACATATGTAACCGTAAGTTACACAAATATAAATTTTCACCCTTATAATTATATGTGTTTTATTTATGTAGTAATTTAGTATTATCTTAGACTTTAATTAATTTTAGGGCAATTTCAAGTTACTATTTCTTACAAGATCAAGTATTTACACACATGTTATTATAGAATCACATTAGCATGTAATAGTATCACAATAAATTACAATGTATGGAATATAAGTTATTTTTCACAAATATATTCTTGAATTCAATCATTGTTTACATATGAAAATACCATAGTCATTAAAAAAGTTTATCAGGTAGGTTAAGAATAAAAAATTATGGATGTTACAGTCTCCCCTAGTTAAGAGAATTTCGTCCCGAAATTCAACGAGTAGTGTTTGGGCTATCTTGAAAAAGATGTGTGTTTAGTATATGTTATCTAGGAGTAGTTCTTGGTCCTGCTTCTAGTCCCACCTTCAATGCACCATTAGTGTTTATATATAGGGTGTACCGCAGCTAACTCACCAGACTTCCAGCACCTCAAAGGTGTACTAGTCACCAACCAAAATTAATCATTAACTTTGCTAGTATTGAGTGACATAAATATATTTTCAAAGCCTTCGTTTCACATGTTTGATCTAATATAGATAAAAAAATCAAAATAATACTTAATTGACATATGAATTAGTGTTACCACTATTACATTTTCTTTTAAAAGCAATTTTATTCAAACCAAAAAACCAACTAGCAAGATGCTATAGGAGCAATACAATCATCAAAACAAATCAAACATTTAAAATTAAAAAATCAGACCATGAATACCAATCTAGAGTCTGCATTTTACATCTCTAATTGACCCATAGAAAGCATCTAGATTTAATTTTTTGAAAGAGACCAGTAATATGAGTTGGTTTGTTAGCAAAAACCATATTGTTTCTAGCATTCTAGATTGATATCGACTATCCATCGTGACCCGAAAAGGCCATCGGGTCAATCCATGCATCCCACGTTACCATTAGTTTGTGAAAGAGTCAAGCAACAAAGTCCTTATTTATGCATGCATGATAGAGTAGAATCCATCCATGAACCTACGTTTTCGTCGGTAGTGCAAGTTTACATTTATGTTACTAATAGTTAGGTGTTGGGTCTCAGTTGATCAGATTCAAACACACACACACAATAAGTATATACAAAATGAAGACACACAGAATATCTACATACACTCATACAATCAAATGACGGGATCCAGAGAGTATTTATACCCTTATGTTACTGCGGTTACAGACAGTTATCAACGGTTACATTTGGCGCCAACTTGGCGGATTACATAGCTACTATTCCACCCATTTACTTACTTACTAGACCCGCTACATTTCACATATGAAATACTAATATTTACATATTTAATTAACTAATATTTGTTGATATTGGGATGCCAACATTACTCCAACAATGTCCCCCTAATATTGGTATCTCGATCTTTAACTCTTTATTTGGCCGGAGCACAATGTGGTGGCCAGTCTTAAACGCAACTTACTTTCCTTTTCTTCCATAGCAGGTTCATTTCTTCAGTTGGTTGTGATATGATCTCCTTTTCTTCGGCTTCTAGTATGTCATCAATGCTTCCAATCTTATAAGTGTCTTGATCTTTCTTTCGTTTCTTGTAGTGCCACTCCAACATTTTTATTTTTTTAAATATGTAATCTTCAAAGTGTCCTCCATATTCTAATCATATCCCAAATCTCTTGTTACCATTTCCTAGAAATTAGTTACACGAAACTTCAATTCTCCAAAACCTCTATAGTGTTGCACCATAACATAAAGGTCTAAGAGACTTATCGTTTTATCATTGTCATCCAAAGGTGGCATGGTGCACTTGATATTTAATTGTAAATAGTCCTTCATGAATCATTTGATCAACTTCTCAAACTCATCTTCTATTTTCTCCTTTTCTGCATCAATCTTTACTACTACATGAACAAGATCAAGGAATGTTATACAATCCTCTATTGTATTGACATTATGAGTGGTCTCCATCGGATGATTTCCTTTGTTTAATCTTATTGAGTTGGTATGTGCTTACTTATCCAAAAGTTCAAATTGACTTTCTTTGCATTCTTATCTTCTCTAACTTTCTTTTCAATAAAGATCTCAAAGGTTTTTATGATATAGTAGATTGTTCCCTCAAAGGTTATTTTAAAGCCTTGATGTGATATTTGTTCTAGACATAAAATATTACTTTTCATGGTAGGAACATAATAGATGGATACAACAAGATGCGTAGTTCCATTACACATGATTTCCACTTGTCCTTTACCACGAAAATAACTTTTGGAGAAACGATTCATATAAGTTTTGATCCCAAAAGATTTCTTTTAAACGCGTGAACAAGTGTTTATTCCCACACACATGCTTCTTTCGGGACAAAGTAAAAAACCATATATCCCCCTTTGGTTCCTCTCATAAGAAATTCAGAACTTTGAATTCTAAATTTAGATATATTCTTGTTGTGACCAAATTGATTGCATTAGTTACAAAAGTGTGCTTTAAAAGATGGCTTTCTTTTCTTATTTGCAATCAATCTTCTAAAGTTCTTCAAAGCAGTCTCCAGTGTATTACCTATTAGCTGTCATATTCTGTCATACTGACCAAAATCATGGTCATTAGTGTTATTCATTAGCTGTAAATCTTTGTAATATTATTTAGCATATAGTTTTCTTAGATAAAGGATGCTAGTTTCCTGTTTACTGTTTTTGTATTGTGTATATATGAGGAATGAATGAAATGAAGCAATCATCTTGGAATCACATACTTTCCTTCATGGTATCAAAGCCTCATCAATTCTGTGCCTAGCTGACCATTTGCCATACCCTTCGATCTTGTTCCTGCAACCTTCCCCCTCACTCTGATTTTCTGTCACGATGGGAGATTCAGATAAGCATGACACCACCACAAACCCAGAAACCTCAAAACCCAAAAACCTGACAACCAAAACCCTTCACCCAGCGTATACCGTTACCGATATCACTCGAAAAGTAAGAATACCGGACGGAGTGAAGGTCACATATGCATAATGGGTCAAGCTCTTTCAACTTCATGCTAGAGGGTATAAGGTCATGAACCACATCGATGGTACCAAGGCGCTGGTCAGAAATAGATACGATAGTTCTACAATGGATCTACGGGGACGTTGTCGGACGACCTTCTTTCACGAATTTTGGATGCCGATTCCACTGCTCTTCAGGCCTGGACGCATATCAAAGCTGTGTTTTTGAACAACAAAGGAGCAAGGGCTGCCGCTCTTGAACTGAAATTCAATAATCTCACTCTCAAGTCGATGCCTTCACTCGAAGTTTACTGTCAAACGCTGAAAGACCTGGCAAACCAAATGAGCTCTGTAGACAGCCCTGTGAGCGAGAAACTCCTTGTACTCCTACTGGTTAGGGGTCTACCGAGAGAATTTGATGTCATCGGGGCTCTCATTAATCAGACTATTCCCCCATGGGACACGGCGATTAACATGCTACACCTCGAACAACAGCGACTCACGGCCCGGGATAGCATGTCCAATCCAGCGGCCATGGCTGCTGTTTTGAACGGTGCCTCACGATCCGACAGGCCGCCAGAACTGTCATACCACCGCCGGGGTAGTCATCGCCCGAACCCAACAGCTCATCGTCAACAACAACCATCCACGGGGTCACGCGGTCGTGGACCAGCTTCACACCAATCGCACTCTGATAACCCTTGGTCAAACACAGGAAATAGAATGATGCCTCCTCCGTGGGCCTACTGGGTGCTCATATCCCACTCAGCCGGGTTGGGCCTCTGCTTGGATGGGTCACACTCAACAGCCTTCATCACACAAATGGGCCTCTTCTCAGGCCCGCAATCCAGCAGCAAATAGTCACACACAGGGCCTGAATCCGTCTCCCAACACCTCTGCAGAAGCCAATCTTGGGGAATTTGACCCTCTCGAGCCCACACAAATTGGAGAAACACTACAAGAAATGGTTCATGGATTCAGGAGCAACTGACCACCTCACCGGAGACCAAGGTAAAATCAACAACCCATTATTATCATCTAATTTTGGTTCAATATTTGTTGGCAATGGCGTGCGTGTTCAAGTTTTTGGATCGGGTAACTCAACTCTCTCTACTAACACTCGACCCTTGCACCTTAACAACATTTTATATACCCCATCCATTATCAAAAATCTTATTTCCGTACGAAAATTTACCATTGATAATAGTGTCTCTCTTGTTTTTGACCCCTATGGTTTTTCTGTGAAGGATTACACGAATGGGAAGACCCTCTCCCGCCACAATAGCTCCAGTCGTCTCTACCCATTCACTTATCCTGTCACCAAACCCGATACATCAGTTGCTTTCACCTCCACTTCTCAAGAGCCGTGGCATGATCGGCTGGGCCACCCAGGTTCTCCAGCTTTTGATTATCTTGTTTCAAATAAAATTATCTCATGTAATAAACGTTTAAAAACATTGGTTTGCCAATCTTGTCAACTATCTAAGCACAAACGTTTACCGTTATCAAGTTCACAATCTACCATGTTATTACCATTTGATATTATTCACTGTGATTTGTGGACTTCCCCCATTACTAGCAAAACGGGTTATAAATATTACATGGTACTCATCGATGATTATACTCAATATGTATGGGTTTTTCCTCTAAAATTCAAATCAGAGACATACGATAAATTCGTCAAATTTCACACTTACATCAAAACTCAATTTCAAGGAATTATAAAATCCTTTCATTTTGATTTAGGGGGTGAATTTAATAATCATCATTTCAAAACATTCGCACATACACACGGTCTTCAATTCCGTTTTTCATGCCCGCAAACATCCCAGCAAAATGGTAAATCGGAGCGTATGATACGCCGTCTCAACGACATTATGCTCACCCTTCTCACACATGCCTCGTTACCCCTAACATTCTGGGTTGAGGCCCTTCACACCGCTTGCTACTTACACAACATACTCCCAACAAAACTTCTCCGTTTCCACACACCCACATCTGCTTTATATCTAAAACAACCATCTTATGCTCATCTTCGGTCATTCGGTTGTGCTTGCTACCAAAACACTTCTTCCAATCGTTCTCACAAACTTGCCACTCGATCTACCTTATGTATCTTTCTCGGCTACCCGGCTGATTTTCGTGGCTACCGGTGTCTCGAATTATCATCAGGTAAAACCATTCTTTCCCGTCATGTGACCTTTGATGAAACCAATTTTCCATATGCCAAGACACACCCACCGTCCAACCATGACTACTCCTTTCTTGGGCCTTCACCTCTTATATTCCCTTCCCACATCCACCAACGCCACCACCTACCACTACTACCACCACCGAACCCGGTCCCACATCTAGTCGTTTTGGTATCTATTATCAAAGGGCTACGAAACCACCCACACCCTACGCCACCACACCAAAACCCACCCCCACCAGCTCCTGTTACTTCCCCTTTACCACCTCAGCTCCCTCCTCCTCCTCCCCCAACCCATCCTATGACCACCCTATCCAAATCGGGCATCTCCAAACCCCGCCACCCTTTGAGCCTCCACACCCAAACCGCCTTTCCTATCTCCCCTCTTCCCACCTCTCACCTCAAGGCCTTATCCGATCCAAATTGGCACGCCGCCATAAACGATGAATATCACGCCTTAATGGATAATAATACTTGGGTTCTCGTACCTAGGCCTCCGAACACAGATATCATTCGGTGCATGTGGCTTTTTCACCACAAATATAACTCAGATGGCACGTTACAAAGATATAAGGCCCACCTCGTCATTAATGGCAAAAGTCAGCAGGTTGGCGTCGATTGTGAAGAAACGTTTTGTCCAGTGGTTAAACCCACGACCATCCGCACCGTACTCAGTTTGGCTGTCTCTCGAGGTTGGCCCATCCACCAACTTGATGTTAAAAATGCTTTCCTTCACGGTTATCTGCATGAGACAGTATACATGTTTCAACCTCCGGGCTTTCATGACCAACGTCACCCGAACTATGTGTGCAAATTAACAAAGTCCCTCTACGGTTTGAAACAAGCACCACGGGCCTGGTATGATTGTTTTGCCACATATCTCACTAAATGTGGATTTCGGAGTACTACTAGTGATAATTCGCTGTTTGTTTATAAACAAGATCGTCAGATGGCATATCTATTATTATACGTTGACGACATAGTCTTGACCGCCTCCAACAATCAACTTCTTCAACAGGACATCAAGCTACTCTCTCAAGAATTCCACATGTCAGACCTGGGCAAATTGCACCATTTCCTTGGCATTAATGTAACACACCAAAAAGGGGGTCTTTTCCTTTCTCAAAGTACATACGCCTCCGACATCTTGCAACGAGCGAATATGTCCGATTGTAAACCTGCTGCCACCCCTGTCGACACCTCCTCGAAATTAAGTACCACGACTGGACCTTTATTATCTGATGGTACTCTCTACCGACAACTGGCGGGTGCACTACAATATCTCACGTTTACACTACCGGATCTCACGTATGTAGTTCAAAAAATTTACCTGTTCATGCATGCCCCACGTGAGCCCCACTTTCAGTTTCTAAAGCGGGTCTTACGCTACGTAGAAGGCACAATTGATCATGGTTTATGCATCTCACCGTCCAAATCACAGCAAATCATTGCCTATTCTGACGCCGATTGGGGTGGATGTCCGGAATCACGCAGATCAACCTTGGGTTATTGCGTATTTTTAGGTGACAACCTCGTATCCTGGTCATCCAAACGACAACCGACTATCTCACGTTCAAGTTCCGAGGCAGAATACCGAGGTGTCGCTAAAGCTGTTGCTGAAACTAGTTGGCTCATGAACTTACTCCTCGAATTATTAGTGCCAACTACAAAGGCGACCCTTGTCTACCGTGACAATGTTTCTGCTGTCTACCTGTCTAAAAATCCTGTTCAACATCAACGCACAAAACATGTGGAAGTCGATATTCATTTTGTCCGGGAAAAAGTTCGCATTGGGGCCGTACGAGTTCTACATATCCCAGCAGATTTTCAATACGCAGATATCTTTACCAAAGGCCTTCCCTGCCAGTTATTTACTCGTTTCAGATCCAGTCTGTGCCTTCGACCGTCTCCGACTGCGACTGCGGGGGCGTATTAGCTGTCATATTCTGTCATGCTGACCAAAATCATGGTCATTACTGTTATTCATTAGCTGTAAATCTCTGTAATATTATTTAGCATATAGTTTTCTTAGATAAAGGATGCTAGTTTCCTATTTACTGTTTTTGTATTGTGTATATATGAGGAATGAATGAAATGAAGCAATCATCTTGGAATCATATACTTTCCTTCATTACCGAGTGGCCCTCCTTGTCCAATTTCAAAGTAACCGACTCTTATTCGTAATTTCTCAATGCTTGAATCCACCTTGTCCTCCGATCGAAAACACTCGATTCCCCTTGGTCCTCCTGACTGAATCCTAGTGCCGGATTTCACGCGGACAGATTTGCCCCATCTAGACTTCCCACAACGTACTAATCCTTCATGATTGTCTCCCACAACCAATCAATCTCTCCTCATAGGTCTCAAAAGCGATGCGCTTTGATACTAATTTGACGGGTCTCGGTTGATCAGATTCAAGCACACAATAAGTATATACACAGTGAATACACACAGAATATGTACATACATTCATACGATCAAATGACAGCATCCAGAGTGTATTAATATCCTTCTGTTATAGTGGTTACATACAATTATCAACAGTTACATTTGGCGCCAACTTGGTAGACTACATAACTACTATTCGACCCATTTACTTACTTACTAGACCCATTACATTTCACATATGAAATACTAATTTTTACATATGTAATTAACTAATATTTGTTGATATCGGGGTTCCAACATTAGGAGCTAGCATTTTCTTTTCAAGCATTTAAGTCGATGTGGTTTTCTTTATGGAAAAGAAAATCAGAAAAAATACAGCAACTCTTCCTTTACGTTTACATTCTTGTTTGTTTTTAAGTTAATTCATTTGGAGACCGTCAATCTCGAACTTCACTCTATCATTCGGTGTTTTCATTCTCGACCTCATCCTTTAATCACGTCTCCCCATCTCGAACCACCGACCGATCCGCCCACCACCAAGGAACTTCTCGCCACCTTGACCGAGAACATGAAGCAACTCTCTGCTACCACCACCACCACTACCGAATCCATCATCTGTAGCCAACAAAAACTTGTTCTTGATTTGATGTGATCGTAAAACAACATTCCGCTCAATATGAGCAAACAAATCACCTAATCAAAATACTCAAATTTTTAAATTTTCTTTCTACGTGTACAATCGAAAACTATGTTAACTACTAATCACATTAAAGTGAATTTATTATCAAAATTTTAATCAAGTTATAAACTATTATGTTTTTTTTTACTAAATATCCTATAGATATGACCATGATGTATATTTTTCAAAGTTTTTAATCCAAATAATTTAACCAAGTCAATAAAATAAGAAAAAATAAATTTTAATAATCCAAACTATTGACTATTGGCTAGTATTAATTCTAACAATTTGATCAATATTAATCCCAACTTCGATTTTATCATCATAACCGTTTTAGTCTAACTGTTCGTTGACTCTGTTATTTTTTATAACATGACACGTGACGTTGCTCGTGAAGTGGCATGTGACATGACGCATTACATTATTAAAATAAAAAATATAAATATATCACTTAATTTTTGCATCTCTTTGTCTTTAATCTACTCAACCAGCGACAGAAATGTTATGTTGAATAATCTCAGTAAATGATCTTTTATGAAAAGAAACTGAGTTTATATTGTTAATTATAACTATGTTACACGTTACATTACGAGCCACGTCAAGTGATATGACATAAAAACTAACAGAGTTAACGAACAGTTTAACTTGAATTGTTATTAGTAACAAAATCGAAAGTGAGTATTAATACAATCAAATAGTTAGTTGGGATTAAAATTCACAAATAGTCAATAGGTTGGATTATTAAAATTCAATTTTCTATAAAATAAAAGGTTTTTCTATATTTACCTTAACATAACCTTCTTAAAACTAATTATCATCACTGTTATAGAATTCTTAGCTTTAGAAGAAAGGCTTAACGATCCTCAAGTGTGTCATCATCAATTGAATCTAATTATACTAAAATAATGTTGATTTTAAATTAGCAAGACCTAACTATCCTCACAATGACATTTTAGAATCATAATAAAATTCAACCAAAAAATAAAAGAAAAGTTATTGCTTTCAAGTTACGATATGTGTTTTTAACCAAAATCAGTGTAATTCAAATTAGTGCTTTAAACGAAAATCAATGAAAAAATTAATGCACAATCAATACAAAGAAGTATATTTCTAATGTAAAAACAAATTAATAATTCAACTTCAAAAATCAATAATAATCCGAACCCCACTCATCCACAACCTCAATAGAATTGCGATTCACATCGATTTCAGTATGTTAGAAAACTTATATATTATACAGGTCGAACAAAATGACTTTATTAGGTAAGTAAACTTACGTATTATACAAGTTGAAAAAAATATATAGTAATTATTATAATAACTTAGGAAGTATAGAAGAAATGAACAAATTAATGGATTATAAATAAAATTTTGAATTCAAAAAATTATAAATATTACAAAAAAATCGTTTTGATATCATTATTTAATATGAGAAAAAAACAAAAAATAAATAAATAAGGGTGATATGTTTCTAGAAAGTGACATATGTCTCATCATTTAATAAGAGAGATATACGATAAAACAATGTTAAAAAGACATCAAAGAGTGACATATGTCCCATCAAAACTTATATTTATTAAACATTAAAGATTAGAGATTCAAACCCACACCCATAAGTGTGAATACTGTCATCCAATAATATCAATGAGATATTATTGGCATGTATTTTGTATATTAATTGTAATTATCTTTTAGTTAGGATTGATTGCTCATTCCTTAGATAGCTTCTCAATTATCTTCTTCATTTGTATTATTTGTAATTATTGATATTTCAATAAGAAAGCAATGCCTGATCTCGATCGCGCCGGCCATCCCCTCCTTCACCGTTATTTTTTAGTCTCTGGACACCATATGCCACCAACAAATCCGATACACCTGTTACCGCCTCTCAAACTCTTCATCCCTGTAACCCCTCAAAATTTCAAAGAAATGAAGGCAGAATAAAGTTTTCGCGCGAAAAGAACGTTTCGCGCGAGAACCTCATGCGAAAAGTTTGAGTTGGGTATAAATAGCTGAGAACACCCAGTCTGACCCCATTTTCATGCGAGAAGTGCTGCTGTTAGAGAGAGAAAGTGAATGTGTAGAGAGAGAAAGTAAAGAATCCAAGTGTTTGAGTTTTCACTCGGTAAAGGCTTCGGGAAGGTTGTGTTTGTGCTAGAACTTTAAGAGGTGAGTTTCTAGTCCCCTTAAGTTTTTACGTTTTAGGGCTATAATGCATACTAAAATACTTGTTCATGCTTGAGTTGATGTTGTTATGATGTTAAGCATGTTAGAACAGCCTTAGACACGGATAAGTTAGACTAGGCGGGAAAAACCCATAGTTTTCGCGCGAGCAGTTAAGTTATACTTTATGAAATTTGAATCTACGAAGTTCTCGACCGAAAGGGGATAGTTCTCGCACATCAGGTAGTTCTCGCGCGATAGGAAGTTTTCATGCGATATGTATGTTCTGCGCTACATGAAGCTTTCACACGACTTGTAGTTCTCGTGCGACAGTGATGATTGGATGTGTAGGATTTGAATGTGGTAAGGTTCTCGCGCGAAAGGCTAGTTCTCGCGCGAGATGATGATGATGTATGTTTAAGTTTTCGCATGGTATGCTGTGATGTGTGATGTGTTATCTTTTCACGTTAAACGACTTTTAAACGTTATGTTTATGATGTGACTTTACTTGATATGTACGTATACGTAAGTAAAGTATTATGTAATGAAAGTGAAAGATAACGGTGATGAAAAGTGGAATGTAATGAATGAATGAAAGTCTTGCAAGCAAAATCAATGGAGGTGCACGACCATGTTGTCGTTAGCTCAACTGAGGTGCGGATTAGCTAGCCCATGAGGATGCGCTTCAGGGGTCCAATCCTTGAGATGGACCAAAATGTGATGGGATCCTTGTCGCTTTACCCCGGTACTATGTCAGCTTTGAGCATGACGTGGGGGTTTACTTGTAAGCCCCGGCACAGTACCAGCTTTTGGCATGACGTGGGGGTTTAGCATATGGCAGGATCTATATGAAAGCAAAAAAATGATAACGAATGAAAGTACAAAACGAACGATGATGAACGATGATGAAAGATAATAAATAATTATTATCAAGATGTATGATCACGTGCGAAGTAACAGAGAGGTTTTAACGTAAAGTAAAGTATTTTATTATAAAACTAGAACTTACTCAGCGTTGCTGACCTTTGTATGCATAATAGTTGGCTGGTAATTGATGATGCTGAGGAGGTGCAGGCATGGATGCATAAGCTACTAGGGATGATTAGAGTCTGGCATCCACATTTTTAAGAATGTTATTATATTAATGCAATTTTTTAGATGTAAACAAAATGATGTGATGGTTTGATACAATTTTAATTATTAATGAAAAGATATATTTCTGCTGCAAAATGATGTGTTTTAAATGTTTTATGCGATGATTGACCAATTGTAAGTGTCTCAGGAACGGGGCCTTACAAGTTGGTATCAGAGCCAAAGTTTAAGAGAGTTGGGTAAATTATTTTCAAAAACCAAAAACTTAAACTGAGAATAGGACGAAAGGGAAAGGGGTGCCAGTCCTAGTAGCTACATGCCTACAGGTAAATGTTTATGTAAACGTTTTATGTAAGTTAATGGAAAAGGAATTTTTGTGCGCGTGTTATGTGAATTATGTGCCTTTAGTAGATTTGGATACTGATGTAGTCAGGATAGGAAATTCTTGGGGAATGAAGAGTAAAGTAAGTGGCTAATCACAACTGGCCACTGTAACTAGGGACTTACTATACTTGATATAATCTGAGCTATTACCTTGAATGACCATATTGGTATTTGAGTCTTATAGGATTAGATATGGCTGGTGGTAGATCTTCGAAGGCTTCTCGTGGTGGAGGTCGTGGTGGACGTGGTGTTGGGCTACGTGTCACGAGGAACAAGGTTAGGGCTTCCGAAACGGCTCCTAAAGAGCTCGAGCTTCATCGCCATGAAGGCGGTGATGAGAGTGCTAATCTGAGGGCCTCAGTGAAAGAGACAGTAGTGGAGGAAGTTCATCAAGTCATGCAGATGATTATACCGTCTGTGGTGACCGAGGTTATTAGAGCCGTAAGGGAAGACGAGAGGAAGGAGAAGAAGGAAAATAAGAATGCCGCTAGGCGAGGGGGCGAAGAAGGAGGTTCAGGGGAAAGGGAGCAACCAGGGACTAAGATGGTTGTTTCCAATGACGATGAGGGGAGGAAGCGGTGTAGGAAACTGCAAAGGGATGCAACTATGGGGCATTCCAGAGATGCAAGCCCCCCAACGTTTGATGGGAATGGGAGTGCTGCTGTTGCTCAACGATGGGTGAGGGAGATGGAGGCGGTACTTGATATCAGCGAGTACCGAGAGGATAATAAGGTGAAGTTTGCTACCCACTCGTTTGTGGATTCGGCCTTATACTGGTGGGACAACATTTTCCAGACTGAGGGTAGCAGGGTGATTGGGAGAATGAGGTGGAGTGAACTTAAGAGGCTGGTGATCGAGGGGTTTTGTCCTCACAGGGAACTCGACAAGATCGAGAGAGAGTTCCTGAAGTTAGAGGCGGGGACCATGACACACCAATAGTACACGATAAAGTTTAATGAGATGGCGAGGCTGGTGCCAGAGTAGGTGACACCCGTGTCACGAAAGATCAAGAGACACATCCAAGGTCTACCAGCGGATATCCGCAGACACTTGATCGCCGCTCGACTGGGTACCTTTAGGTCGGTGGTCGATCTGGCAGGGAGACTGTATGATGAGAGGGAGGAAGTGACTGTGGTGGAGGTGAAAAAGAAGGGAAGTGAAGAGAGGAACCGGGGTGGGAAACTGTCACACCCCGAAAATCATAGCGGAAAGTCACGTGACGTGGTGATAACTGAAGTTGGAATTATTCCAACATTTATAGTCGAACGATAACGGTAAAGTAGTTGACTACTAGTAAACAAGTTTTTGCATACTTTTAAAAGCGAAATAAAGTGAAATCCAGTCTAAGTAACAACAAACTTGTTTAGTTATATAAATGACATGTTTCACTTAAAAGTTCCAAACATAAGTAGGCAACAAACATGTTCGACCCTCCAAAGACACATTCCATTGTTTCCCCATAGAGCCTACCTATAACCCTGAAAAGCATGAAAAATACTGGTCAACATAAAGTTGGTGAGCATTCGGGTTTTATAACTTACAAGCATTTGGTTTTCCAAAAAAAAATAATATGATGTAGTGAGATATAATATACTCATCATAGACTAGCTAGGTACTATGATTAATTCAGGTCATAAGTCCATAATCAAGCCAAGAAACACGTCGTTGCCCCACAATAGTCCAAACATATAAACTCCCTCGCTACAACCTGACCAGCGCGACTGGTCGCGAGACGGGCCCTTCTAACCCGATAGATCTACCAATATAGTCTGCGGTCTCCCCGACGTTAATGATTATAGGGGGATTTAGGGGCTCAACAGTATACCCCTATGTTGGATCATATGAGGCTGGTGCAACCAAAACAACACTTAAAAATTTTTTTTGTACAAGTTGAAGAAGTCTTCCGAAGACAGAACTACTCTTCCGTAGCTATGTCAAAGATCTTCCGAAGCATTATGTCTGAAGAGCTTCCGGAGGAAAACTAAGTATTCTGAGATTAAGTAACTTTCCTTCCGAAGTATATGAAGAACTTCCGAAGGATAGAACAAAGTCTTTCAAAGACCAAGCAGTTCTCCTTCCGAAGTATTCACACTTAGAAGATCTAAGACAAAGTCTTCCGAAGAATAAAGTCATAAAGACCTGTAGAAGATTCGAAAGAAGTTGTTTCTTTCGATGTATAAATGGCCTCGGAAGCACTTATTCTTGTGAAGCCATTTAGCTTCGGAAGAATCAACTATGAACTAGTGGACATAAGTATGGTCTGTCTGATAGACTCTGATACACTGCATGGTGCTTTTTCTAACCCATGTAGTAGACCATACTTTAATCCACTGTTCACCTTTTCAACTTAGTACAGATGCCATCTTTAGTTTTTGACAAAAGGTAAGTCACGGACCTGTCATGACTACCTTATCTAGGATATTATTTTATCTTAGATATTTTACTTCTAGCAATGTAGTATTTGTCTAGTTGTGGATTCCAGCTGATTTTTCAAGTATAACCGGCTATAGATAGTAGTATGTATAATTTCTCATTGTAACTTAAGTAGCATGAGCTTAAGAGTCTTGTAATACTGAGTGGAGAAGTAATATATACATGTATCTTGAAAACCATTCTCTTGTTCATTAACTTCGTATATTATTATCAACTTTAGTTTGAGATTCTGTGTTTCATCGATCAAGTGAGACTTAGTGAGTTCTGTGTTTAGAGTCAAAACCGATCCGGCAATTGGTATCAGATCTTCCAGGCTCTTGATTGTGAGATCTAACCATCCTAAATCACCCTTGCTTCTTCACACTCACTCACTTTACTTTAATGGATCATAACCAGAAATTTTCCGAGTCCGAAATGGGAACCATGACCAAGGCTCCTATCATCACTCCTGATGATTTTGGAACTTGGTGCAAACGTATTGAAGGGTTCATCAAGTATCAAGATAGCTGCATGTGGAAATCTGTCACTCATGGTCCTTACCTTCCTAAGGTAGCAGCCCCAGTGGGTAATGGTGCCATGATAGAGTAGGCCGTTGAAGACTACTCTGACGAAGACTTCAAGAAAATAGACATTAACTGCAAAGCAATGACTGTTTTTCTTACATCCATACCAAACTCCATAATGGTTGACTTTCAGCAATGCGAGTCAGCCAAAGAATTCTTTGATACTTTGAAGCTGATGTACTCTGGTTCCACTGAATCCAAGGAGTCCAAGAAGGATGTACTGAAGCAGAAGTTTGAAAACTTCACATATATCGTTGGTGAGACCTTGAGCCAACAATACTTCAAGTACATGAACTTGATCACATCTCTTCAGTCTATGGGAGTGGATCTTCAGAAGAAAGACATTGTAAGGAAATTCATGAGTGCACTTCCTCATGAATGGATTTTCTATTACGTTTCTATAAAGAGAACTGAGAATCTTAACACTCTCACCATGACTGAACTGTATGGAATCCTTGATGGATACCGTATGGAGATCGAGACTCAGAAGAGCCAACAGATGAACCGGCCCTCAAATCCTGCTATCAGCAATGCTCTACATGTTGCTGAAGGATCAAGACAACCACAATTGTACCTGAACTATCCCCAACAGCCATCATCTTCCTCTGGGCCATACATCACTTTCCCTGAGACACCCAGGTCTCAACAAGCTCAACACACTCCTTTTCAGGATAGTTGTACCTTTTTCTCAGGAAGTGAACACTCTGGAGATTTTCAATTCTACTTTGATGATCTAGAGTGCTTTAGCCCAGATGATGTTGAGTACATGGACATTGTCCAACAGATGGCTCTCCTCACCTACAGAGCAAAGAAGTTCTTCAAAAGAACAGGAATACAGTTCCCTCAGAATCCAACCAATAGCAAATTTGGATTTAATAAAAGCAAAGCCAAGTGTTACAACTGTAACAAGCTTGGTCACTTTGCTAGGGAATGCAAAGCTCCAAGATCCAATCCTGGAGCAACTCAAGCCTCCCAACATCCTACCACCTCAAGGGCTGCACCGAAACCTACTGAGCAGCAAACTGCGGCTGTTGCTCAAGAAGTTGACTGGAGCTTCATGGTGCAAGACATCACTCCTACTCAAGCTCTCTTGGCTGGAACTGAAGACAACAAGGTATATGAAAACCTCTATACTCCAACTTGTATTGCTAAGGTTAAACTTTATCAGGATTACAACATGGAAATTAAATCTGATATTGAGTCCTTAAACATCCTAAAATCTGATTTCAAGAAAGCAGAATCTGACTATAAACTCAAAATTGAAGAGTTAGAGAAAATTGTTTCCTCTTTAAAACATGAACATACAAACTACAGGACTCAAATAAAGGATTTGATTTCTAAGTTGACTGAGGCTCAAGCCCAGCTAGTAATAGCTGAGGCTAAAGCAAACAAGTATGCTATTGAAGAGCAACTTTAACACCATCATTGCATCATCCTCCCACTCAAAGGTGTGTTATCAGAAAAAAAGTGGGTTGGGAACCAATGAAATTGCTCCACCACACTCTTATGTGTCTGTTAGATAGCCAAGTTGTGGCATTCATGAGCAAGAGGTTCTAACTGCTGACCTACTACCCAATGAACAAAAGAATTATGCAACTATGGTGACCACCACAGGGAAGGATAAGGTAGAAAACCTCATTCCCACCGCTGATGTCCTACCCCTAACCACCAAAGAGAGAAAGAACAAAATCAAGGCAACAAAGAAAACTGCCAAGAAGGTGACTAAGTCTAGGATGAAGATTGATCCCAGAGAAAAGGGTGTATTCATTTTAGCAGGATTCCAAGTGGTTGGACACTCTGACTTAGGAAAGTTATGTAGTACCAGCATTCCTATCCAACTGAAGGATCAGAAGTTAAAGGGGAAAGCTATTGAAGAAAAAGATTGCAAGAACCAACAACCATCACGCCCCATCAAGAGTAACATTGAGTGCATAATCTGTGGTCTGCATAACCACATGGCAAAAGATTGTTACTACAATCCTGAAAGTACATATTATGCAACCAATGTTAAAAGAGAAGGAGTCAAGGAAGGTTTCATAGTTGGACTATATCACATGGTCCAAGTGACAAGGAAAGGAAAGCTTGTTTTCGAAGCTAAGTTGCTTTCGGAAGAAAATCATTCTTTCGAAAGAAAAATAGCTTCGAAAGACAAGCCTAAGAACAAACAAAGGAACAAAAGGAATCCTTTGAAATCTTCCAAAAAGAAAGTAGTCTCGAAAGGAGGTCATGCTGCTCAATCCTCTTCAGGATCATCTACATTGGTCAACCATAGGATGGTATGGAAGAACAGAACAGATGCTGCAGCTAGTACCTCTTCTTCACAAACACAAATTGAACCCACTTGCCTATAGTTTGGTCCAATTAAATCATCTACATTAGAAGAACCCAAGACCAACAAGGCTTGGGTTTCCAGTAGTAACTAATCATCTCACTTTATGTGTAGGGACATCCACATGATAAGAATGGACATATATGGATTATGGATAGCGGATGCTCCAGGCATATAACAGGGAACAGATCTCTTCTTCAACAATTTGAACATTTTGATGGAGGTCCTGTTTAGTTTGGTGGTGAAGTCGAAGGATACATTTCTGGTAGAGGTAGTGTATCCAATGGTAAGTTAAAAGTTGACAAAGTAAACTTTGTCAAACAGCTTGAACACAATCTGTTAAGTGTTTCTCAATTCTATGATCAAAAGCACCAAATGCTTTTCACAGAACATGAGTGCATTATCCTCAAACCCAGGATGACAATTCCTCAGGAATTAGTGCTTCTTAGATCTCCTAGGAGAGGGGATATGTACAAGTTGGATATGAACAATGCTTCCCCACTGGGTGAAGTATCATGCTTTCTTTCCAAAGCCAATGGTGATGAGTCAACTCTTTGGCATAAAAGAATGTGCCATGTTAATTTTAAACCATGAACAACTTGGTTAAAAATAATTTGGTACATGGTGTGCCTAAAAAGGAGTTTTTCTATAAAGACAACTGTGTTGCTTGCCTAAAAGGAAAACACCACAAAGTCACTCACAAATCCAAAAAGGTTAACTCTATCACCACTCTATTACACTTATTGCACATGGATATTTTTGGTCCCACAAGTATAATGAGCATTGGAAGGAAATCATGCTGCCTTGTGATTGTTGATGATTTTACAAGTTTCACTTGGGTATTCTTTTTAAGAACTAAAGATGAAACGGCTGAAACTTTAAAATCTTTTATTCTTAAAATTGAAAATCAAAAGGATCATAAAGTAAAAATCATTAGAAGTGATCAAGGGACTGAGTTTAAGAATCAAGTTCTTGACTCATTCTGTAACTCAAAAGGGATTGCGAAACAATATAGTGCTCCTAGAACTCCTCAATAGAATGGTGTTGCTGAGAGGAGGAACAAGACACTTATTGAGGCTGCAAGAACAATGTTAGCTGATTCAAAGCTGCCTCTAACTTTCTGGGTAGAGGCAGTCAGCATTGCATGTTATGTGCAAAATAGAGTTCTTATTATTAAGCCTCATGGGAAGACCCCTTATGAGCTATGGAACAAGAGGCCACCGTTCATTGGTTTTCTTAGGTCCTTTGGCAGCAGGTGTACCATACTCAACACAAAGGAAAATTTAGAAAAATTTGCTGAAAAGTAGGATGATGCTATCTTTGTTGGATATTCCTCCACCTCCTTTGCTTATAGAGTGTATAATATCAAACTCAACAGTTTGAGGAATCATCCAACATTGTTGTTAATGAGCACACTCCTTGTGTTAGAGGGAATGGACATGAATATATTTTTGATTTAGAATTGTTTCCAAACTATTCTAAACCATCTTGTGAGAATGTTTTAGCTGGAACAGAAACTCAAAGTGACCCATATGAAGATCAACTATTTGAGCTACCCAGACCTATTTTCAGTTCTCCAAGAAGAAATAAAGAACAAGCTCCTACTGCTGAAAGTCCTGAAAGCATGAGTATCTCAGGAAACAAAGGAGCTTCAACAAATTATCAGCTCACTGAGCCTCATAACCCAGAGGTTGACAATTAAAGCACTCAACACCAAGCTGATGAAGACAATGACATGGAGAAACATGCAACTGTTGATGCTGCTTCAAAGCATACTGCCATTGATGATGTCACTCATTCATTCACTCAATCCTCATTGAATGAATGTGAGACATCAGCTGGAGAAGGTGTTCGAAGTTCTGAGCAAAACTTCTCAAACCTAGACCTATCTATGCAATTAGATGTAATTCCTAGGCTCAGGATACATAACACTCATCTAGCTGAAAACATCATTGGGGATGTATCAGAAGGTGTGAGAACAAGAAGTCAGACCCACAATGGGAATGTATGCTTGTACTCATGCTTTCTCTCTCAATTGGAACCAAAGAAGGTGAAAGAAGCCCTTAAGGACAACAATTGGATTGAAGCTATGCAAGAGGAATTGCTTCAATTCAAGAGGTAAAAGGTATGGAACTGATGTCCTTTGCCACCTGGTCAAGTCCCTATTGGCACCAAGTGGGTGTTCAGAAACAAAAGAGATGATAGAGGTTTGATCATCAAGAATAAAGCAAGACTTGTTGTTCAAGGATACACACAGGAAGAAGGCATAAATTACACTGATGTCTTTGCACCTGTTGCAAGACTTGAAGCTGTGCGAATCTTCCTCGCTTTTGTAGCATCCAAGAACTTCACAGTCTATCAACTTGATGTCAATTGTTCGTTTTTATATGGGAATATAGACAGAGAAGTGTATGTATGTCAGCCACCCGGATTTGAAGACCCACGACATCCCAATTATGTGTGCAAACTAGATAAAGCTCTTTATGGTCTGCATCAAGCACCTAGGCTGTGGTATGAGACTTTGCTCAGTTTCTCCTCAAAAATGGCTACACCAAAGGCACCATAGACAAGACATTGTTCATAAAGAAATCTGAGAAGGAAATGCTACTTGTTCAAGTCTATGTCGATGACATCATATTTGGTTCCTCAAATGACCAAATGTGCAAAGACTTTGAAAGCATTATGAGAAAGAAATTTGAGATGAGCTCCATGGGAAAGATGTTCTTTCTTGGGATTCAAGTGAAGCAGATGGAAGAAGGATTCTTTATCAACCAGTCTAAGTATGTCAAGGTCATCTTAGAAAGATTTAAGATGAAAGATTGTAAGACAGCCAAGACACCTATACCCAGAAATCACAATCTATGTCCTGATTCTGAGGGGGAGGATACTGATCAGCATCAGTACATGGCAATTATTAGATCTCTGATGTATCTCACACCTAGTAGACCTGATATCATGTTTGTAACTTGCATCTGTGCAAGATATCAGGCTGCTCCTAAGGTGTCTCACCTAATTGCCATCAAAAGGATTCTTAGATACCTCAAAGGAACTCCCAAAATGGGTCTCTGGTATCCTAAGAATAAGGATTTCAATCTCTATGGGTACTCTGATAATGATTATGGTGACTGCAACTTTAACAAGAAATCCACATCAGGAGGATGTCAATTTCTTGGTGGAAGGATTATTTCCTGGCAATGCAAGAAGCAATCATGTGTCTCTACATCAACTACTAAAGCTGAATACATTGCTGCTACGAGCTGCTGTGCTCAACTGCTATGGATTCAAAATCAGATGTTAGACTATGGATTCAACTTCATGAATACTCCTATCCACATAGACAACACGAGTGCTATTTCTATTACAAAAAATCCAGTCAAGCACTCTAAGACAAAGCACATTGACATCAGGTATCATTTCATTCAAGATATTCATGAGAAACACTTGATTAAACTAGTAAAAGTTAATTCAAATGAACAATATGCTGACTTGTTCCCCAAAGCCTTTGATGAACAAGGATTTAAATACTTAATCACAGCTATTGGGATGATTAACATTGACTAGTTTATTTCTTTTGAAAACCTTTTTAAAATGTGTCTTGTTTATGTTGTCTAATTACAAAAGTTTTTCTTCTAAGTGGAAATTCTTCCGAAAAGAAATTTGCCCTCGGAAGAGATCTTTATATCTTCTAAAGGTAAACTCCTTCACTTTAGTACTCTCTTCCGAAGAGTTTTTACCCTTGGAAGAAAATTTGATCATAGATCAAATTTATTTCTGAAGGCTATTAACTTCCTCTCGGAAGAAGTCTTTCCTTTGGAAGAAAACTTTTACTGTGTAACAGAAACCTTTGGGCTCCACTATCAACCTTGCCACCTTACTCAAGTACACACCCAAACTGTCTTTTCACCTTATCGGTATGGTCTTTTACCCCCTATTTAAAACTTCCAACTCTTTTTCTTTACCCTTTTTACCACCACTGAAACCTAATACTGCCATTATCGTCTTCACTCTCTCTCAAATTCCTTCAATCCAACAATACTTTCTTACAATGGTTCTCAATCCTCAACATAACCAAGTCACCATCCTTGATTCCTCTAAGGATGCTGACTTTGCCCCCATCATCAATTTTCTGTTCCACTCCACATACTTTACCACCCTCACTGTAAACCCCAGCATATACTCTAATCACATGATCGAATTTTAGGCAAACGGTCGTTGTGAAACTCTGAATGATGAGAGGGTCATCAGGTCGAGAATCAGCAGACAAGAGATCATCATTTCTGAATCTACCATCAGGGAGCATCTGGAGCTTCATGACGAAGGCACCCCAACTAAATTCCCTAAATCTACGTTAGCAAACACATACACTCAGATGAGATATGGTGGTGATGTGCACAACTCCACTGTCTTCAAGTTTAATTTCTCTTACAACTGGAAATTCTTGTTGCACATCGTTCTACACTACCTATCCAACAAATCAGGGGGTTAGGATCGAATCCCATATGATCTGGGCTGCCTAGTCCATGGAATGGTAAAAGACCTCCGCTTTAACTATTCATGGTTTGTGCTGAACAATCTGCGAGGAAATCTTACCTGGGATTCATTTTTCATGTATCCTCGGTTTATTCAGCATATCATAAACTGTAAGCTGGACCAGAATAGACTACAACATGAAGACACTCTAATGGTCCCACACATGAGGCAGGGCATCTTCAAGACCTTGAAAAAGGTGTCCATTAATTTCACGGGGAGATTCACTGATCTTCTCCCAGGTATGCTTGAGCCAACGGCTCCTGGTGACATCCCTGCAAGCCTAGCAGGCAATGAACCCACACCAGACCTCCCCACTCAAATGCCAACTACTTCTTCCCACCTAATAAAAGTTACATACACCAGATGCCCCAAGCGAACCCCTGATCAATCTACTCTGATTGACCAGGTCCCCTTTGTTCACACTAAAAAGGCTTGAGTGGAACTCAGGGCTCCCACTCAGCCAGAGGTCACACCTTCCTCCACCATCGACCTCAATATCAGTGTTGAGTCTCCTTAGTCTTAACTTGATTAGCCCAAAACCCAAGCTATTAGCCCTCAGGGTGAGTCCTTACACTCCCCTGAGCAACCAAAAAGGGACAACCACATCATTGGCACATCTGCTATTACAGAAGAGCCATTAGGTGCTGACCAAGGTCCCGGGTCATTAGAATTAACCTCTCTATCCTTCACTGACCTTTTAATCCAACCTAATGAGGAGATCATGTTCCATCAAGGCCATGATGTTAATATACAATACCTCTCTCAAGATCAACTGAGCCCCAGGGAACCTCTGATATCTAGCCAACATCAGTTCAGCTAAACTGAGGTGAGTCCAACTAGTGTGGAGGTGACTCATGTAGACACAACCGCCACTACTGAGAGTGTCTCACTGGTCTCTCAGGAAAGTGGTGACATCAGTGAGACTGAGTCTACGACAACCTTGCCAATTGATGTTTCTGGAAAGGACATCAGTAGGGAAGGGTATCCAGGGCGTCGAGAAACCATAACTGGTGGTGATGATGAACATGCCAGGCATGATATCTCATCTCCCTATGATTCTTCAAAAAAAGATGAGGGTAGACTACAATTCATTATCAAAGACCTGATTTCTAAAGTTTCAAACCTTGAAAAAAAGGTTAAGACTTTATAGGACAGGTCTGACACTCAGCAAATTGAGATTGAATAACTCAAGGCTAAACTAGCTGAGACATAGATTGAGAAGTCTGTCAGGCACATACCTATCTAGGTTTCTTTAAGTTCTTCCTCCAGCTCATCTACTTCTCAAGATGATGCTACCAAAAAAGGGGAGAATGTACAGAAACAACATCATGTGGAACCCACTTACCCCATAGCAACAACTTCACCTGATGCCTTATCTATCTTTTACCCCCAACAACATCACCCTACAACAGTCTTCCCTCAACCAGCTCCCATTACCTTTCAAGTGGACCAAAGCTTATAGATCTTAATAGGTTTCTAACCAAATTTCTGTTGAGCTCCTCCATTGAACAACCCTCCCCTGATCTAGCTGTCGCCTACTTTAGAGCTGAAGAGCTTCAAAGGCTGAATGCACCACCTACCTCTAAAGAGGAAGTTGGTTAACCTAAGGTCTCTACTGAACCCAAGATTAACTTCGAATGGGATGTACAGACTGATGGCCCAACAACTGATTTGGATGGGACATGTGATGCAGTTCCAGTTACTTCCGAGGCAGAAATCCAAGCTGTCGAAGGAATAATTGGACTGTCTTCATTGTTTAGTGATCTGTTCATCACAGAGGCAATCCTTGAACTAGCCTCTGAGATTAACAGTGAGGACTTCCTTACAACCCCTCTCTTACAAGAACCACTACTTCAAACACCCTCACTCCAACCTGACTCTTCTGAACCTGAGTTCCCAAAGGCTGAATCTTCCTCTGATCCTAAGGGGAAGGGAAAGCTTACTGCTGAGGAGCTACTAGAAGAGGAAAGATTGGAAAAGCTAAAGAAGAAGGGTAGACTTGATACTGGAAAGTTGTTGACTGCAAGTAGCAAAGCAGCAACAACTGCCCAAGCAAGTCTCAACAATAAAAGGAGGGTGGTAATCATTGATAGGCTCATCAGCCTGGGAGTAGCCAACGAAGAAACTCTTCTACTCCCAACTGATGAGCTTGTGAAACTAGAAAAGGCAACCTTGCTATATAAAGAAAAGGAAGAAGCAGTAAGATTGGCCAAAGAGGAGGAAAGAAGGAAGAAGAAGGAAGAAGCCATAGAAAGGGAGAGGATGGAGAGAATAGGCTTTCTCTACAACAGAGGCTATTCTCAAGAGGAGCTGGCACCTCACAAAAATGACATGATCTTGTTTCTTTTTCACAAAGAGCAAGATCTAATCAACAAGGAAAGGAAGAAGGCTGCTAGGAAGAAGATGAAAGAAAAGAGAAAGAAAGTGGTAGAGGGAGAACTTGCGGCTGCCAAAAAGGAGGAACACAAGGATTGGATGAAATCCTATCTCCGAGCTCACGGCTTCTCCGGCAGGCAAGTGCGTCCCATGTCAATCAAGACCCTACAGCGACATGTCAGTAGCATCAAAGCTGATATTCGCCTAGGAAGAAGGCAGGAGGTTTCTCAAACTCCTAGTGTTCACAGGATGGTACCCAAACCACTACCCAAAACACAACCTACACCTTCTCCCTTCCCCATCAAAACAGAACCTTTCACCTTGAACCTTCTCCATCAACCTTACCTATACCATCACCCACTGCTTCCCACCAACCACCACCACCACCTATCCTACGACCCAAAACACAACCAAGAACCCACTCAAAAACCAAACCATCCGCTGATCCATCAAAACCCCTGACCTTGGAAGAATTCAAGGAGATAAAGAAGAAGCTCGCAAATTGCACAACACTGAGCGACATCTCTTGTAAGGAAGAGTCCATCCAGCTGACTTTCATTGATGGCTCTTCTAGTTCCCTCACAAGAGATGCATTCCTTGATCTCCTAGAGGAACACTGGACCAAGATCTTCAACTTCTTGCAATAAATTCAGATACTCTCAATGAAGTCAAGAAGAATGCTGGTGACTCTGCTGGACACTAGAAAAAGGGACAAACTACAAACAAAACCCCTCAATCCTAGAAAGAAAATTGTCCAGTAGAGGTTTGATGAAGATTCCCATAACTTTACTGTGGAAAGGGAGACTGGTGAATTTACTAGGGCTAACACTTCATCTCTGCTACATTCCAGCAGATTTGACATTGTTGAGTTAGCAGAGAAGCCATTCTCCAATCTCTCCAACTCTGAGATAGCTGCTCACATCACAAATCATTTAAGTAGCCTTCATCTAGCCGAGCTAAGGCCAAGATTGAAGAAGATTTGAAAAGGAGAGCACAGGATGCAAAAGAAGGCATAACCACAATAGGGAAAACCTTTCTACAGATGGTTGAGGGCTCCACTTCAGATCCTATTGTTAGATGGGAATATGACTACCTTTCCCATCAACTAACTCTCTTCAGAGGGATGCAACAAAGAGTACACGTCATTTAGAGCAATCGACTGGATTTATTATCTACGAATGACCTGTACAAACTCCTCACCATAACATCAGGGAAAAACAAAGAGACAGATAAATATCTGCTTTCCCTGGTGTTGAAGGCTTTAAAGAGCAGGAGGAAGTGAAGTTTTGGTAGCATCAGCCTAGGGGGGATTTGTTGGATCATATGAGGCTGGCGCAACCAAAAAAACACTTAGAACAATTTTGTGTACAAGTTGAAGAAGTCTTCCGAAGACAAAACTACTCTTCCGCAGCTATGTCAAAGATCTTCCGAAGCATTATGTTTGAAGAGCTTTCGGAGGAAAACTATGTCTTCTGAGATTAAGTAGTTTTCCTTCCAAAGTATATGAAGAACTTCCGAAGGATAGAACAAAGTCTTCCAAAGACCAAGCAGTTCTCTTTCCGAAGTATCCACACTTAGAAGATCCAAGACAAAGTCTTCCGAAGAATAAAGTCATAAAGACCTGTAGAAGACTCGGAAGAAGTTGTTTCTTCCGAAGTATAAATGGCCTCGAAAGAACTTATTCTTCCAAAGCCATTTAGCTTTGGAAGAATCAACTATGAACCAGTAGACATAAGTATGGTCTGTCTGACAGACTCTGATACACTGCATGCTGCTTTTCCTAACCCATGTACTTGACCATACTTTAATTCACTATTCACCTTTTCAACTTAGTACAGATGCCATCCTTAGTTGGTGACAAAAGGTAAGTCATGGACCTATCATGACTACCTTATCTAGGATATTATTTTATCTTAGATATTTTACTTTTAGTAATGTAGTATTTGTCTAGTTATAGATTCCAGCTGGTTTTCCAAGTATAACCGGCTATAGATAGCAGTATATATAGTTTCTCATTGTAACTTAAGTAGTATGAGCTTAAGAGTCTTGTAATACCGAGTTAAGAAGTAATATATACAAGTATCTTGAAAACCATTCTCTTGTTCACTAACTTCGTAAATTATTATCAACTTTAGTTTGAGATTCTGTGTTTCATCGATCAAGTGAGACTTAGTGAGTTCTGTGTTTAGAGTTAAAACCGATCATGCAACGTATACCATTGACCCAACTTACACATTCATAACATATATTAATCTCATTTTACCCATCATATATAAAATTAATCAATCATGCTTTCCCCCAAAACAGTTTAAATAAAACAATATTTAAAATGGGGCCGAAGAACTCACCTTCGTATTCGATCAAATAACAGATCAAAAACGTCTTGCACTGATCTATCAGGATCCTAAACGTGAAAGACTTAATTAATAATTGAAAAAGCATGCTCATGAGAATGTTGTCCACCCAACTTATTTCTTTTAAAAAAAATAAAACGTTTTTACAATTTATTACGCAGGGTTTTTAAAGAAACTCGTTGATATTTTTGAGAAAGTTTATTATTTACTGAATATATTTCTTAAGACATAATATATTCATCTCATCAACTATCGTCAACCTTCAATACACTTAATCATCAAATTATCTAACGATATCACTAGTCCATTCTTAATTCTATAATTATTTCTTATGAAGACTATTACAATTTCTTAACCTAACGATTTATGTCGTGAAACCCTAGTTAATTATCTATCGGTTTCTAGTGATTTTACTCAAGACTTTCACCATCCTTTATATAATTTTTGTATTTTTATTCCAAAATATCTTATTTTTCATTCTTAGAATAATTTAAAGTTGTCAAAATATAGAATATATATTCTTTTGATAGAGTCGATACTATTTTTATGACTTTAATTTGTGAATTATATCGACTAATATTTTTTTAGAACACGTTAACTTGGGTTTGTTGTTTTAAATATATATATATTTATTTTTATTAGACGTAAATTGCCAGGAAAATATATTATTTTTTAGTTTTACATAAATTTATTTTATAAATCTCTTGGAATCTCAGTCGAGTTTACTTGTCACCATATTCCATTTGTCTTATGCTCGGTTCTAACCATGGTTTCTAATTTTCCACTTAATTGTTATTTCAATCTTCTAATTTAAGTGAAACATTTCTATTGTGTCCCGGTATTGATTTTATAACAATTTTTCAGCCTAATCATTTCTTTTATAAGATTTGCTTAACAACATCATCCAATGTTCCAACTTAACCATCTTCTTATGACATTATGTTCAACATTATTCATCCATCCAATAATTCTAACTAATCATTCTTATGATCTTTATTCAACTAATCTTTCCACCTACACATACATACATATATACGCAACATATACATTCTTATAAACCCAAATCATACAAATAACATGATTTCATCAAACTAGACCCATTTCAACATGCATTTTCAGATTATAAACACAATTCAAAACCCATTTTCTATCAAAACATCAACTTTCATGAACATCTAAGTGGGTGAACTAAGGTTCATCAAGATCTTTATCTTGATCAACCATGCATGAAAAGATAAAGACAATCTAACCCAAACAAGTATACCTTGAGCCTAATCGAACAATCTTCAATGTTAGCACGAGGGTTTCCAACACCCGATTACACATTCGGGTTCCTAACAAGGTCTCAACTAGAAATTCTCTTGTTCTTGACTCGAATGGAACAAGATAAAGGTTCCTTAAGATGTGATGGTATGATTTCAAAGGTGGGGTTGTGGTGGTGCTCACGGTGGCCCAAGGGGTGGGGGTTGGGTGTTCGCAGGTGATGGGGTGACGGGTTGGTGGTGGTGATCAATGGTGCGGGTGCGGGTGCGAGTGGCGGAGGTGGCTACGGTGGTGATTGGAAGCTGCGGTGGCGGTGGCGGACGGTGATGCGGCGACGGTTGGTGGTCTTTGTGGAGTGGTGTTGGCCGATGGTAGAGTGAGGGAGTGGGGGATGGAATGTGAAGAGTTGTGGAATGTGTGTGTGAAGAGTGGGTGTTTAGGGTGAGTACGTATATATATGGATTGTGTAAGATTTTAGTGGATTAGGTGTCAACCATGCATACTTGTGTCATATAATTATTATTATTAGTTTTATTATTATTATTATTATTATTATTATTATTATTATTATTATTATTATTATTATTATTATTATTATTATTATTATTATTATTATTATTATTATTATTCGTCCCAAACGGTTAACCGACTTTGAGGTTCGTTAAAATCGTCAACCTAAGTTTTCGAATAGTCAAACACAAATATTAATAAATATAAAATTATTACTAAGTTAGTTTTGTACTAACGTCCAAAACTTCTATAGGTTCTTCAACAAAATGGAGTTCATCGTCAATACAAACTTCGTCTGGTGGAATAACTAGTGATTTATCCGACATACATTTTCTTAAATTAGACACATGAAACACTTTGTGCACATTTCCAAGTTCACTTGGCAGATTAAGACGGTATGCAACTTTCCCAATTCGTTCCATGATTTCAAATGGCCCAATGAATCGAGGATTAAGCTTCCCTCGTTTACCAAATCTCACAATACCCTTCCAAGGAGATACTTTCAGAAATACTCTGTCACCAACTTAAAATTCTAATGGTTTTCTCCGAGTATCTGCGTAACTCTTTTGTCGACTATTGGCAGTTTCAAGTCTTTTTCTAATCTGAACGATCTTGTCAGTCGTCTCTTGAATGATCTCTGGTCCTGTTAATAGTCTTTCACCAAAATCTGCCCAACACAGAGGTGAACGACACTTTCTTCCATGTAGTGCTTCAAATGGAGCAGCTTTAATACTAGTGTGATAACTATTATTATATGAGAACCTAGCTAATGGCATATGAGTGTCCTAATTTCCACCAAAATCAATCACACATGCTCTCAATAGATCCTCCAGTGTCTGAATGGTCCTTTCTCTTTGGCCGTCTGTTTGTGGATGATTCGCTGTACTCATGTCTAACCGAGTACCCATGGCTTCATGTAAAGATTGCTAAAATCTCGAGGTGAATCAGCTATCTCTGTCAGAAATAATTGAGATTGGTACACCATGGCGAGATACCACGTCTTTGATGTATAAGTCGGCCAGCTTGTTCATACTGTACGCCTCTTTCATGGGTAGAAAATATGCGGATTTTGTCAATCGATCAACTATTACCCAAATCGTGTCGTAACCACTTGCCGTTCGGGGTAGTTTTGTCATAAAATCCATAGTAATGCACTCCCATTTTCATTTTAGGATCACAGGTTGTTGTAAGAGTCCAGACGGTTTCTGGTATTCCGCCTTCACCTTGGAACAAGTCATACATTTGTTCACATATGAAGTTAAATCACCTTTCATATTAGGCCACCAGTAAAATCCCCTTACATCATGATACATTTTGTCGGATCCTGGGTGAATTGAGTATCTTGACTCATGCCTTCATCTAGAATTATTCTGTGCAAGTCTCCGTACTTTGGAACCCAAACTCGGTTTGCAAAATGCATCAAGTTATCGGAATCAGGTATTAACCCTCTGATCATTCCTCATAGGCCTTCATTCTCTAAATTTCGTCCTTTAATGCTTCAAATTGAGCGCCACGAATCTGAGTAATAAGTTTTGAGTGTATGGTTAATTATAATATTCGCACTCGCGGAGGTTTTTCTCTTTCTTTTCTGCTGGGAGCGTCTACAACAACGTTGGCCTTACCTGGGTGATATCTAATATCAAAATCATAATCGTTTAATAATTCGACCCAACGTCGATGTCTCATATTTAAATCCTTCTAATTAAAAATATGTTGTAGACTTTTGTGATCGGTGTACACAACACACTTGGTTCCATAGAGATAATGTCTCCAGATTTTTAGAGCGAAAACCATAACTCCTAATTCTAGATCATGGGTAGTGTAATTCTTTTCATGCACTTTTAATTGTCTTGATGCGTAGGCAATCACTTTATCTTTTTGCATTAATACACATCCAAGACCTGATCGGGAGGCATCACAATATACTATAAATCCATCGGTCCCATCAGGTAATGGTAATATGGGTGCACTACACAATTTTTGTTTCAACAATTGAAATGCTTCTTCTTGATTGACACTCCACTCGTATTTTCTATCTTTACGAGTTAATAGGGTCAATGGTTGTGCTATTTTTGAAAATTTTTCAATAAATCTACGATAGTAACCGGCTAACCCTAAAAATTGTCGCACTTCTATTAGAGACTTGGGTGCTTCCCAATTTTTGATTGCTTCGATCTTAGCCGGATCCATGTGGATACCCTTTTTGTTAATAACATGTCTGAGGAATCGATCTTCTCGAAGCCAAAACTCACACTTGGAGAATTTTGCATACAACTTCTCTTTCTTTAGAACGTTTAGAATAAGTCAAAGAAGATGCTCATGTTCCTCCTTGGACTGTGAATATATTAGAATGTCGTCAATAAATACTATCACAAACTTATCCAAGTAGGGTTTGCAGAACCTATTCATGAGGTCCATGAACATAGCAGGTGCGTTAGTTAGACCAAACGACATCACCAGGAACTCATAATGACCATAACGTGTTCTAAAGGATGTCTTCGGGACATCTTCTTCTGCTTTCAGCAACTGATGGTAACCAGATCGCAAATCAATTTTCGAGTAGTAGCTGGATCCTTGCAGCTAATAGAACAGATCATCAGTTCTTGGTAATGGGTATCGATTCTTAATGGTAAGCTTATTTAATTCTCGGTAATCAATACACATTCTAAATGATCCGTCCTTCTTTTTTACAAATAGAACCGGTGCTCCCCAAGGAGAAAAACTTGGTCGGATAAATCCTTTATCTAATAACTCTTACAGTTGTTTCGACAATTCCTGTATCTCAGAAGGTGCTAACTGATATGGCGATCGAGCAACAGGAGTGGCTCCCGGCACTAGGTCAATTTGAAACTTAATCTACCTTTGTGGAGGTAACCCTGGTAAATCTTCGGGAAATACTTCTGGGTACTCTCGTACAATTGGAATATCTTCAACCTTTCGCTCCTCATTCTTGATGTCGACATCTTTTACTAGGAAGGCTAGATATCCTTCACTTAAGTACTCATAAGCTTTCATGACATTAATAATCTTTAAGGAAGGCTTTCCTTTGTCTCCTTGAATAATTAAAACTTCATCGTGGAGTGTTGGTAAGCGTATAATCTTCTCGTAGCATACTACTTCAGCATGGTTCCGAGAGAGCCAATCCATTCCAATGACTACATCGAAACTTCCAAGTTCGATAGGTAACAAATCGATGCTAAAGAGACGATCATTAAGTTGTAAAGTGCAATTCTTGATTACTTCGCTAGATTTTATTTTCTTCCCGTTAGCTAGTTCAATAATGTATTTCTTACTTGGCTTACAAGGTTTTATACCCAATAGTGGCTCAAATTCTTTTGACACGAAACTTAAATCGGCACCAGTGTCAAATAAAACGGATGCATATTGATTATTAATAAGGAACGTACCGTTAACCACTGACGGCTCCTGATGCACATCTCTAGCATTCATTTCAAAAGCTCTCCCTCTGGCCTTAGACCCATTCAACTTTAGACAATCCTTCTTGAAATGTCCTACGACACCACATTCAAAGCAAGCACGATCATTCCCCATTGCTTTATCATCAGGCTTAGATCGGCAATTTTGACCTAGGTGTCCAAATTTATGACAATGAGTGCAAACTTTACATTTACCACTGTGAAAGTATCCACACTTGTTACATTTCCCTTGAAATTCTTTGTTTACCCTGGTATTGCCAGAAGTTGTAACATAAGCCCGTTCAGACCCTTGACTGAAACCTTTCTTGTTATTCACTTTCTTCTTGGAACTTCCAAACCACTTTCTTTTCCCATTAAATGACCTTCTCTCCACCTTAACAATCTTCCTTTCAACTGTCATCACTCCTTTTCCATAATCGTCTTTCTTGATCAGCGTTCCACTGCGTATTGCATCATCGGTCAGGGAGTGTACAATAGCTATAGCACTCTGAATAGTGGTAGGGTTTGAGGCTGTAACATTGCTTCTTATCTGGGGTGCCAATCCCCAAATGTATCTCTCGATTCGAACATATTCAGGTGTAACCATTCGTGGCACCAGTTTGGCAAGATCGTTGAACCTAGAAGTGTAGGCTCGGATCTCAGCACCATCCACTGTGAGGTTCCAAAATTCCGTTTCAATTTTCTGTATCTCATTTCGAGGCAATACTCTCAAAGCAACATCTCCTTCAGCTGTTCCCAAGTGAGTTCATAAGCGTTTGCATCCCCTAACATTTGGCGTTGAGAGTTCCACCAAGACAATGCTGCATCTTGGAAAGAACAGGTTACGTACTTGACTTTCTAATCATCAGAGCAGTTATTTATGGCTATAACAATCTCCATTTTCTCAATCCAGCGAACAATGTCTAGTGGTCCTTCAGCACCGGTAAGAGTTCTTGGATTGCACCCTTGGAATGTCTTATACGAACATCCTTGAAGTTGTCCACTAGATGAACTGCCTGGGTTTCCGTTCATACCAGAACCATTGTTTGCACCAATACTAGAACCTATGTTTGAGCCGTTTCCCATTCCATTACCAGCAATTCCATGTCCTCTTCCTGGTCTGGCAGCTACGTTAGCATCATGCTGTTCCAGGGCTGATTTGACATGTTAAGCTATTAACTGGGCTAATTCTTCTACGGTAGTTGGTAAATTGATGTTTCCACTTGACGACGTATTTCATGTTCTAGGTGGCATGTTTTAAATTCTGTTATGAAGATAGGGAAAGAGAGGGGGGGTTTAGATAGCGTATGACGTTCAATATATAACATAATCGATTAGTCCTATCGATCTAATCACACTCTCATCAACATTTTCATATTTCAATAATCATAATTTTATAATATCATAATAGAACCAAATGACATGTTGTTTATCCATACAGTAAGTACCCATAATTCATAAGATATATCAACCACCAAAAGATATTTAGTTTAGTAACCTACACAATTTACCACATCAAAACAAGTTTTCTCTCTTAACCAAAATACTCAATCACCCCATCTTGTACCCATCATCTATCCTAGGAACGGTGCTCCACTGCCAATATGATTCAGGTATGAAATTATCATCATACAGAATGTGGCCACTGCCATGGTAGTCTCCACTCGCTCTCCTATCACCATCGCTGCCTTGGCAGCATCAGCTCTCTGCTCCGCCAGGGTCAGTCTGTTCCTAGTCTCTAAAAGACTAGCCTCCAGATCCGACACTCGGAAGTGAATCTGACTCAGAGCACTGTCATCCAGTAACATCTCCTCCTTGATCGTCATCATCCTTCTGTCCAAAGCCTGGCCCACTTTGTCCTGAACCCTCAGTTTCTTCCTCATCACAAGTAGCTCCTTCTTGTAGCGAATTTATTGAGCTATCAAGGTAGCCATAACACGGTCAATAGACTCACCATCAATAGTAATCCCACAAGGAGTGGTAAATGACTCTCCCACCTCAAAGGTGGAAGGAATCCCACCTCTCGAGGCCCATCCTCGCATAGCGTCAATGATCCATCCCCACTACTCATTGAGCAGTTTGGCCCGTTTGGGCACAGGTGCTCCATCCACACAAACATCATCATCAGCTACTCTCCTCGACTCTCTCCACTTCCTCTACTCATACACCAACAGAATCTTCGATGGGTGCTGCATGGAAGGGATAGGTACGACGGGAGTCTTTGCCATCGGAGTCTCACTCTCCTGAGTTAAACCAACTGGCCCCTCAGTATCTCTCCTCTCCTCATCTGGCCGATCATCACCCTGAGCTTGACCCTCTAGCTCATCATCAGTTTGATCCTCAGGAATTGGCTCAAGAGCAGCTGCAACTGGTGCGGGATCCTCATCGTCGGACTCAGATATCCAACTGTTTCCCGATTCCCCCATGCCTGGGTAAAAGGTAGCCGTAAATAAAGGCTGAGAAGGGTTTTACCAAGGCATGGTGGATACGGGTAATGGTGGACCCTCAGTACTACTGCTAATGTCTGGTATGTCCTCTCTGTTCACCCGATCAAACATCTACAGAAGAATAATACACCTGTACTTATTAATCTAACATAATGCACTAACTTGTCTAAATCAAACAAGTAAATAAGGTCTTAGTATCAGCTATTTATGTCAACACTACGCTTCTACCTAGCGTAACACTCGGGAGATGGAAATGTCTTTGGAATCGTAAAAACTTTAATCTCGTTTTACCCATCATATATAAAAATAATCAATCATGCTTTTCCCCCAAAATAGTTTAAATAAAACAATATTTAAAATGAGTCCGAATAACTCACCTTCGTATGCGATCAAATAAAAGATCAAAAACATCTTGCACCAATCTATCAAGATCCTAAACATGAAAGACTTAATTAATAATTGAAAAAGCATGCTCATGAGAATGCTGTCCATCCAACTTATTTCTTTTAAAAAAAATAAAACGTTTTTACAATTTATTACGCAGGGTTTTTAAAGAAACTCGTTGATATTTTTGAGAAAGTTTATTATTTAGTGAATATATTTCTTAAGACATAATTTATTCATCTCATCAACTATCGTCAACCTTCAATACACTTAATCATCAAATTATCTAACGATATCACTAGTCCATTCTTAATTCTATAATTATTTCTTATGAAGACTATTATAATTTCTTAACCTAACGATTTATGTCGTGAGACCCTAATTAATTATCTGTCGGTTTCTAGTGATTTTACTCAAGACTTTCACCATCCTTTATATAATTTTTGTATTTTTATTCCAAAATATCTTATTTTTCATTCTTAGAATAATTTAAAGTTGTCAAAATATAGAATATATATTCTTTTGATAGAGTCGATACTATTTTTATGACTTTAATTTGTGAATTATATCGACTAATATTTTTTTAGAACACGTTAACTTGGGTTTGTTGTTTTAAATATATATATTTATTTTTATTAGACGTAAATTGCCAGGAAAATATATTATTTTTTAGTTTTACATAAATTTATTTTATAAATCTCTTGGAATCTCAGTCGAGTTTACTTGTCACCATATTCCATTTGTCTTATACTCGGTTCTAACCATGGTTTCTAATTTTCCACTTAATTGTTATTTCAATCTTCTAATTTAAGTGAAGCATTTCTATTGTGTTCCGGTATTGATTTTATAACAGTTTTTCAGCCTAATCATTTCTTTTATAAGATTTGCTTAACAACATCATCCAGTGTTCCAACTTAACCATCTTCTTATGACATTATGTTCAACATTATTCATCCATCCAATAATTCTAACTAATCATTCTTATGATCTTTATTCAACTAATCTTTCCACCTACACATACATACATATATACGCAACATATACATTCTTATAAACCCAAATCATACAAATAACATGATTTCATCAAACTAGACCCATTTCAACATGCATTTTCAGATTATAAACACAATTCAAAACCCATTTTCTATCAAAACATCAACTTTCATGAACATCTAAGTGGGTGAACTAAGGTTCATCAAGATCTTTATCTTGATCAACCATGCATGAAAAGATAAAGACAATCTAACCCAAACAAGTATACCTTGAGCCTAATCGAACAATCTTCAATGTTAGCACGAGGGTTTCCAACACCCAATTACACATTCGGGTTCCTAACAAGGTCTCAACTAGAAATTCTCTTGTTCTTGACTCGAATGGAACAAGATAAAGGTTCCTTAAGATGTGATGGTATGATTTCAAAGGTGGGGTTGTGGTGGTGCTCACGGTGGCCCAAGGGGTGGGGGTTGGGTGTTCGCAGGTGATGGGGTGACGGGTTGGTGGTGGTGATCAATGGTGCGGGTGCGGGTGCGAGTGGCGGAGGTGGCTACGGTGGTGATTGGAAGCTGCGGTGGCGGTGGCGGACGGTGATGCGGCGACGGTTGGTGGTCTTTGTGGAGTGGTGTTGGCCGATGGTAGAGTGAGGGAGTGGGGGATGGAATGTGAAGAGTTGTGGAATGTGTGTGTGAAGAGTGGGTGTTTAGGGTGAGTACGTATATATATGGATTGTGTAAGATTTTAGTGGATTAGGTGTCAACCATGCATACTTGTGTCATATAATTATTATTATTAGTTTTATTATTATTATTATTATTATTATTATTATTATTATTATTATTATTATTATTATTATTATTATTATTATTATTATTATTATTATTATTATTATTCGTCCCAAACGGTTAACCGACTTTGAGGTTCGTTAAAATCGTCAACCTAAGTTTTCGAATAGTCAAACACAAATATTAATAAATATAAAATTATTACTAAGTTAGTTTTGTACTAACGTCCAAAACTTCTATAGGTTCTTCAACAAAATGGAGTTCATCGTCAATACAAACTTCGTCTGGTGGAATAACTAGTGATTTATCCGACATACATTTTCTTAAATTAGACACATGAAACACTTTGTGCACATTTCCAAGTTCACTTGGCAGATTAAGACGGTATGCAACTTTCCCAATTCGTTCCATGATTTCAAATGGCCCAATGAATCGAGGATTAAGCTTCCCTCGTTTACCAAATCTCACAATACCCTTCCAAGGAGATACTTTCAGAAATACTCTGTCACCAACTTAAAATTCTAATGGTTTTCTCCGAGTATCTGCGTAACTCTTTTGTCGACTATTGGCAGTTTCAAGTCTTTTTCTAATCTGAACGATCTTGTCAGTCGTCTCTTGAATGATCTCTGGTCCTGTTAATAGTCTTTCACCAAAATCTGCCCAACACAGAGGTGAACGACACTTTCTTCCATGTAGTGCTTCAAATGGAGCAGCTTTAATACTAGTGTGATGACTATTATTATCAAGATCCTAAACATCTTGCACCAATCTATCAAGATCCTAAACATGAAAGACTTAATTAATAATTGAAAAAGCATGCTCATGAGAATGCTGTCCATCCAACTTATTTTTTTTAAAAAAAATAAAACGTTTTTACAATTTATTACGCAGGGTTTTTAAAGAAACTCGTTGATATTTTTGAGAAAGTTTATTATTTAGTGAATATATTTCTTAAGACATAATTTATTCATCTCATCAACTATCGTCAACCTTCAATACACTTAATCATCAAATTATCTAACGATATCACTAGTCCATTCTTAATTCTATAATTATTTCTTATGAAGACTATTATAATTTCTTAACCTAACGATTTATGTCGTGAGACCCTAATTAATTATCTGTCGGTTTCTAGTGATTTTACTCAAGACTTTCACCATCCTTTATATAATTTTTGTATTTTTATTCCAAAATATCTTATTTTTCATTCGTAGAATAATTTAAAGTTGTCAAAATATAGAATATATATTCTTTTGATAGAGTCGATACTATTTTTATGGCTTTAATTTATGAATTATATCGACTAATTGTTTTTAGAACACGTTAACTTGGGTTTGTTGTTTTAAATATATATATATATATACATATATATATATATATATATATATATATATATATATATATATATATATATATATATTTTTATTAGACGTAAATTGCCCGGAAAATATATTATTTTTTAGTTTTACATAAATTTATTTTATAAATGTCTTGGAATTTCAAACGCCATCTTAGTCGAGTTTACTTGTCACCATATTCCATTTGTCTTATGCTCGGTTCTAACCATGGTTTCTAATTTTCCACTTAATTGTTATTCCAATCTTCTAATTTAAGTGAAACATTTCTATTGTGTCCCGGTATTGATTTTATAACAATTTTTCAGCCTACTCATATCTTTTATAAGATTTGCTTAACAACATCATCCAATGTTCCAACTTAACCATCTTCTTATGATATTATGTCCAGCATTATTCATCCATCCAATAGTTCTAACTAATCATTCTTATGAGCTATATTCAACTAATCTTTCCACCTACACATACATACATACATATATATGCAACATATGCATTCTTATAAACCCAAATCATACAAATAACAAGATTTCATCAAACTAGAAACATTTCAACATGCATTTTCAGATTACAAACTCATTTCAAAACCCATTTTTCATCAAAACATCAACTTTCATGAACATCTAAGTGGGTGAACTAGGGTTCATCAAGATCTTCATCTTGATCACCCATGCATGAAAAGATAAAGATAATCTAACCCAAACAAGTATACCTTAAGCCTAATCCAACAATATTCAATGTTAGCACGAGGGTTTCTAACACCCAATTACACCTTTGGGTTCCTAACAAAGTGTCAACTAGAAATTCTCTAGTTCTTAACTCGAATGGAACAAGATGAAGGTTCCTTAAGATGTGATGGTATGATTTCAAAGGTGGGGTTGTGGTGGTGCTCACGGTGGCCGAAGGGGTGGGGGTTGGGTGTTCGCAGGTGATGGGGTGATGGGTTGGTGGTGGTGATCGATGGTGCGGGTGCGGGTGCGAGTGGCGGAGGTGGCTACGATGGTGATTGGCCGTTGCGATGGCGGTGGCAGATGGCGATGCGGTTTGTGGCCGATGGTAGAGTGAGGGAGTGGGGGATGGAATGTGAAGAGTTGTGGAATGTGTGTGTGAAGAGTGTGTGTTTAGGGTGAGTATGTATATATATGAATTGTGTAAGATTTTAGTGGATTAGGTGTCAACCATGCATACTAGTGTCATATAATTATTATTATTAGTTTTATTATTATTATTATTATTATTATTATTATTATTATTATTATTATTATTATTATTATTATTATTATTATTCGTCTCAAACGGTTAACCGACTTTGAGGTTCGTTAAAATCGTCAACCTAAGTTTTTAAATAGTCAAACACAAATATTAATAAATATAAAATTATTACTAAGTTAATTTCGTACTAACGTTGACCTAATTTGACCGGTTGTCACAGAAATGTTTTGGCAGTAGTGGTTTCACTCCCAAGGGCAAGAAGGAGAAGGTAAAGGCTGGCAAGGCAGCTGCAACCGAGGCACTAGTGAAGGGGTGCAACAAGTGTGGGAGATACCATGTGGGGAAATGTAAATGGGGATCAAACATCTGCTTTAAGTGTGGGAAGGAGGGTCACATGGCAAGGGATTGTAGCATGGTGAGGTGTTACAACTACGATAAGACGGGGCATATGAGCAGGGACTACAGGAAGTTAAGGGCTGAGAGCTTCGGGCAAAGAAGGGGATTAAGAAGGAGAAGGAAGGGTAGAGGCTAAAGCCAGGGCATTTACTATGACCCAAGAGGAGGCTAGGGTGGACCCCGACGTGGTGTTAGGTACATTCCTAGTAAACCAAACTTGTGCCTTTATACTTTTTGATTCTGGTGCTAGTAGGAGTTTTATTTCTACTACCTTCTATGATAAATTGCCCATTAGCAGTAGAAAGATTGATGAGCCATTTGATGTAGAAACTGCCATCGGTAAGTCTACCAGGATTTCTGATATTGTAGAGAATTATGACATAGAGTTGGAAGCCCATAGGTTCGCTGCTAGGTTGTTCGTGATGTCCTTAGGTGGATTTGATGTAGTCCTAGGGATGGATTGGCTGGCAGCCTATGAGGCAAATATCGTGTGCCGCAAGAAAATGATTCGATTGACCGCGCCCGCTGGGAGTTCGGTGACTATTTATGGCGATAGAGTTTGCATGGTCACGAAGGTAATTTCGATGGTGGTGGCAGAGAAGTGTATGAGGCGTGGATGTGGTGCCTATCTAGCCTACGTGAAGGATGTGGATGCGTCAGTACCACGATTATCGGATGTACCGGTCATGTGTGACTTCCCCGACGTATTCCCGAAAGATCTATTAGGTGTGCCACCTGACCGCGAGATCGAGTTCCAGATCGATCTGATACCTGGTGCCCAACCTGTAACTAAGGCGCCATATCATCTAGCTCCCTCCGAGATGAAGGAATTAATGACTCAGGTGTAAGAGTTGTTAGATAAGGGGTTCGTTCGACTGAGTATCTCTCGGTGGTGTGCTCCGATCTTATTTGTGAAGAAGAAGAACGGTAGTATGAGGATGTGCATCGACTACCGTGAGCTGAACAAGTTGACAGTGAAGAACCGGTATCCGTTACCGAGAATCAACGACTTGTTTGATCAGCTGCAAGGTGCCAGTTGGTTCTCGAGGATAGATCTCCGATCTGGTTACCATCAACTGAAGGTGAAGGAGCAGGATGTTCCTAAAACAACTTTTCGTATGCGTTATGGACACTACAAGTTTCTCGTGATGTCTTTTGGTTCAACCAACGCGCCAGCTACTTTTATGGATCTGATGAATCGGGTGTGTCGGCCTATGCTAGATAAATCCATGATTGTGATTATCGATGATATCCTGATTTATTCAAAGAGCGAAGAAGAGCATGCCGGTCATATTCAGGAGGTGCTGGAGATGCTTAGAAGGGAGAAGTTGTACGCCAAGTTCTCCAAATGCGCATTCTGGTTGTGCGAGGTTTAGTTTTTGGGTTATGTGGTCAACCCGGAAGGGATCATGGTAGACCTGGCGAAAGTTGAGGCGGTGATGCAATGGAAGTCTCCAAAGACGCCATCCGAGATCCGTAGTTTCTTAGGTTTGGCGGGCTACTACAGAAGATTCATCCAAGACTTCTCCAATATAGCTTCACCATTGACTAAGTTAACCCGTAAGGATGTGAAGTTTGTATGGGGTTAGAGCAGGAGAATGCTTTCGAAGAGTTAAAGACAAGATTGACTCAAGCTCTTATCCTGATGTTACCCAAAGGGAGCAAAGACTTGGTGGTTTATTTGGATGCTTCTTATTCGGGATTGGGTTGCATGTTGATGCAACGGGGGAAAGTTATAGCCTATGCGTCCCGATAGTTGAAGATCCATGAGGCTAACTACCCTACTCACGCGGTGGTCTTTGCATTGAAGATTTGGAGGCACTATTTGTACGGAACAAAGTGCACTATCTTCACTGACCACAAGTGCTTGGAGTACTTCTTTGAGCAAAAGGATCTCAATATGAGGCAAAGGAGGTCGTTAGATTCAATATAGGATTATGATTGTGAGATCCACTACCTTCCGGGCAAGGCCAATGTGGTGGAGGATGCCCTTAGCCGAAAAGAGAGACCTGAGCCGATTCGGGTAAAGGCTTATCAGTTGGTTATGACCTCTGATGTGATGAAGCAAGTCAAATAATTTCAGGATGAGGCGCTGAAAGAAGATCAGATTAACTCCAAAAGGATGAAGGGTCTAGTCGCAGAGTTGGGTGAGAACACTCTTGGTGTTAGGACCCGATCGGGACGGATGTGGATTCTATGTTATGGAGATATACTTGGGAAGATCATGGATGAGGCTCACAAGACTCGATACTCAATTCATCCCAGTGCTACAAAGATGTATTTGGATATGAAGAAAGACTACTGGTGGGCGGGAATGAAGCGCGATGTAGCGGAGTATGTGAGTAAGTGCCTTACTTGTCTGCAAGTGAAGGCGGAGCATCAGAAACCATACGGGAAGATCCAACCATTGGATATACCCGAGTGGAAATGGAAGCACGTCACCATGGACTTCATCATGAAGTTGTCGCGTACGGCAAGGGGATACGATGCCATATGGGTGATAGTTGATCGTCTGACGAAGAGTGCACATTTTCTGCCTATTCATGAAACATATTCATCTGAGAAGTTGGTGGATCTATTTATTAAAGAGATCATAGATTGTCATAGTGTACTTGTGTCTATTGTGTCTGACTGTGACACTCGGTTTACATCCAAGTTTTGGAAGAGATTTCATGATGCGATGGGGACGAGGCTACATATCAGTACGGCTTACCATCCTCAGACTGATGGTTAATTGGAGAGAACCATTCAGATGCTAGAAGATATGCTTCAGGGATGCGTCATTGATTTTGGTGGAAGTTGGGACAAACATTTACCGTTAGCAGAGTTCTCATATAACAACAGTTATCATGCCAGCATTGGTATGCCTCTTTATGAGATGTTATATGGTAGAAGGTGTAGGACGCCCGTGTGTTGGGGCAATATTAGGCAGAAGGAGTTGGGGAGTATTGAGGTGATAGAGGCTATGACCGAAAGGTTGGAAAGGATCAAGCCTTTTATGAAGGCAGCGAAGGATAAAAAGAAATCATACGCCGACAAGAGACGTAAACCGATCGAATTCAAGGTGTGCGATAGAGTTATGTTGAAGATCTCGCCTTGGAAAGGGATCATCTAGTTCAGAAAGAGAGGAAAGCTAAGCCCGAGGTATATAGGGCCTTTTTGAATCATTGCTCGAGTAGGAGAGGTGGCTTACAAGTTAGAGCTACCAGATGAGTTAAGTGGAATTCATCTGACGTTCCATGTATCTCATCTGAGAAAGTGCTTAGCCGATGAAGATATGATCGTGCCACTTGAGGATAATGAGGTAGATGAACAACTCAATTATGTGGAGCAACTAGTGGCCATCATTGATAGAAAGGAGAAAAGGCTAAGGACTAAAGTGGTTCCGCTTGTACGAGTACGATGGAGACACAGAAATGGGCCCGAGTCTACATGGGAGACAAAGGAAGAGATTAGACACCATTATCCGCAGCTGTTCATGGGCTGACAGGTTTCAAGGACGAAACCTAAAAAAGGGGGGTGGACTTGTAACGCCCAAAAATTTCAAAGAAATGAAGGCAGAATGAAGTTCTCGCGTGAAGAGAACTTCTCGCTCGTTAACCTCATGCGAAAAGTTTGAGCTGGGTATAAATAGCTGAGAACACCCAGTCTGACCTCATTTTAGCGTGAGAAGGGCTGCTATTAGAGAGAGAAAGCAACTGCATAGAGAGAGAAAGTGAAGAATCCAAGTGTTTGAGTTTTCGCTCGGTAAAGGCTTCGGGAAGGTTATGTTTGTGCTAGAACTTCAAGAGGTGAGTTTCTAGTCCCCTTAAGTTTTTACATTTTGGGGCTATTATGCATACTAAAATACTTGTTCATGCTTGAGTTGATGTTGTTATGATGTTAAGCATGTTACAACAGCCTTAGACGTGATAAGTTATGACTGGGCGGGAAAAACCCGCAGTTTTGCGCGAGCAGTTTAGTTGTACTTTATGAAATTTGAATTTGCGAAGTTCTCGCATGAAAGGGGATAGTTCTCGCACGACAGGTAGTTCTCGCGTGATAGGAAGTCCTCGCGGGATATGTATGTTTTCGCACGACATGAAGTTTTCACGCGACTTGTAGTTCTCGTGCGACAGTGATGATTGGATGTGTAGGATTTGAATGTGGTAAGGTTCTCACACGAAAGGCTAGTTCTCGCACGAGATGATGATGATGTATGTTTAAGTTTTAGCATGGTATGATATGATGTGTGATGTGTTATCTTTTCACATTAAACGACTTTAAAATGATATGTTTATGATGTGACTTTACTTGATATGTACGTATACGTAAGTAAAGTATTATGTAATGAAAGTGAAAGATAATAATGATGAAAAGTGGAATGTAATGCATAATTGAAAGTCTTGCAAGCAAAATGAATGGAGGTGCACGACCATGTTGTCGTTAGCTCAACTGAGGTGCAGCTTAGCTAGCCCATGAGGATGCGCTTCAGGGGTCCAATCCTTGAGATGGACCAAAATGTGATGGGATCCTGGTCGCGTTACCCCGGTACTATGTCAGCTTTGAGCATGACGTGGGGGTTTACTTGTATGCCTCGGCACAGTACCATCTTTGGCATGACATGGGGGTTTAGCATATGGCAGGATCTATATGAAAGCGAAAGATGATAACGAATGAAAGTACAAAAACGAACGACGATGAATGATGATGAAAGATAATAAATAATTATTATCAAGATGTATGATCACGTGCGAAGTAACGGAGAGGTTTTAATGTAAAGTAAAGTATTTTATTATAAAATTAGAACTCACTCAGCGTCGTTGACCTTTGTATGCATAATAGTTGGTAGGTAATTGATGATGCTGAGGAGGTGCAGGCATGGATGCATAAGCTACTGGGGATGATTCGAGTCTGGCATCCACATTTTTGAGAATGTTATTGTATTAATACAATTTTTGAGATGTAAACGAAACGATGTGATGGTTTGACACGATTCTAATTATTAATGAAAAGATATATTTCCGATGCAAAATGATGTGTTTTAAATGTTTTATGCGATGATTGACCAATTGTAAGTGTCTCGGGAATGGAGCCTTACAATCCCGTATATACCGTCACAAATATTCAACACAAGGTCCGGGTTCTCGACGGTGTTAAAGTCTCCTACCCATCTTGAGTCAAACTCTTCATGCCACTGGGTATGATTTGGTTAACCACATCGATGGACAAGGCCTCCCGCGAAAATAGCCCACGAGTACTCGTCGTGGAAGAAGATCGATGCAGTCGTGTTATAATGGATATACGGCACGTTGTCCGATGAATTTCTTATGTGGGTTTGGAAGATGAATCTACTGCCTACGCAGATTGGAACCGGGTCAAGAATTTGTTTTTAAACAAGAAAGGCTCTAGAGCCACGACTTTTCAACATGAACTCACTAACCTTACTCTGTTAGCCATGCCTAATCTTGAGGTTTATTGTCAACGTGTTCGCGAACTAGTAGATCAGCTAGATACAGTTGATTGTCCGATCAATTACACCCAATGGGTACTTTATCTTGTTCGCGGACTGCCTCGGGAGTACGATGTTGTCGCTTCAATTCTCAATCAATCTCTCCCTCCTTAGGAGAGCGCATGTAACCAGCTACAATCTGAAGCTCGACGTCTAACCGCCTGTGACAATCTCTCCCCCCTCCTATGGTTGCTGCCACCTTCACATCTCAATCGGAAAGAACTCAAAACAACCAATATAATTACAACCGGGATCCTTAGCCTCACTGTTCAACTGGCAATGGTAACCATCATGATTTCAGTCGTAATGGCCAGAGAAACAACCATGGTATAGGGCAGAATCAACATTGGCCTCCATTTGCCCCACCTTATGCTTCTGTTCCTTACCGAGCCTTTCAACAAAATTATTGTCTCTATTAGACCCCACCTCCATGCCTATTTCCAACAAAACCTTGGGCTCCATCTTAGGATCCTAGATTTTCTTCTTGGCCCAGCAATAACCATACACCAGCCCAATCAAGAAACCATTAAGCCCAGGCCCACTTAGCAGACACAAATCCACTTGAACCAACTCAGCTTGCCAATGCTGTTCAGGCTCTATCCATGGACCCTGGTGATAATCAATGGCATTTTGACATAGGTGCATCGTCTCATGTCACATATGACCCAGGTAAACTCGCTACATTTTCCTCGTATTCACCAGTATCGTTAATATTTGTAGGTAATGGCAACCAACTTCTAGTTTTTGGTCCGAGATCCTCCATTATTCCCACATCATCTAAACCTTTGCACCTAAAATCTGTTCTTTACAATCCTAATTTCATTAAAAAACCTTATCTCTGTACGTAAATTCAACATTGACAATTGGACTTCTATTGAATTTGACCCATTTGGATTTTCTGTGAAGGATTTCAAGGATGGCACGATCCTGAGTCGTCACAACAGTACCGGTGATCTTTACCTGCTCACTTCTAATGCTTTCGCCACCACTTGTTTTACTTCAACAAAAGATTCTCCTGTTTGGCACAACCGACCCGGACACCTGGGTCAACCCGTCATGGAGTTTCTTTGTTCGAAACACTTTATTTCTTGTAATAAACCAAAGTTATCATTTCTTTGTCATTCTTGTTAGCTTATTATATGGTTTTAACAAATGATTTTACATAATATAGTTGGGTGTATCCTTTGAAATTTAAATCCGAGACTTTTACTAAGTTTACCTATTTTCACAAAATGTAAAAACACAATTTCACATGTTAATCCAATCATTTCAATGCGATATGGAGGGCGAGTTTGACAATACAAATTTTAAAAACTTTGCAACCGAACACGACATTCAATTTCGGTTTTCTTGCCCTCACTCGTCCCAACAAAACGTGAAATCTGAGGCCATGATTCATCGCCTAAATGAAATCATGTTTGCTCTTCTTACACATGCTTCGCTACCTTCTTTGTTTTGGGTTAAATCCCTCCATACGGTCTCGTACCTTCACAACATCCTTCCAATAAAACTTCATAAATATCAAACCCCAACTTCATTACTTTACCTACGTCAACCATCCTACGATCACATTCATGTGTTCGGATGCCTATTCTATCCAAACACTTCTTCCACTCGTCCATACAAACTTGCTCACCTTTCCCTCTGTGTATCTTCCTTGGATACCCCGCCAACTTTTGCGGGTACCGATTTCTAGATATATCAACTGGGAAAACAATATTTTCAAGACATGTCATATTTGATGAAAACAACTTCCCTTTTGACAAACCCTCTCAACCACCACCTATCCATTCATTCCTCGATCCTTCACCACTTATTTTTACTCAACCCACCATCGTACCCACTGCCCCAAGTCCATCGACTAACACCAACCTTCCCACTCCACCAACCCTCTAGTCCACCATTGACTTTACCCACACTGCCCAAGCTTCAAGCCCAACACCCCACCTCCCCTCACAACAATCTCCAAGCCCATCATCCAATCCTAACACACACCACCTTCCTGCTACTCATGACTCCTCCCCACCTTTCATTCCTACTGCCACACAACTATCACCTCCTAGCTCCCTGTTCAAATCGTACACCAAACCAACCCGACCCCTATACAATCTCCACCACCTACTCAACCACCACCCCCTACCGTAACCAATTCCACACATCCCATATGACACAAGGTCTCAATCGGGCATACATAAACCCTGACAACCTATGTCTCTTAACACTGAAACCTCTCCATCCATCTCTCCCCTACCCAAATCTCATCTCATCGCTCTCACCGACCCTAACTGGAAAGTTGCCATGACAAATGAATATGAAGCTCTATTGGCAAATAATACGTGGGAACTTGTTCAGAGACCTAAAGATGCACCAATTATTCATTATATGTGGCTATTCAAACATAAATTTCATGCAGATGGATCTTTGGAACGACACAAGGCCCGACTTGTGGTCAATGGCAAAAGTCAAACTGTGGGCGTTGACTATGACGATACTTTGAACCCTGTGGTTAAACTGACTACGATTCGCATAGTGTAAGGTTATACTTGAAAGGCTGATGCAACCAAAGAAACCAAAGCAACCAAGGAGCTTCCAGCTTGTATGCATATTGTGCAGAGTAGAAGTCACTTCGCAAGTTTTACACTTCTCACAGCAAATTATTCTAAGTGTAAAATCTTTCGAAGCCAAAGACCAAATGTTTTGAAGCCAAAGATAAAGTCTTCCAAAGCTTCAAAGACAAAGTCTTCCGAAGCCAATGAAGTGAAGACTGATTTCTTCCGAAGACAGAGAGGACATGCTTTCTCTGATCTACTTTTGTATAAAGCTGACCAGCTTTCCGTTGCAACTCTGATGACTTACCAACTTGCATGAGTTGGTGAAAAGGTCCATGCTTTTGTCAACTGTAGATTATGGTCATTGGTCTGTAACTTTCTACTTTTGTACCTTTTATCCTTTTTGTAATAGATTAGGATGTGAGCTATGGCATGTCATAGTCACTAGTCAAAATTGTTGTCTAGATTACTATTTTTAGCTGGCCTTCAAAGTATGGCCGGCTGTAGGATGTAATATAAAGTATCTCAGGTTCTTGTATTTCTTTTTATGCTTTGTAACACTTGTAAAAAAACTTGAGAGCAATATACATCATTCTTGAAAACCATACTTATCTTGTTCTTGTTCTTAGTTCTGTCTTATTTGTTTACTTGTTTTCTTAGTATCATTCATATAAACCCAGTTCCCTATTTGATCTGTTAAGTGTTCTAACACTCTCCTCATTATGAGACTGATTGTATTGACCATCCCTTAACCGGTCATCCACATAGTCCTTAGCTTAGCCGTGTCAAGGCCTTGGTCTATCCACCAATTGGATGTTAAAAATGCATTCTTGCATGGGCACATCAAAGAGACCATTTATATGTTTCAGCCACCGGGGTTCACTTCTTCAACACACTCTAAGATGACCGAACTCGGTCATTTGCACCATATCCTCTATATATCTATCACCAAACAAACTAATGGCTTGTTCTTATCTCAGTCCACTTATGTTGCAGATATTTTATCTCGTGTGAACGTGTCCACTTGTAATCTTGTTAGCACATCGGTTGAGGTTGGATCCAAGCTAAGTGCCAATCAAGGTGCCCCGTTTTCTGATAGCTCTCTCTACCGAAGCTTAGCCGGAGCCTTGCAATATCTTACCATCACATGACCGGACATATCGTATGCAGTTCAACAAGTGTGCCTCTTCATGCATGCCCCTTGTGAATCATATTTTTAGTTGTTAAAACGTATCCGTAGGAACATTAAAGGTGCTATATCCCAAGGCTTGCTCATCACACCCCATCTACTAAACTAACGGCTTATTCAGATGCGGATTGGGGCGGATGTCCTAACTCACAGCCGCTCAACTTCTGGATACCATGTATATATGGGTGGAAACTTAATCTCTTGGACCTTGAAGCACCAACCTACGATCTCCCGGTCATGTGCTGAAGCTGAATATCGAGGGGTTGCCAACACAGTCACCGAGATAAGCTAGATCTGTAATCTTTTACTTGAACTTCAAGTCCTGGTTAGACATGCCATGATCATTTACTGTGATAACATCTCAGCAGTCCATCTCGCTGAAAATCCAGTGCAACATCAACATACTAAACATATAGAACTAGATATTCACTTTGTTCGAGAAAAAGTTCGTCTAGGTGATGTTAAAGTCCTACACGTTCCCGCCGACTATCAATATGCTGTCATTTTCACTAAAGGATTTCCTTAATACTTGTTTCAACGGTTTCGATCCAGTTTATGCCTCCGCTCTCCTACGGATCAAACTGCGGGGGACTGTTAGCCGATAATATCAATGAGATATTATTGGCATGTATTTTGTATATTAATTGTAATTATCCTTTAGTTAGGATTGATTGCTCATTCCTTACATAGCTCCTCAATTATCTCCTTCATTTGTATTATTTATAATGATTGATATCTTAATGAGAAAGCAATGAATATTATACATGCACACACATTTATATTGACTATATTCGACTATAAAAACCGTATTGTCCTCAAATAAATTATTTTTTTCTCATAAGTGGTTGTCTTCAAGAAAATGATCATTGAGTGGGGCCCACCACCCTAACAGCTTTTTACCTTTAAAAAAATCCACTATATATATAAACAAAATAACACACAATTTTTACACCAAACTCAAATTAATCTCTCCTACTCATTTTTTATACACCATGCTAGCAACAAAAAATCCACTAAATACCAAGCCCAAATCAACAAGAAATTTAAACCGAAGGTGGATGCCAGTTCGAGTGAACCGGTCTTTTCAACCCCGCCGTTTAACCCGTCGCATACAACCGATTGGTTTCAACGACTAGTATGAAACGTCCCAACCATTTCAAACCTTGTTTCCTATATTCCCACATATCAACCCAGCCTTATCATAATACCAACATACTCACCAAAACATGTTAGTTAATGTAGAACCGGGTTTTTTCGTACTCAATGTACCCACACAATTTGCAAATTACTAAAACATCCCAAATGCGTTTCAAAACCCACCCCACCTAGAAGAAAAAGAAGACGACTAACAAGATAATGAAGAGATGATGGAGCATATGAAATGTCCATCATCTGATTTCTTATTAAACTTGGCTACCTGATCTTTGGTATTCAAGATGGCGCAGGGACATCCAAATGACCTGAGGAAACCAATGAATGGTCTCCTTTTATGCCACAGCTCATAAGGAGTCTTACCATGAGTCTTAACTACTAAAACTCTGTTCTGCACATAGTAGGCTGTGTTAACAGCCTCTGCCCAGAAGGTGATGGGCAGTTTAGAGTCAGACAGCATGGTTCTTGCAGCCTTAATAAGTGTCATGTTTCTCCTCTCAGCAACACCATTTTGTTGAGGAGTCCTGGGAGCACTATATTGTCTTGTAATACCCTTTTCATCACAAAATGTATCAAGGATTTGGTTCTTAAATTTTGTTCCTTGATAACGTCTTATGGTCTTGACCTTGTGATCAGATTAATTCTCAATTTTTAGAATGAAGTTCTTCAAGATCTCAGGAGTCTCATCCTAAGTTATAAGGAAAAAGACCCAAGTGAATCTTATAAAATCATCTGTTATCACTAAACAGTATGAGGTTCTTCCTAAACTCATTACACTAGTAGGGCCAAAGAGATCCATATGTAATAAGTGTAGGGGAGTAGTGATGGAGTTCCTCTCCTTTGGCTTGTGAGACACTTTGCGTTACTTCCCTTTCAGGCATGCAACACAGTGGTCATCACTTGTAAACACTTTCTTTGACATTCCAGTTACCAAATCATTGTTAATCAATTTATTCATGTTCTTAAAGTTTACATGGCATATTCTTTTATGCTAGAGGAAAGACTCGTCACTATTTTCTTTAGATAGAAAGCAAGAAACCTCTCCCGAGGGAGATGTTTCCTACAAGTCCATCTTGTACATGTTCCCTTTCCTGGGGTCTCTGAGCAGGATATACTCTTGAGGAATGATTACCCCGGGCTTGAGAACAATGCACTCATGCTCAGTAAAGAGCATGTTGTGTCTCTGATCACAAAATTGGGATACACTTAGTAGATTGTACCCAAGCTCCTTAAAAAAATTTACCTTTTCAATGGTGAGCTTACCATTTGTGACCATGCCCCTTCTTGTAATGTAACCACCAGCATCTCCTCCAAAAGCAATTGGTCCTCCGTCAATTTTCTCAAAATTTTAAAGCAGAGAAGCGTTTCCAGTCATATGCCTAGAACAGCCACTATCAATGATTCATATATTTCCCTTAGTCTTTAGTTGTTCCTGTACAAAAAGAAGTGGTTAGTTACACTTGGAAACCCAAGCCTCATTGGTCTTAGGCTTTTCAAAGTGATCTGAAGATAATGTAACAGTAACTGATCCTATATTTAAGGTTTGAGGATCATTAGTTGTTGTTGATGAAGAACTTTCAGTCACCAGGTCTTTCTTCATCTTCACACCATCTTCGGAAGTTTGGACTCGACCTTCAACACCTCGATAGTTTTAACAACTTTTGAAGTTTTGGAGACTAGACCTTCGGAAGATCTTGCTTTCACTATAGTAGGCTTCAGTACTTCAGAAGCATTCCTTTCTTCCAAGACCAAATTTTCTTTCGAAGGCAAGTTTTCACTTGTCTTCTTTTTCCCTTTGGAGCTTCCGAAGGTAGCTTCTCCTTCTTCTTCTCAGAAGTTTTCTCTTTGATCATATGGATAATACTTTTAGGATTGTAGATGCAATCCTTAGCCAGATAAGAAGTACTACCACACATGATGTAGTCCATTTGCCTCCTTCTGAGAGTCTTCTTCTGAGAGGAAGACTGAATTTGATCACTTTCCAACTCTGTCTTCATCTTCACAGATGATGCAACAGGCTTCTTAGGGAGAGGCCTGCTCTGGGAACTGGATGGTTCAGGTTGTGTAGCAGTGGTACATAGCTGATCAGCCTTCTTCTCTTTGCGGAGATGATTTGGACCTGAACTAAAACTCCTGGTACTAGAGTTCATAATTGAGTCTTCAGCCTTTACCACTTCAAACCCTGTAAAGATAAACACTTGTTTTCGCTTAGAGTTGAAAGTGGCCTTGATTTCTTGAGCCTTCTTTGCCTTTATCTTGGCTCTCCTGATCAAGTTCTTCCTTTGAGACTTGGTCATCTCGGCTTCTTCATCTCTCTCCTCAGGAGAATAGTCTCCCTTCTTAAGATGGTCTTCTTCACTCTTCTCAGACATATCTTTTACTATCTCCTCCTTATCCTCTTCAGCAATGGTGTCTATGAGGGGAAGCTTATCTTTATAAGTTTCACACCTTAGAGATCTTACAAATAAAAGAGTGTGCGGAGGAGCTATCTCAGTAGATCCAGTCCCTGCTTATTTTGATAACAAACTTGTGCATGCAGAGATGAGGATATCATGTTCTTGAAGGTCTCTTCTTTAAGAACAAGTTTTTCTGCCTGGGCTTTGCTGATCACAAGCTCAGCCTGGCATTTAGTTAACTTAGTGATGAGATCTTTAATTTGAGTCCTGTAGTTGGTCTGTTCATGCTTTAGAGTTGAAATGTTTTCTCTAAATCTTCTATTTTTAGTTTGTAATCATTTTCAGCTCTTTTGAAATCAGCTTTTAAGATATTTAAGGACTCAAGATCAGATCTCATCTCTAAGTTATAGGACCTATATTTATTGACTTTAGCAATACATTCAGGTGTAAAAAGATGTTCCAATACCTTGGCTTTGTCATGATCTTCCATAAGTGCTTGGTTTGGAGCTGCATCCTCCACCTGAAAGCTCCAGTCAAAGCCTCCTTCTTTAACAACAACTGCAGCTTGCTGCCTGGGCCTCTCATTCTGGTGAGCTCCTTAAGTGTAGTTTGGCCTGGCTTGTACTTGGCCACCATTTGACTTTGGTGCCTTGCACTCTCTAGCAAAGTGTCCTATTTGGTTATAGTTGTAACACTTCACCTTGCCTTTGTCCAGCCCAAACTTTCCACTGGACATATCGCTAGGAAACTTCCTCCTAGTCCTCTTATATAACTTCTTGGCCCTGTGAGTGAGAAGAGCCATCTGTTGGACTATTTCCATATACTCCAGATCATCTAGATGGATACCGTCTAGGTCTTCAAAAGTGAAGAGAAAGTTGTATGCGCTTTCATCAGAAGACATAAAAGCTTGTAAAGAGCTTGTCTCCTGGAATGGGCTTCCAGGGATGTAGCTCTCCCTTGGTGTCTCCGGGAAGGTGATGAAAGGTCCCTTCTGTGAGTTTTTAGGGTAGCAGATAAGATGGTGCTGTGGTTCTCTGCAGTCCCTTTCAACAACGTAAAGGGCTGAACTCTATTAGATGCTAGAGTTACCAGATGAATTTTGCATATTCATCTCCATCTGGTAGCCATAGAGTATACCATACAACTCAGTGAGAGTAAGGGTCTTGAGGTTTTCAGTCCTCTTAATGACCACACAATAATCTATTCATTGTCTGGGAAGAGAGGATATGAACTTCCTCACAATATCCCTGTTCTCAAGAGTTACTCTAATATCAACAAGAGTACCCATAATCTCAACATACCTGAAGTACTGTTGAGTCATGGTTTCACCTGTTTTGAAGGTGAAGTTCTTAAACTGCTGCTTCAAGAGGTCCTTCTTGTTCTCTTTAGCTTCATTGGACCCCCCATACATCAGCTTCAGTGCATCCCACAGTTGCTTTGCAGTCTTGTACTTCTTGAAGCCTCTGTAGATAGAGTTTGGAAGAGCAGTTTGGAAGGCGGTCATAGCCTTCTGATCAATATCAATCTTCTTCCAGTCTTCATCAGAATAATCAGCCACTTCCTTTGGTATCATACCACCACCAGTAGAAGCTGAAGGGGTGGATGGTATGTGAGGTCCAAAGACTACTGATCCCCACATCCTGGAGTCCTAAGACTTGATGAAGCCTTCCATTCTTTGGCACCAAGTGTCAAAGTCTTCAGGAGTGATTAGTGGAGATTTAGTCATAGTACCAGTTTCCATGTCAGCCTTGGTGATAGCTACCATTTGATATGTTAAGTATTTTGTGAGATTGAAAGGATTAAAGATGGTGAGATCTTACAATCAACAGCCTAAAATTCTCTGATAGCAATTGCAGGACCGTGTGAAGGGTGGTCAATACAATCAGTCTCATAATGAGGAGAGATTTAGAACACTTAACAGTTCAAATGGGAAACCGGGTTTGAGTATGATGATACTAAAAACACAAGTAAGTAGTGAGACAGAACTAAGAACAAGAACAAAGAAGTATGGTTTTCAAGAATGTTGTCTATTGATCTCAAGTTCTATTACAAGTGTTACAAAGCATAAAAGAATTACAAGGACCTGAGACACTTTATACTACATCCTACAACCGTCAATACTTAGTAAGACAGTTGGAAACACTAATCTAGACAACAAGATCAATGTAGACTCAAAAGGCAGATTGCCTTTTGACTAGTGACTATGACATGCCATAGCTCACATCCTTTTCTAATATAAAAAGGTTTACAGGTACAATAGTAGGAAGTTACAGACAAAGACCTTAATCTACAGTTTACAAAAGCAAGGACTTTTCACCAACTTGTATAAGTTGGTGAGTCTTTAGAGTTGTAGCGGAAAGTGTGTCAGCTTTATGTAAAGTAGATCAGAGAAAGGATGTCTTCTCTGTCTTCGAAAGAAATCAGTCTTCACAGCAAATTGTCTTCGAAAGACTTTGTCTCTGAAGCTTCGGAACACTTCATCTTTGGCTTCGGAAGATTTGGACTTTGGCTTCGGAAGATTTTACACAAAGAGTATTTTCTGATGGAGAGTGTAAAACTTCTGAAGCAACTTCTACCTTGTACGTCTAGTGCATGCATGCAAGAAGACCCTTGGTTGTTTTGGTTTCTTTGGTTGCATCAGCCTTATAATCTTCTGATATTACCTTACAGTAACACTTGTAAAAGAACTTGAGAGCAATATACAGCATTCTTGAAAACCATACTTATCTTGTTCTTGTTCTAAGTTCTGTCTCATTATTTACTTGTGTTCTTAGTATCATTCATATAAACCCGGTTCCCTATTTAATCTGTAAGTGTTCTAATACTCTCCTTATTATGAGACTGATTGTATTGACCATCCCTTAACCGGTCCTGCAATTGGTATCAGAGCTTTTTAGGTTCTTGATTGTAAGATCTCACGATCTTAAATCCCTTTAGTTTCACAAAACACTTAACAACTCAAATAGCAGCTATCACAAAGGATGATATGGAAACCGGCACCATGACAAAGTCTCCACTGATCACTCCTGATGATTTTGATACTTGGTGCCAAAGAATGGAAGGCTTCATCAAGTCTCAAGACTCCAGGATGTGGGGATTCGTTGTCTCTAGACCTCATGTACCATCCACCTCTTCAGGTGCTGCTGGTGGTGGTATGATACCAAAGGAAGTGGCTGACTATTATGAAGAAGACCAGAAAAAGATAGATATAGATCAGAAAGCCATGACCGCCCTCCAAACTGCTCTTCCAAACTCCATCTATAGAGGCTTCAAGAAGTGCAAGACTGCTAAGCAACTATAGGATGCACTAAAGCTTATGTATGAGGGGTCCACTAAAGCAAAAGAGAACAAGAAGGACCTCTTGAAGCGGAAGTTTGAGAACTTCACCTTCAAAATAGGTGAAACCATGACTCAACAATACTTCAGGTATGTTAAGATTGTGGACACTCTAATGGATGTTAGAGTAACTCTTGAGAACAGGGACATTGTGAGGAAGTTTATGTCCTCTCTTCCCATATAATGGACACACTATTTGTGGTCATCAAGAGGACTAAGAACCTCAAGACCCTTACTCTCACTGAGTTATATGGTATCCTCAGTGGCTACCAAATGGAGATGAACATGCAAAATCCATCCAGTAACTCTAGCAATCAGTAGAGTTTAGCCCTGCATATGGTTGAAAGAGATTGCAGAGAACCACAACATCATCTCATCTGCTACCCTGACAATGCACAAAAAGGTCCTTTCATCACCTTCCCGGAGACACCAAGAGAGAGCTATATCCAAGCAAGCCCATTCTAAGAGACAAGCTCTTCACAAGCCTTTATGTCTACTGATGAAAGCATAGGCAACCTTCTCTTTACCCTTGAAGACATAAACTGTATCCATGCAGATGAACTGGAGTACATGGAAACAGTCCAATAGATGGCTCTTCTCACTCACAGAGCCAAGAAGTTTTATAAGAGGAGAGGAGGAAGTTTCCTAGCAATGCAACAAGAGGAAAGTTTGGGCTGGAAAAAAGCAAAGTAAAGTGTTACAACTATAACCAAATGGGACACTTTGCTAGAATAAGAAGCCTAAGCAGCAAGCTGTACTTGCTGTTGAAGAAGGAGGCTTTGACTGGAGCTTTCAGGTTGAGGGTGCATCTCCAAACCAAGCACTGATGGCAGATCATGAAAAAGCCAAGGTGTTGGAACATATCTGTACACCTGAATGTATTGCTAAAGTTAACAGATATAGGTCCTATAACTTAGAGATGAGGTCTGATCTTGAGTCCTTAAACATTTTAAAAGCTGATTTCAAAAGAGCTGAAAATGATTACAAACTTAAAATAGAAGATCTAGAGAAAACCATTTCAACTCTTAAGCATGAACATACCAACTACAGGACTTAGATAAAAGATCTCATCACTAAGTTAACTGAATGCCAGGCTGAGCTTGGGATCAGCAAAGCCAGGGCAGAATAATATATTCTTGAAGAAGAGACCTTCAAGAACATGATATCCTCATCTCTACAAGTCTGTTATCAAAATAAGCAGAGACTGGGATCTACTGAGATAGCTCCTCCACACACTCTATTATCTGTAAGATCTCCAAGGTGTGGAACTTATGAAGATGAGCTTCCCCTTATAGATCCTATTGATGAAGAGAATGAATAGGAGATAGTAAAGGATGATTCTGAGAAAAGTGAAGAAGATCATCCTAAGAAGGGACACTATTCTCCTGAGTAGAGAAAAAAATCTGGGATGACCAAGTCTAAGAGGAAGAACTTGATCAGAAATGCCAAAAGGAAATCAAAGAAGGCTCAAGAGATCAAGGCCACTTTCAACTCAAAGCAAGAACAAGTGTTTATCTCTGCAGGATTTGAAGTGGTAAAGGCTAAAGAATTAACTATGAACTTTAGTACCAGAAGTTCTAGTTCATGTCCAACTTATTCTAGCAAAGAGAAGAAGGCTGATCAGCTATGTACCACTACTACACAGCATGAACCATCAAGTTCCAAAAGCAAGCATCACCCTAAGAATCTTGCTGCATCATCTGTGAAGATGAAGATGGAGGTGGAAAGTGATCAATTTTAGTCTTTCTCTCAAAAGAAGGCTCTTAGTAGGAAGCAAATGGATTGCATCATGTGTGGTAGTACTTCCCATCTTGCTAAGGATTGCATCTATAATCCTAACCATACCATCCACATGAATGAAAAAAACTTTTGAGAAGAAGAAAGAAAAACTAGCTTCGGAAGGAATTTCTTTTCCTTTCGAAAGCTCCAAAGTGAAGAAGAAGACAAGTGAAAACTTGCCTTCGGAGGAAAAGTTGGTCTCGGAAGAAAGGAATGCTTCCGAGGTACTGAAGCCCGCTGTAGTGAAAGCAAGATCTTTCGAAGGTCCAGTCTCCAAAACTTTCAAAGTTGTCAGAACTTCCAAAGTGTTGAAGGTCAAGTCTAATCTTCCAAAGATGGTGTGGAAGATGAAGGAAGACCAAGTGACTGAAAGTTCTTCATCAACAACAGCTGATGATTCTCAAAACTTGAACATAGATCAATCACTATTAGATTGTCTTCAAATCACTTTAATAAGCCCAAGACCAACAAGGCTTGGGTTTCCAAATATAACTAAACACTTCTTTCTTGTGTAGGAATAGCTAAAGACCAAGAGGAATGTATGGATCATTGATGGTTGCTGTTCCAGGAACATGACAGGCAATGGTTCTCTACTTCAAAATTTTAAGAAAATTGATAGAGGGCCAATTGCTTTTGGAGGAGATGCTAGAGGTTACATTACTTGAAGGTGCACAGTCACAAATGGTAAGCTCAGCATTGAAAAGGTAAATTTTGCCAAAGAGCTTGGGTACAATCTACTAAGTGTGTCCTAATTTTGTGATTAGAGACATAACATGCTCTTCACTAAGCATGAGTGCATTGTTTTCAAACCCAAGGTGGTCATTCCTCAAGAGCATCTCCTGCTCAGAGCCCCTAGGAAAGAGAACATGTACAAGATGGACCTGCAGGAAACATCTCCCTCAGGAGAAGTTTCTTGCTTTCTATCTAAAGCAAATAGTGATGAGTCTTTCCTCTAGCATAAAAAATGTTCCATGTAAACTTTAAAAAATGAATAAATTAATTAAGAATGATTTGGTAACTGGAATACTAAAGAAAGAGTTTACAAGTGATGACCACTATGTAGCATGCCTGAAAGGGAAGCAACACAAAATGTCTCACAAGCCAATGAAAAGAAACTCTATCACTACTCCCATACACTTATTACATATGGGTCTCTTTGGCCCCACTAGTGTAATGAGTCTAGGAAGGACCTTATATTGTTTGGTGATCACAGATGACTTCACAAGATTCACTTGGGTCTTTTTCCTTAGTACTAAGGATGAGACTCTTGAGATCTTGAAGAACTTCATTCTGAAAATTAAGAATCAATATGATCACAAGGTCAAAACCATAAGATGTGATCAAGGAACATAATTTAAGAACTAAATCCTTGACATATTTTGTGATGAAAAAGATATTACAAGACAATATAGTGCTCCCAGGACTCCTCAGTAAAATGGTGTTGCTTAGAGGAGAAACAGGACACTTATTGAGGCTGCAAGAACCATGTTGTCTGACTCTAAACTACCTATCATCTTCTGGGCAGAGGCAGTCAACATAGCCTGCTATGTGCAGAACAGAGTTTTAGTGGTTAAGACTAGTGGTAAGACTCCTTATGAGCTATGACACAAAAGGAGACCGTTTGTTGGTTTCCTCAGGTCATTTGGATGTCCTGGCACCATCTTGAATACCAAAGATCAAATAGCCAAATTTGCTAAGAAATCAGATGATGGGCACTTTATTGGATACTCTTTCCAAGCTAAGGCTTATAGAGTATACAATCTCAGAACTAGAGTAGTTGAGGAGTCAGCCAATGTGAACTTCAATGAGCACACTCCTAGTATGAAAGGTTCTGGTCCTGATTGGTTGTTTGATCTTGAATTAGTTATAAATTGTTTTAACAAATCTTGTGAGAATGTTTTAGGAACTACATGTAACTTATCAACAGGAGATCCTAACCAAAGATTTGAGCTAAGAAGACAAAGAAAGTATACTACTTTAGCTGTAGTGGTAACTAACCCTACAAGTGAAGATCCTATCAGCACAAACATGACAAATTTAGCTGATACATCTGAGGCGCCTATAAACTCCAGCTCAGAGGCTCAAAACTCAAATGAAGGAATTTCAAATGTAAGAGGAAAGGGAGGTGGTGACAGTGATCAAGAATTTCTTGATGCTGATAACCACTCCAGAGAAGACAACATAAATGATGTCACACACGCATTGGATCAAGCCTTTCTTGATAAGTATGCTAAAGTGGTGGGTGATACTCCATTGCCATATCTAAATTTCTCAAATATAGATCTTTCCAATCAACTTGCCGTGATCACTCAAGTCAGGATCCACAAGTCACACCCCACCACAAACATCATTGGAAATGTTGATATAGGGGTGAGAACAAGAGGACAAACCCATGACAAAAATGTTTGTCTATACTCTTGTTTCTTGTCCCAGATAGAGACAACGAAAGTTGATGAGGCTTTGAAGGATGAAAGTTGGGTTAAAGCAATGCAAGAGGAGCTGCTTCAATTCAAAAGACAAAAGGTTTGGAACCTATGTCCTCTTCCTCAAGGGAATTTAAGCAATGAAAGAGGAGCTGCTTCAATTCAAAAGACAAAAGGTTTGGAACTTATGTCCTCTTCCTTAAGGGAAGACTACCATAGGAACCAAATGGGTTTTTAGAAACAAGAAGGATGATAGAGGACTTGTCATCAAGAGCAAGGCCAGACTAGTTGTTCAAGGATACACAAAAGAAGAGGGAATTGACTACACAGATGTTTTTGCTCCTGTCATCAAGAGGGTTTTTACACAGATCTACCAACTTGATGTCAAGTGTGCTTTTCTATATGGGATGATTGATAAAGAGGTGTATGTCAAACAAACACCTGGCTTTGTAGACCCAGATCATCCTGATTATGTCTACAATCTTGATAAAGCTCTTTATGGGCTACACCAAGCTTCAAGAAAGTGGTATGAGGCACTATCTCAGTATCTCTGCCAACATGGCTACAAAAGAGTTACTATAGATGGAACTCTCTTTATCAAAGGAATAAGGAATGACTTAATGCAGGTTCAAGTATATGTAGATGACATTATCTTCTGGTCAACTAATCCAAAGCTCTACAAAGACTTTGAGAGGCTGATGAAGAATAGATTTGAAATGAGTGCCATGGGGGAACTCAATTTCTTTCAAGGCATTCAAGTGAAGCAAGTTGAAAATGGCATCTTCATAAGTTAGTCAAAGTATGTATAAGATATCCTTACAAGATTCAACATAACTGATTGCAAGGTTGCAAAGAAGCCACTCTTTTGGACCTAATCTTGAGGGAGAGTGTGTGGATGAACATCTCTACAGGGCCATGATTGGGTCTCTTATGTACCTCACAGCCAGCAGGCCTGATATCATGTTTGCCACATGCATCTGTGCAAGATATCAATCCAACCCTAAGATGTCACACCTGGTTGCTGTTAAGAGGATTCTTAGATATCTCAAAGGTGTTCCTAAGCTTGGCCTTTGGTATCCAAAGAATTCTGACTTCAATATGTATGCCTATACAGATAGTGACTATGGTGGTTGCAACATGACTGCAAAGTCTACATCTGGGGGATTTCAATTCCTTAGTGGAAGGATAGTCTCATGGCAATGCAAGAAACAATCCTATGTGTCTGCATCAACTGCTGAAGCTGAATACATTGCAACTGCAAGCTACTGTGCTTAAGTGCTTTGGATTCAAAATCAGATGTTGGACTATGGATTCAAATTCAAAAAGACTCCCATCCACATAGACAACAACAATACTATCTCTATTACAGAGAATCCTGTGTAGCACTCAAGGACAAAACACATCAACATCAGGTATCATTTGATTAGAGATAATTTTGAAAAAGGATTAATCAAACTATTCAAAGTTAACACAAATGAACAATATGCTGATTTGTTCACTAAAGCTTTTGATGAACAAAGATTCAAATATCTTGTATCAGCTATTGGAATGATTAACTTTGAGTAGATTTCTTGTTAAACTTAAATCAATTCTATTTCTAAAACCTGTGTGTCCTAAGTTGTCTATTTTATCATCTTCATAAGCCCAGTTTCCTTTGGAAGAAAATTTTTCAAAAGATATTCCTTAGATTTTTGAAAATTATAAACATATTTTCTTTCGCAAGACATCGAATTGTCTTTGAAAGAACATTATGTCTTCAAATCAAATAACTACTTATAAGACATTTACCTTCGGAAGAAATTCTGATATATCATCTGAAGCCTAAATATGCTTCTAAGTACTTACATGTATTTGAAAGACAATTTTCTTCCGAAAACAATTAAGTCTCGAAAGATGTATTCTCTCTAGAATAAAACTTCCAAGTCTTGATTTCTTTCGAAACCAAACATGTCTCGGAAGCAAAATTCTCTAAGTATTTTCCTTCAAAGCAAAACTTTCACAAATCTTACAAATATCTTCCAAAGCCAAATTGGCTTCAAAAGCTTTTCTTAAAAAAATTTCCGAAGACAAAATACCTTCGAAAGATTTTCGACTTCCAAGAAAACTACCTTTTTGGTCACTTTTTAAAGGTGGGACCGACATTCGGATTTTAAAGTTTATCCTCTTACATTAACTTTTTCCTAAATCCATTTCATATATATTCTCTCAACGGTTTCCCTCTTTCACTATCTTCTTAATCTGAAAAATTCTCTAACCTAAATTCACCCACAAACCGCTCTTGTTCTTAACTTCCTTCGCAACAAAGCTACCCCAAAATGGCCAACCTTCATCGTAGAATCCAACCCGATTTCTCCATGCAACTTCACAGGCAACATAATCAAGTTGCTCTATTGAACTCTGAGAAAGATCCTGGATTCTCAGAGGTTTGTCGCTTTCTCACTCTATCAAACTACTTCACCTCCCTCACCATCGATCCTCCACTCTATGAGGATCAGCTGTTGGAATTCTAGAGGACCTGTCAAGAGGTCACCATGGATGGGGAGAAGGGACTGTCTGCCACAGTGCAAGGGAGGACAATCTTCATCACTCCAGCATCCATAAACTCACATCTAAGGCTGGATGATGTCGAAGGTGATTTGTCCTTCCCCAAGTCTGCTGTTAACCGTTCCTTTAGTCAGATGGGCTATGAAGGGGATTTCTCTATCAAGACCTTCAGGAAAAGGAAGGTTTCTTTTCAATGGAAATACCTCCTCCATGTCGTCATCCACAGTCAATCTAACAAGCATGGAGGATGGGACCAAGTTCCAGAGGACCTTTCCTACATAGTCCATGGGATGGTTCAGGGAGTCAAGTTCAGGTATTCCCAATTTGTGTACATTAGTTTACTTGCAAACTTGGACTCCTTAGAATATTACATGTTCCCTAGATATGTCCAACACATTTTTAACTGTGAACTGGGCTCACAGTTGAGGGGAACAGGTAATGTTCTAAAATTGGGGCAGATGAAGCCCGGCATGTTCAAGACTATGAGAAAGCCAACTGTTGGCTTCTCAGGGGTTGAAATAGCCCTTGTCCCAAAAATGTTAGAGCTCATTGTTCAAGGTGACAACCTAGCAGCACCAGCTAGTGTTGAACCCACACCTTCTACTTCTCAACCCTCTATATAGCCACAAATAACCATCACCTACCAAACAAAATCCAAACGAGCCCCTGCACATGCTACTCAGTTTATGTAGGCCCCTATATTTCCACCCACACAGGAGGAAGTGGACACTAGAGCTCCCACTTCTCCTGAGGAGCAAACCACTCCCATCTTACCAATGATTAGTGCTGAGGTTCCTCATGCTCAGCTTGATGAGCTCACAACCCCCCAAGCCCTAAGCCTTCACTCAGAGTCTCAACACTCTAGTGAACAACCTTGAGGGGACAGTTACCATCCCCAGCCTCTTGATCTAAACCAACCCATTCCAAACCTAGAATTCTATGATGATAAAGACATGGGATTCAGTGAGTATCATGAGTCTCTCTTCTCCTCCCCTGCTCAAAGAGAGATGAGTACTCCTATTTCTCCTATGTCTAGCCCATATCATCCACCCACTACTGAGGTGGATCTCCTTGAACCTGTTCAGGAGGTCCATATGGAAGAGGCTCTCACTTCAGCAAGTGACTACATCATTAAGACCTCGACCATGGCAACTCAGCCCATTGACACTTCACTTGAAGCTGTCATGGTGCATGGGAAATCCAGCGGCCAAGAACAAAGTATTGGTGATGAGGAAGAAGACTTAGGTCCTGTTCTCTCAAACCCCCCCCCCTATGATTCTTTTTATGAAGATGAGGGGAATATGAGACTAAAGGTCCAAAAGCTGACACAAACATTCACCTATTTAGTCTCCAAGGTTAGTCACTTGGAATCTCAGGTGACTACCTTGCTAAGAAAGGTCAATGATCAGCAACTTGAGATTTCTGATCTCAAGGAACAACTAGCTGGGAGACCTTTTAGGAGGGCTCAACTAGGAACATAAGAACCTATGGATATGATAGACCTAACTTCTAGCTCACCTATGCAAGAGGGTACCAAAAAAGGGGATAAAGTCCAAGCAATCACAGATACTGGGAGTTCTTCACAAAGTATGGACATCAAGGATTCACCAGCCTCACTTGCAATTGTCCATACTCAGCAACCTCCTCAAGTCCATATTAATATGGACTCACTCATTCAAAGTCTGCTTGAGGAGGGTATTCCAAGAGCTATGTCTACCCCACCCCATGATGCTGAGAATGAAATACTTGGGTGGAGTTATGATGCTGATAGGAGAGCTCTGAATTTGCATAGACTTTAAGGGCAGCAAGAGATTTTCAATTTTCGAACCTTGAAGTTCTATGATAGTCTTCCTCTAGTCCACATGCCACTTTCAAATCCTAGTCAAAACAGGCAAACTGGCAGACTAGCTGAGAGGATTCAAGACAGGATTGTTGAAAAGTTCAGACAAAGAAGAAGACAAAGGCTAACAGGCAATGTCATTGGTCAACTGGATGTTGAAGTGGAACCTAAGATTAGCTTTAAAGGGGAAACCTTGACTAAAGGCCCAGTGATAGACCCTGTGAACCTTGTTACACGAACTGCTTCAACATCATCAACCCTCAGCGAGGCACCAGCTAGTGAAGGTGCTTCACAACCTCTCTTTGGCCAGAGCTCGACTGCTGAACCAAGCAATAAAGGACAAATCTCTCTCCACCTAAGTCACCAAGGCCCGTGTGTGACAAAGGGAAGAGGAAGATGACATTTGAGGAGATTGAGGAGGATGAGAGAGAGAGAGAGAGGAAGAGGAAGCTAAGGGGAGAGAGTTCAAGAGGGTCTCAAGGTTCATAGAAGCTACTATCAGGGCTACCCCAGGCCAAATACTAAGGATGATGAGTTGAGAGCAGCCAGATTAAACTACCTGGGGACCAGGAATTACAACATAGATGAACTCATCTTTCTTCCCTTAAAGGAACTCAATGAACTGGCAGACATAGAGCTGTTAAAGGAAAGGAAGGAGGCAGAGGATCCAGAATCAAGGAAAAAAGGAGATAGAAAAGGCTCTACAAGCATGCTCCTATCCTCTCCCCAGTTTAGGAAAGCCCTAAGAAAGAGGTTGTGGCAACTGAATAACCTCAGGTAGACAAAAAGCTGATAGACAACATGATTAGCTACCTGAGTGCCACAGGTCTCTATCAGGCATCTGTACTTCTTCCCTTATCATATGAATATATTGAATTCGAGTATCTTAAGCAGCTAGAGCAACAAGTTATCAAAGAATGAAAGGCTGCTAAGAGAAAAATAAGGGAAAAAGCTGCAAAGTCAAGAGCCATCATCCAAAAGAGTCAAAAGAAGTCTGCTGATAGGTAGAGGATGATGAGCTTCTTGAAGCTGTACGGATTCTTCAGAAGGAGGCTTGGTCCAATGTCTCTATCCACTATGGATGAGCACATTAGAGTGATCAACCAAAAAATTACAAAGGGAAAGCTTGTTGACTTGCGTTCTCCACCAAGACAAGTTCAACCTAAAGTTGAGGTAAAGGTTGAACCCATTGAGACAACACAACCTAAACTTAGAGCTGCATCTCAGCCAACTTCATCTTTTAATCCACAGCAGGGTCCAAATACCTCTCCTTCTAACCTTGTAAGAGAAGAGGACCCAACTGAGAAAGACACAACAATTCAACATGGTGTTGAAGGCCAGTCTTCTTAGTTAAAAACTTCAAAGAGGAGGAAAAGGATGGCCAGGAAGAGTGGTTCTAAGAATAAGTCCAAGGCATCCACCTCTATACCTCAGGATGAGTTAGAGCATACTGAGGTAGTGCAAGAAGAGGCTGCTCAACCAACTCCAACTCTAGTAGAGCCTCTTGCAACTGGAAGACCCATCTTGTCCTGGACCTTTGCAACTAATTTAGACAGGTGGTATGTCATCAGAGATCAAGGAGGTCAAGGAATGGTCTTGATCCTGATGAGGACTGTCAATATCTAAGTATACTTCTCTGTTTTGGTAGCATCAGCCTAGGGGGAATTTGTAAGGTTATACTTGAAATGCTGATGCAACCAAAGAAACCAAAGCAACCAAGGAGCTTCCAGCTTGCATGCACATTGTGCAGAGTAGATGTCATCTTGGAAGTTTTACACTCCTCACAGCAAATTATTCTAAGTGTAAAATCTTTCGAAGCCAAAGACCAAATCTTCCAAAGCCAAAGATGAAGTCTTCCAAAGCTTCAAAGACAAATTCTTCTGAAGCCAATGAAGTGAAGACTGATTTCTTCCGAAGACAGAGAGGACATGCTTTCTCTGATCTACTTTTGTATAAAGCTGACCAACTTTCCACTACAACTCTGATGACTCACCAACTTGCATGAGTTGGTGAAAAGGTCCATGCTTTTGTCAAATGTAGATTATGGTCATTGTTTGTAACTTTCTACTTTTATACCTTTTATCCTTTTTGTAATAGATTAGGATGTGAGCTATGGCAAGTCATAGTCACTAGTCAAAATTATTATCTAGATTAGTGTTTTCAGCTGGTCTTCAAAGTATGGCCGGCTCTAGAATGTAGTATAAAATATTTTAGGTTTTTGTATTTATTTTTATGCTTTGTAACACTTGTAAAAGAACTTGAGAGCAATATATAGCATTCTTGAAAACCATACTTATCTTGTTCTTGTTCTTAGTTCTGTCTCATTGTTTACTTGTGTTCTTAGTATCATTCATATAAACCTGGTTCCTATTTGATCTGTTAAGTGTTCTAACACTCTTCTCATTATGAAACTGATTGTATTGACCATCCCTTAACTGGTACTGCATATAGTCCTCAGCTTAGCCGTATCAAGGGCTTGGTCTATCCACCAATTGGATGTTAAAAATGCATTCTTGCATGGGCACCTCAAAGAGACCATTTATATGTTTCAGCCACCGGGGTTCACTTCTTCAACACACCTAAACATGTGTACAAACTCAACAGATCTCTTTATGGCTTGAAACAAGCCCCACGAGCTTGGTACCAACGTTTAGCAAGTTATCTCTCTAAATGTGATTTTAAAAGCAGCTTGTGTGAACCCCTCTCTATTTATTTATCACAAGGGTGACCAAATGGCCTACCTGCTGTTGTATATGGATGATATCATTTTCACAGCCTCTAATGACTCCCTTCTTCGAAGCATCATCAAGTCCTTATCAGCCAAATTTAAGATGACTGACCTCGGTCATTTGCACCATTTCCTAAGTATATCTGTCACCAAACAAGCCAATGGCTTGTTCTTATCTCATTCCACTTATGATGCAGATATTTTATCTCGTGCGAACGTGTCAACTTGTAATCCAGTTAGCACACCGGTTGAGGTTGGATCCAAGCTAAGTGCCAGTCAAGGTGCCCCGTTTTCTGATAGCTCTCTCTACCGAAGCCTAGCCGGAGCCTTGCAATATCTTACCATCACATGACCGGACATATCGTATGCACTTCAACAAGTGTGCCTCTTGACGCATGCCCCTTGTGAATCGCATTTTCAGTTGTTAAAACGGATCCTTAGGTACATTAAAGGTGCTATATCCCAAGGCTTGCTCATCACACCCTCCCCATCTACTAAACTAACGGCTTATTCAGATGCGGATTGGGGCGGATGTCCTAACTCACGCCACTCAACTTCCGGCTACCGTGTATATATGGGTGGAAACTTAATCTCTTGGTCCTCAAAGCGCCAACCTACGATCTCCCGGTCATGTGCTGAAGCTGAATATCGAGGGGTCGCCAACACAGTCGCCGAGATAAGCTGGATCCATAATCTTTTACTCAAACTTCACATCCCGGATAGACATGCCACGATCATTTACTGTGATAACATCTCAGCAGTCCATCTCGCTGAAAATCCAGTGCAACATCAACGTACTAAACATATAGAACTGGATATTCACTTTGTTCGAAAAAAGTTCGTCTTGGTGATGTTAAAGTCCTACACGTTCCCGCCGACTATCAATATGCAGTCATTTTCACTAATGGATTGCCTAAATACTTGTTTCAACGGTTACGATCCAATTTATGCCTCTGCTCTCCTACGGCTCAAACTGCGGGGGGCTGTTAGCCGATAATATTAATAAGATATTATTGGCATGTATTTTGTATATTAATTGTAATTATCCTTTAGTTAGGATTGATTGCTCATTCCTTACATAGCTCCTCAATTATTTCATTCATTTGTATTATTTATAATGATTGATATCTTAATAAGAAAGCAATGAATATTATAGACTAACAAATACACACAATTATATTGACTATATTCGACTATAAAAACCATATTATCTTCAAATAAATTATTTTTGTCTCATAAGTGGTTGTCTTCAAACCACCACCCTAACAGGTTTTTACCTTTAAAAAAATCCACGATACATATAAACAAAATAACACACAATTTTTACACCAAACTCAAATTAATCTCTCCTACTCATTTTTTTTATACACCATGCTAGAAACAAAAAATCCACTAAATACCAAGCCCAAATCAACAAGAAATTTAGACGGAAGGTGGATGCCAGTTCGAGTGAACCGGTCTTTTCAACCCCGCCGTTTAACCCGTCGCATACAACCGATTGGTTTTCACGACTAGTATGAAACGTCCCAACCATTTCAAACCTCATCTCCTATAATTCCCACATATCAACCCCAGCCTCATCATAATACCAACATACTCACCAAAACATGTTAATTAATGTAGAACCGAGTTTTTTCGTACTCAACGTACCTACACAATTTGCATATTACTAAAACATCCTAAATGCGTTTCAAAACCCACCCCACCTAGAAGAAAAAGAAGATGCCTAACAAGACGATGAAGAGATGATGGAGCATATGATAATCTACAAGTGTATAAACGTGAGGAAAAAGATAATCATGTTGAAGAAAACCTCCAACCAAAAGCTACAAGTGTATAAACATGAGGAAGAAGACAATCATGTTGAAGAAAACCTCCAACCAAAAGCTAACGCGAAATGTAAGTTGAAGACTCGAGCAAATAACATGCCTTGGGATGAATATAAGGAGGAAGCTTTGGCTAAGGATTGGATTCATGTATCTGAAGCCTCTATAATTAGAAATATCAAAAAAGCATTTCGTTTTGAAAGAATGTGTTTAAACACTTTGCACCGCTCTTTGCAAACGATATACTTTTTTTTATTTTTACTTGTATATATATACTTCTTTTGTTAATTTTATTAACTAAGTTTATCTTTATTTAAACATATGTAGAAACATTGTTGGCCGAGCGTAACCAATGATGAGGATATTATCCTCAAAGCGTTAAGCCACTTCAAAAATATTTATAAAAGAAAAGGTTTTACAAGTCTCATGAAAGGTTGTAAGAAATCATGCCAAATGGGTGTCAGTGGAGGTTATGGTTGCGGTTTGGTTCTCAAGCACCAAAGAGCACTGAAACTTTAGAATCGAGCCACTATGTAAGCTCAAATGAGCAGTTACAAGCCCCATTCCCGACCTCCACGCAAAAGTGACATTGACCGGGCCGAGACATAAATGGACTAGAGTGACGGATTCTTCGAGCAAAACAACACTGAAGGATGCTATAACCAATTGATGATGGAGAATGAAATAAAGCAAAGAAGTCAACCAGAAGCCTTTCGTTTGAATGTGAGCCAATCAAATTGGCTTTCCTAGAATTATAACGAGATACTTTGCTTCAGGACACACTAGACCAAGACATGAAGATTTTTAATAAACCACATGATGATGTTGTCAAGCCGATGTTGAAAAGTATAGAACGCAAATGACAAATTGCTCAGTTATGTGGTTAGGAATTTAGATTTTAAAATTTTAATTTAAGTTTTTTTTACTTTTTATAAAATTCTTGTTTAATTTTTTTTTTGTTTGGCATGAGTGCCAATCCAAATGTTATGGTATTATATAATGTAACATGTTTTAACATGATAACTTAAAAATGATGAGGCTCTATGGTGTAGTGAGAGTTCATCGTTCATGTACAACCCCTTCACCCTTAATTTTTATTAAATGTCCCTAGAGGCCCAATACCAAAACTTACAACCCATGAAGTTGGTCCCTCTTCGTAGAGTTGCACAAAACGGGTTTGGGCCGGACCTGGGCCCGGGTACAAACCGGGTTTGGGCCCAACCGGGTTTTTTGTACCCGAGTATTGGTGAACCCGGGTACGAACCCGGGTCGGGTTCAGCGAGATACAAACCCTACCCGGTATACCCGGGTAGGGTCGGGTCGGGTTCGGTTCGGGTATGAAACCCGGGTTCAACCGGGTTTTTGCCTTTTTTTTTCTTTTTTTCTTTTCTTGTGTGTGTGTCGAACACCGGTTCGTATGTTTTTTTTTCTTATATTTTCTTTCCTTTTTTTTCTTTTTATTTTTCTTTTCCTAACCGGGTTCACTTGAATAACAAAAATTTAAACAACTTAATATATAAATATATACAAATCTTAAGCAGAAAATATTACACTTATAATATACAAATATTAAATACTTTTTATATAAAACATTTGAATGACAAAGAAATTTAAAAAGAACATGAAAGATATATAATATTAAAACAACTTAAAAATAACAATATCGTCTAATTTTATCTACTACGAGATGCTTGATCAAATGCTAATTCTTCATCGGATATGCCAGAAGATACTCCGTCTTCTACCTCTTCATCATGTACTTTAGCTTCGAGTGTAACTCGTCTTCGAGGCTTGTTTGGTCTTGTATACGATCCGTTGCGTCTAAGTGATCCTTTAAACAAATGCACATCTCCACTGCTTCCGGAGTTAGTCTTGTTCTTCGTAATGATATTACCCTGCCACTAAGAGAAAAGCAGATTCCGAAGCTACCGTAGAAGCTTGGACGCTTAGTAAATCACGGGCCATAGCAGAAAGAATCGGAAATTGAGATTCTTTTCCTTTCCACCAAGCCAAAATATCGAATGCACGATAATCTTCGGTAGTCATAGTGGAAATAAAATCCGTTCCACTATATCTACCAAGCTCACTTGTTGGGGTGTTACCCCTTAGACGTTTAGCCGTCACATCCCGAACAACATTCAACATAGTCAAAACAGGGTCTTTAAGCGAGGTACTAGCACTTGAGGTTGATCCGCTTGGCATGGTTATGTTTACGTTAGGCCCATATCTATTTAAATAAAAATTATAAATTGTTTTCAAACTATGATTAAAATTTTCTTTTGCCTCGTTTGAAAAATCAGGGTTTTCGTCATGCATATCCAAATTGTCATTTATCTCATCTATCAAACATTCAACCCCCGCAACATTTAGAAACGGATTTAAAGCGGCGGCACACGTAAAAACGGGTGGTAGGTCCTTGAAATATTTTTTAAACTTTTCTTTCATTGGTTCTATCATTTGATTAAACATATTATTTTTATTTTGAAAATTTTTAAAATTCAAAGACATAAAATATAGTTCTTGAAGCACCGAATAACTAGTGGAATAGTAAACTCCCGATAATTTTGTTGTTGAGTTTTTAAAAACCTCAAAAAACTCGGATAGACGTTGAAGATTCTCCCAACCCGCATCCGGAAATGGGTCGGCTTCACCATTATCCGAAAGACTATTATGAAAAGCTTTCAAAGTGCCCTTTTGTTTTAAAGCACATTCAAACATGTGACAAGTCGAATTCCACCGAGTAGGTACATCCCAATTAGGACCTAAAAATCTAGAGTGCGTATCCTTACAAAGTTGTTTATAATCTTGATATCTTCTTCTACTTTTTTTAAAAGCGTCATGTAACATAAATCGAAAAGATGTAATAAAGTTATTAACATATTGCCCGGATAGTCCGTCTTGCACTACTAAATTAATAATATGTGCAACACAACGAGTATGGAAAAAATCACCGTTTGCAATCGGAAGATATTTTAATTTTAATTTTTCAACCGCGGTTGTGTTGTTAGAGGCGTTATCAAATGCAATTGAAAAAAGTTTTTTTTAATTTAAAAGTACTTATTACATTATCTAAAAAGTAAAACAAAAATTCTCCGGTGTGTGGATGCGGAAAAAGATCAAATGCAATCGTACGTTTCATCAATTGCCATGAATTGGGATCCACCCAATGAGCGGTGACGCAAAGGTACGATTCGGGTAAACCGTGTGGTGCCGACCAAACGTCACTAGTTAAGTTTACACCGGTATTTAAATTTTCAAATAATACAATTAAATCATTTTTTGCTTGTTTTCATAATTTTAAACAATAACGTCTAAGTGTAGTACGACTTACGTGAGTGTAACGAGGTTGAAGCGTCTCTCGAATTAAGTTGGTCAATCGAGGATTATCGAAGTAACTAAAAGGCAAAGCTTCTTGAATCACGAACTTCGCCATTCGATCTCGAACCGTATTAACATCGTAATTAAAGATTCCACCGTCTCCACCCAATTGTGTTTGTTGCGAATCCGGATTACTTTTCAACGACTTACAAAACTTCTTGCTAATGTGTTTGTTTAAAGTCGTGGTAGAATCTTTAGCAAGCAAAGCTCCACAAAACTTGCAACGAGCCTTTACAGACCCGTCACTCAACTCAACCATATCCCAATTGCACCAAACATCCATGTTACGATTGTGTGCAAGAACACGAACGACGGTTGGAGCGTTGGACGAACCTTGACCAATGGAAGATTGTGAGTGAGCCATATCAAGATTGAAGAGAGTGAAAGTGTAAAACGAGAGAGTGAACGTGTAAAACGAGAGTAAACGAGAGTATTTTTTGCGTTTTTTGCGTATGTTTTTGCGTTTGAGACTTGGGTACTAAACCATATCAACCCACACCTATTTATACTAACTTATAAGCCTAAAAGTAACCAAAAAACGGTCACAAATCGTTCCCAACGGCTATATAGCCGTTAAAAAACGCCCACTTTTTAAAAAAAAAAAAACGGTCGAAACCGGGTCCAACCCGGGTTCAACCGGGTCGGGTCGGGTCGGGTTCGGGTCGGGTTCTAAGAAATTCTAGAAAATCATACCCGGTTCCAACCCTACGGGTTTTTTTCGGGTCCAACCCGGGTATGCATATACCGGGTCGTACCCGTACCCGGTTCCGGGTCGGGTCCACCGGGTCGTGGTTTTTATGCCCAAGTCTACCTCTTCGTAACCCAATCTGGATTCACCTGTTACAAACTATCTGGCCCTGTTAATAACAATAGATAACATTAAGAGTTTTTTTATACCGACCTAAATACCCAAACACCCCCACCCTACCCTTAATACAAATGAGAGTTTTCATATACAACAACGAGTCGAGCTTGGAACGGAAAGTGGTAAGAATATTATACTCAAATTTTTGTTCCAAACCATCTTAGAGTTTTCACATACATCAAATTCAACGTTTTCGTCCTCTTCATTTCCATAATCTTCTTCTTTTAACATTATAATAGCCCTAGACATCCAAAGGAAATTTTAGATCAAAATAGTATTTAGGAATAAGGTTAAATAACTTGAGTTCTTTTATCATTATTGTTTTTTTGTTAAAAATACTTAGACTCATTCGTTTCTTGAATAACCAAGCTACTACCAACATCATATTTTTCGATAACAAATAACGTAAAAATATGATTTTTATCATTAGTAACGAGATTTTAGTAAATAAACAATCATTATCATTCAACATATCAACTTAATGGGTGCATGTAGACATCTTCTAAGATAACCATATAAAATTTTGAAAATCATACATAATGAAAAAAAGAATTATCAATTCATGATATATAATATTGACCGGTAAATAGATAATTTGTTTAATACATTTACCTTTTATAGGTTGATACTCTTAAATATCATTAACAAAAGTCATTTCCATACATTACGCCACTATAGCATTAACAGACATTTTCTAAACATATTTCTTAAAGTTTGTTAAAACAACTTTGAAGCTTAAAAGAGATGGAATGTAGAAAAAGGAATGAGGGTTGATAGAAGATTTGTTAGTTGAATAAAAGTTTAAAAGAGAGAGTGTTGAAAGAAAATAAGGGTTAATAGAAGAGTTTGTTAAGATTTAGTTGAAACAGAATGGTGATACTAAAACTGTATATCGATTAAACGTTGAAAAAAGATTCAAAGTTTAAAAGATATAGAACTTTGAAAGTCAATATAATATGGTTGTGTATCGCCGACCTAGCGATACGACAATAATTAGGCATAATATATCATTGGCTTAGCGATATGTATATGCGTGGTGTTCTCTCACCAATTAAACTGTTTTACTGAACTCAGAAGTCAATGGCTATTATTTTCAGGTAATTTTCTTTTACATAAATCCCAAATTCAAGCTTAAAAACTCTTCAAGGCTCCTAAAGCTTCTCATCATTTCTTGCCCAAGCCTCGAGACTCCTTGCGACCACCTTCGGTTCCATTAGATTCAGACTCGGTTCTAGATACTGTTACAAAAACTCTTGAAAATCCCATAGTATTGCTTAAAGGTATGGGCACTAGCATAAGTGAGGATCGACTATAACAAGAAGTAGCAAACAAAATTATGGTCGGAGCATGCCTCGCTTTTACATAAGACCCTAAATTACTTGTAATGGTGTTAATCATGATTTTGTTATCACTTAACATCAGTTGCGCCAGTTAAATCGAATTGGGTTAAAGGTATCAAGAAGTAACATTGTATCTCTTCCATTACAATACAAGAAACACAAGTTGAGGATTACATTAAAGTTAGAGTCTCAAATTTTTAGGAAAACTTTCCATTTGAATACGGGGGGTAAACATTAATAGATTATTTTATGGGCTAATATGTATACAGGACTCAGCTCTTTTCAAAAGGGAACACGTTGTTAAAAATCAAAACTACCTCCTAGTAATTGTCTAACTGGATCCTTGGCAGGCATATCTCATAAAGTCATTATTGAACATGTTAATGCTTAGGCTTGATGGGAGGCAGAAAATGGTACTCTAGGTAGAACTTATGTGTTTAAAACCTTGTTTAATGGCTTATGGATCTTTCTTTGTGACTTTAACTCCATTAGGGTAAACACGAGAGACTGAACTTGGAATCCTACCTATCAAATGCTAGCATATTCATACGTTTAATATACAATGTTGATTCATTAGAATTGCCGATGGACCAGGAGTTTACATATATGTCAGATGGAGATGATAAAATGAGCAAGATAGACAAGATATTGATATGCTCATAAGTCAATAATACTTGTCCTATTGTGACTTTAACCGTCTTGCCGAGATGATAAGAAATAGAACTATAAACTTGAATAGGCTGGATTTTATTAAAAATAGAATAATGGTTGGCCCAATTTAAGAGGGGCTACTCTCCAAATTACAATGGAAATAGATAATTTAGACAATGAAAAATAAACAGCAATATAGCTTTACTTATTCTAAAATATCACTAGGGATTTCCTCTATTAATCTTGGATGTGCCTTTGCTTTCTCAAGAGATTAGCTCTTGACTTTAACTCCCACTAATTCTGCTTTTGATGATGACTTCCTATAATTTAGCCATCTTAATGTACGTCAAAAACCCACTAGAACTGGTCCATTGACCCATTTGCCTTAATTGGATACTTATGTTTTCTTGAATAAACTTTGAGTGGTTTATCAACACTTCCGTCCCGGTAAAACGACTTGTCCTCAAGTTGGAACAAAGGAAATTGCTCTGCCAATAAGTCATAATTTTCCTAGGTGGCTTCTTCCTTAGGGTGGTGGTACCAGGAGATGAGCAACTCAAGTGTCAGCTGGCCTGCTTCAGTTACCCATTGATGAGCCTAAATAGATTGTGGTTGAAGGTCGATTTCCTAATCTTTAGTGACTGGGAGAGGAGCAATAGGCGTGGCTTGTATTTGACCATAGGCTGGTTTTAGCATGGAAACATGAAAGACTGGATGTACCCTTGAGTTTGGTGGCAGTTCTAACTTATAAGCGACAACCCAAACTTTATGGATGACCCGATAGGGCCCAAAAAATTAGGGAGACAACTTCTCAAACTTCGTTTTTGCTAAGCTATGCTGACGATAGGGCTGAATTTTTAGGAACACGACATCTCCCACTTCAAATGAGACATCCCGCCTTTTGTTATCAACTTGATTTTTCATACGGTTTTGTGCACATTGAAGATTATCCTTCAAGACCCATAACATATCATCACTATTGACCATCTGGACTTCCAGCTCAGTATTATTGGTATCACCAATGACATAAGGATGGAACGAAGGCGGTTGACGACCACAACATCAATAAATGGTGTAATACCCGTAGAGGTGTGGTACCCTGTATTATAGGAGTATTCAGCCCAAGATAGAAATGAACTCCAATGAGTAGGTTGCTCGTGTGCAAAACAACATAAGTAAGCCTCCAAACAGTGGTTGACCACCTTGGTTTGGCCATCTGTTTGTGGGTCATACCCCGTACTCGTCTTCAAGGTAATATTGCTCAATCAAAACATCTCCTGCCAAAAATTCCTAAGAAAAATGACATCCCCATTTGAAATAGTAGAACGGGGAAACCCATGAAGACGTATGATTTCTTTGCAAAATTGCGTTGTAACTCCCATGGCTGTGAAGGGATGAGCTAGCAGAAGGAAATGAGCATATTTGCTTAAATGATCCACAACTACCATTATGGTGTCAGATTTGTTAGATCGAGGCAGCTCGACAATAAAGTCCATTGAAACATCTTCCCAAATTTAATAGGGAATTGGTAGAGACTGAAGTAGGCCAGTGGGAGACAGAGTGTCATACTTGTGATGTTGACAAGTAAGGCAATTCTGCATAAACAAACAGGTATCTTGTTTGAGTTGAGGCCAAGAGTAATAAGTAGACACTCTTTTATATGTCTTTAGAAACCCCCCTGTGACTTGACATTAGTGTGACATGAGCCTCATGAAGCAACTTCTGTTTAAAAGAAGGGTTATCAGGGATAACCATACGACTCTTATAAAAAGAGTTTTTCCTACCAATGAATACCCAAGGATTGAATTAGAATCAGCAGCAAGATGTTGTAAAATATAACTAGTAAACGGGTCAATTTGCAATCCCTGTTGTATTTCGGTTAAATCGATGAAATAGGGTATAGCAAGAGTAACCAATTCAGTTGTGTGGGTGACGAGACAATACATCTGCTCCTTTATTTTCCTTTCCTGACCGGTGAATAATTGAAAAATCATAAGGCATGAGCTTGAGGAGTAACCGTTGTTGTTCAGTTGTGGTAACTTGTTCAAGCAAGAATTTAAGGGTGTAGTGATCTGTTTTAATAAAAAAAATGACCGGCCCAACAAATAATGGTTCCACTTCTGGACTACGAGAACCAACGCTAAAAGTTCCTGGTCATAAGCCGATTTAAATCGGTTCGACATTGAGAACCCATTGCTGAAATAGGCGATAGGATGCTCTTCTTGGATGAGAATAGCCCTAACCCCGTTGGAGGACGCATCACATTCAACCATAAATGGTTTAATGAAATCCGGCAAACGCAAAATAGGGGCTGAAATCAACGCCTTCTTAAGCTTGTTAAAAGCTGCCAACTCTTCATAGGTCCATTTAAACCCACCCTTTTTGGTAAGCGCTATTAGTGGTTGAGCAATTAACCCATAATTTCGAACAAAACGTCGATAATACCCTGTTAAGCCCCAAAAACCTTGAATTTCACGAACATTAACAGGGATGGGTCAAGATGTAACATCAGCAATTTTCTCTTGATCGACTTGGACCCCCTCTGCAGTAATAATATGGCCCAGAAAAGACACCTGGGGCTGTCCAAAACAACACTTAGACATCTTAGCATAAAACTTTTGTTGAAACCTCACAGTTAAAGCTGTCTGAAGATGTTCGATGTGCAAATCCATTGACCGGTTGTAAATCAGGATATCATAAAAAAAAAAACAAGATAAAAAAATGTAAATAGGTCCTAAAAAGATCATTCTTAACTGCTTGAAAAATAGATGGGCATTGGTTAACCCAAAAGGCATTACCATAAACTCATAATGCCCGAAATGAGTTCTAAAAGCAGTCTTTTCTATATCCTGCGGGCTGACCCGAATCTGATAGCAGCCGAAACGTAAATCAAGTTTGGAAAATACTTTAGCCCGGTAGAGTTCATCTAATAACTCATCGATATTGGGTATCGGATACTTGTCTGCAATGCTGAGCTTGTTTAGAGCTTAGTAATCAACACTCATTCTCCAAGATTGATCTTTTTTCTTGATAAGTAGCAACGGACCGGAGAATGGGCTGGTGCCGGGCTAAATAAACCCAATAGTTAATAAGGTATCAACTTGTTTCTCAATCTCTGTTTTTTGGGAATGGGGGTATTTGTATTGTCGGATATTAGGTGGTGTGGAATTTGGGAGAAGAGTAATAGAATGGTGCTGCGATCGAAAAGATGGTAGAGTGTTTAGCTCATCAAAAATAGTTTTGAACTTCTCTAACAGAGGCCGTAAACTATTTGGGATATCAGGTTTGTTTTCAGGATCGATAGCTAGATGTTTGAATGAGGCTGATTTTTGTGGTCCCGAATTTACACCTTGAAGCTTATATTTCTGCCCAATGATTGAAAAAATCAAAAACATTTTGTTCCAGTTAGCTTGAACTGTGTTCAAGGTTGCTAGCCATTGTATCCCAAGAACCATATCTGAACCGCCATGAGAAAACGGGTAAAAATATTGTTTAATTTTAAGTTCTCCAACCTGTAAGACAACATCACGACAAATACGACTACAACGAATGATATCCCCATTACCAATTTGAACTCCAAATGGTGGAATAAGCTGAGTTGTGATATTTAATTCTTGCACCAAGTTATTAGAAATAAAGTTATGGGTTGAACCACTGTCAATAAGAATAAGGATTTCGGTGGAGTTGAAAGTACCATGAACCTTCATCGTTGAAGTGTGGGTTTTTTCAAGAATAGCATGGAGACTAATTTCTGCCATATAGTCTTGATTTGTTAACGGTTCGTCTTCTGCTATCTCCACGTTTTCGGGCAGCTCTTCATCAGCCTCTAACAATGTAAGGGCACCGGTTTTGCATCTATGGCCTGACCATACTTGTCTCCATAGCGAAAACACACGCCTCGAAGGAAACAAGTCTGTTTTTCTTTGTCGGTGATCTAACTGTTGGGTTTGGTATCTAGTTTTGGTTGAATTGAAAATAGAGCGGGAGTAGGTGTAAAGGGTTTAGAATCAGATTTGTGCTGCGAGTTCCATGGGGTTTTCTTGTCAGTACGTGTATGGTTAAGTTTGGACTCAAACTCAAGTGCTAAGCTCATCGCCTTGTAAACAATCCGGGGCTTATGGATCCTAACATTAACGTTCAACTCCTCCTTGAGGCCATTAATAAAAACCCCAAGTAAACAATGGTCAGGTTAGTTTGAAACCCGTTCTAATCGACGCGCAAACTCCTACCGATACTCGTGGACAGAACTAGTCTGTTTGATACTACAATGGTATTCGCCAGGATTTTAAAATTTCGATGGTCCGAAATGTTTCTGCAGTGCATTTACCAATTCTTCCAAGTAAGTTAACTCCTGTTCAACTGATAACCAGGAGTATAGATCCAAAAAATCCCCATCTAAATTCATTACTGCTATATCAACTTTCTCTTCCTCGATGGTATTGTAGAAACGAAAATACTTTTTCGCCTTTAATATCCATCCTCTCGGGTCGCCTCCACTGAATGTCGGGAAGTCAATCTTATGGTAGGGTCGAAATTGTTGTTGTGATGGCCAAGAACTGTAACCTTCTTCATATCGGTTTCTACCATGGCTGGATTTATCGCGCGATTGAGACTGCTGCTTAAGGACTGCCACGTCCTCCTTAAGAGATTCCATCGCGTCATGTTTTGCAGCAATGGCTGCTAACTGAGTGGCGATTGGATCACTCTGACTAGGACCGCTGTCCGTTTGGTTGTTCCGGGTCCGAACCATCTTCGTAAAGTTTCCCGGCAATGGAACCAAATGATATGAAATAGAATTATAAACTTGAATAGGCTAGATTTTATTAGAAATGGGATAGTGTTGGCCCAATTCGAGAAGGGCTAATCTCCAAATTACAATGGAAATAGATAATTTAGACAATGAAAAATAAACAGGATTATAGCTTTATTTATACTAAAATATCACCGGAGATTTCCTCCATTAATCTTGCATGTGCCTTTGCTTTCCCGAGAGATTAGATTTTGACATTGACTCCCACTAATTCTGCCCTAGACAATGACTTCCTATTATTTAGCCATCTTAATGTACGGGTCAAAAACCCACTAGAACTGGTCCATTGACCCATTTGCCTTAATTGGATACTTCTGTTTTCTTGAATAAACTTTTAGTGGTTTATCACAAGACTTCATTTCAACCATAGCCCAGTCATTATCATTTAACCAAGGTATACTAAGGTATACTACTACCTCACCATAATTTAAATTATTCAACTCATGGATGATAGAGGATAGTTTGACTAGCTAGCTATCAAAGCTTTTACCGAGACAACCTTTTATGAACCTTCGTACAAAGCTAGAAATGAGACTTAAAGCAATTAAAATAGCTATTAAAAGATAGAGAGATATATAGAGGCTGAAGGAAGATCAAGCTTTATTGGAGCTTCTTATAAAAAAGATAATTTGAACTTACTTGCAAAATTGGGTCCTCTATTCGACATAAGAAATATGATCAATCGATTATGTCACTATAAATCTTGGACATATAAAAAAAGGAGCAATAAAATTTTTTCAAGCTAACTTCTCGAAAACCTTTCTTCAAAAGATCAAAGTTTGTCTACAATGGAGTCAAAACACATCTAAGTGAGTTGGCATATTCTTTGATAGTGTTATTCTCTGATTCCGAAAGAAAAAAAGGTTGTGAGATTACGAGAGTGTAAAAATCCTCAGGACCCAGATGGGTTTACTTTCAAGTTAGGTAGAAAAATTTAGGGTATCTTTGAACCGACTTTAAAATGTTGTTGAATCATTTTTAAATAAATAGTACAATTAATAAGGGATTTAATTAATCCTTTATCACACTTGTTCCTAAAATGGCTAACCTACTTAATACATCTGATAACTGACCGATTAATGTCATTGCTTGCATTTACAAAGTGGTTGCGAAAGTTATTGCAAAAAAGATGAAAAAGGTTTTCCAGTTGGTGGTAAATTAAGTACAATCTACCTTTATTAAAAGAACAAACATCTAGTACGGGCCTTTGATCGTGTGGTTGAAGCAATCTAACAGCAGTATGATGCTTTTCAACTAGACTTGGAAAGGCTTTTAGACACATATAATTAGGTCTTCTTAGATTCCATCTTAGAACAAATGGGGTTCTTGTCTAAATGGAGAGTATGGATCAATGGATGTTTATCCACCACTAAAACATTGGTCATAATCAATGGATGCCACTCCAATGACTTTCAAGTATAATGTGAGATTATACTAGATGAGTCCCTCCCTTTTTACCCTTAAATATAGACATGGAGGCAGTAAACTTTGTCACAAGCAAAGCATGTTTATTGATATTAGACACAGATTTCAACTAATGACGGATCTAAAAATTTTTCATGAGGAAACTTTTAAGGGTCGTTTGCCTATCACAATATTATAATTTTTTTATAACGGTTTCCAAACTCTGCTATTTATATATATATATATATATCAAAAACAGTCTTGAAGCAACTAGTTTGAGAATAATGTTAAAATAATTTTCAAACTTTAACATAATCATTAAGAATGCAGTTAGTCTTTAATACCGATGATATTCAACAGATTTGAGAATAATGTCAGGCAGTAATAAAATATTTTATCTATCATATCTTGAAAGCAATATAAGTTTTGCTTGTTTTATTGTCAACTATATTTATCTCAATATAAATATTTTATTTTTTTTCATCCTACTAACTACTTGATTATTTAGGGGTTAAAGTACTAAAAATCTACTCGGTTACACACCCCGATTAGTGATAATGTGGTGTGATTGAAGGTAAACTTTAGAAAAAAGTAACGTATATGGAGTTGGAGTCGAGCCTCGTCTCATTGACAACATCCCCATATACTTCATTAACAAATTTGATTCACGTATGTGGGATTATTGGTTGGAGCTAACATGAGCCTAGGAAAGAATAGGAAACATATCACAGACAAATTAGAAGCCAAACTTTCTCTTTAGAAAGCTAATTTGCTTTCCTTTAGTGGTAAAATCAAGTTGATTAAGCGATTCTATGAAGTGTTCCTTTTTTTATCTCGTTTTTAAGTTCCATTAGTGGTGATATAGAAACAATAGGGCATTAGAAAAAAAATTATGGGGAGGCAATGCAACAAATGCCAAAATCTACTAGGTTGCATGGGAAAGAATCCTACCCCAAAAAGACAAGGAGGTCTTGGAATCAGGAGTATTCGGACAAATGTAGCTTTACTAACAACGTGATGAGAGAGGTATAAAATCGATTATAATGATCTTTTTGGTTGAGGTAATCAATTCTTTTCATGTTAGGAATCTATCGTGAAATTGTTTCTATGTTAGATAAAGTATCCCGGATGTCTGAAAAAATATAGCTAAAGAATGGTGGGTGTTGAACGACTTAAGTCTTCAATATTGATATTATCTCTATTTCTATTTCTACAACTATATGATACAAAACCCATGGGTAATATGGTAATTTCCTCCCCATTTAAAGACGACATATGCAAGGGCACTGTGTATTCATGCTTCCCCCTTCAAATTTCTTCCATGTATGTTAGCTCAATTGGTAAAGAGACTAGAGAGAAGAGGATTTCATACAATCAAGCTACTCTTCTTATTGAGATTAACGGTATTTAACCACCAACTAACAATCCAACTAACTAACTGTTAGTTGTAACAAAAACACAACAATTACAAACTAGTCCCTAATATCATACAAAATTACAATTCCAGCCCTTTTACTAATACAATCCTAACAATACTTCCCCCCTAAAAAACGATTCTTGTCCTCAAGAATCTTCACCAAACAAGGGAAAACGAAGCTTCAATTCTTGTAAGGATTCCCAAGTTGCTTCCAAAGTTGGAAGACCCTGCCAGTGGACCAACACCTGTACATCCGGTCTAGAACCCCTCTTAACCATACGGCTGTTAATAATAGCCCGCGGTCTCAAGTGAAATCATGGGGTTGTCGGAAAGGGAAACACCGGAGCATGAGCCCCATGAGCCGCTTTGAGTAAAGAAACATGAAATGTGTGATGGATATAAGCTTCCGGAGGTAAATCAAGTTGACAAGCAGTACGACCAACTTTTTCCACCACTAAAAAGGACCATAAAAACGAGGGGCAAGCTTGTTGTGGCGATGTAGCTTGAGTGAAGTTTGGAGATAGGGTTGTAGCTTGACATAAACCCAATCACCAAGTTCAAATGTTCTCTCGGATCGCTTCTTGTCAGCAAAAAACTTCATTTGAGATTGAGCGTATGATAAGTGAGTTTTCAATTGAACTAACAAAGCCTCACGATCCTTGAATAATTCCTCCACAGTTGCCACCTTAGTATCCAAAGGAATATAGGGAATGTGAATAGGAGGTTTATACCCATATAAGGATTCAAAAGGAGACGTGAATGGCAGAATAGTAGGATGTGTTGTACCATCATTCAGCAAGGGATACCCCTTTAACCCTTTGAGCCGGAGTGTCCATGACCATGCAGTGCAAATAAAACTCCAAGCACCTGTTTAGTACTTCTGTCTGACCATCAGATTGAGGATGTTAGGCAGATGATAGAGCTAATGTCACCCCTTGCAAGCGCATGAACTCTTTCCAAAAATTACTAAGGAATAATGAATCCCTGTCAGACACAATCGAGTTGGGCATCCATGTAATTTGAATATATGATCTAAAAATAGTTGGGCTAATTAGGCAGCTGTATAAGGGTGAGCCAAAACAAGGAAGTGGGCATATTTGGTAAGCCGATCCACAATGGCCCAGATGGTATCCTTTCCTTGCACCTTAGACAATCCCGAAATGAAGTCCATGGAAATATCAGAAAAGATGGCATTGGGAATAGGAAGGGGTTGTAACAACCCAGGACTAGCAACTGTTTCATACTTAGCTCGTTGGCAAGTAGAACACTCCTTAATAAACTGCCTAACATCATTAGAGCACCCTTTCCAATAGAACAACTATTTAAGCCTGTATAGTGTGGGTTTAATCCCCGAATGACCACCCATTGGAGAAGAATGACAAAGAGTAAGTATATCCTGCTTTAACTTAGGATCATGGCCAATAAGAACCTTATTTTTTTTCTTCAAACACTGCCCATCCCATGAAAGATTCTTAAATTATTCCCCCCCCCCCCTTAATTTTGGCAATGATGTTTGAGATGGTAATATCAGTAGACCAGTGGTTCTTGATGCGGTCCCGCAATAGGGGATCAATAGCAGATAAGGAAAGAGTAAACAAGGCCATACCTTGGACTCTTGATAGGGCATCAGCTGCTAGATTATCATTACCTTTCCTGTACTGTATTTCATAATCATAGCCTAACATCTTTGAAAGCCAAGTCTATTAGAGGGGGGTAATAATCTGTTGATCAAGTAGATGTTTAAGGCTTCTCTGATCTGTTCAAATGATAAAGTGGGCAGGTATCAAGTAATGATGCCAATGCTTTACAGCCATGATAGTTGCCAATTGTTCCTTTTCATAGATTGATAATGCCAGCTGCCTAACTGACAATGCCTTGCAGATAAAAGCCAATGGGTGCCCATCTTGCATTAGTACTGCACCTAACCCTTTTGCTGATGAATCAGTTTCTACAATAAAGGTTTTTGAAAAATCAAGCATAGCTAAGACTAGGGGAAAGCTGAGTGCAGTTTTGAGAGCTTCAAAAGAGGCTTGAGCAGAAGAAGACCAATGGAAGGCATTCTTTTTAAGGAGCTCAGTTAGAGGTTTGGCTATTACTCAAAATCCTTGAATAAAGCATCTATAATACCCCGCTAGGCCTAAGAATCCCCTCAGTTGTTTCACTGAAGTGGGAGTTGGCCATTCTTGAATGGCTGCCAATTTAGTAGGATCAGTAGATACACCGTCTTGTGTAATAATATGGCCCAAATACTCAACCTTAGTTCCACCAAACACACACTTTGAACTCTTAGCTTTGAGGGAATGTAATCTTATTAACTCAAGAACCTCCTGCAAGTCTTGTAAATTCTTATGCATAGTAGGACTATACATAAGAATATCATCAAAGAAGACTAGAGCACATCTTCTAAGAACAGATTTGAAGCTGAGATTCATAAGGGCCTGAAAAGTGGCAGGTGCATTCGTGAGATCAAAGGGTAGCACCAAAAATTTTATAATGACCCTGGTGAGTACGGAATGCAGTCTTATGGATATCATCTTCAAACATACGAACCTGATGATATCCGAATCTAAGATCTAGTTTAGAAAAAATGGCAGCTTCTCCCAACTAATCCAATAATTCTTCTATCAAAGGTATGGGAAATTGATTATTCACTGTGGCCTCATTAAGACGTCTATAGTCTATGCACATTCGCCAAGAACCATCCTTATTTTTAACTAGCACCACTAGAGATGCAAAAGAACTAGTGCTGCCATGAATAACTCTAGCATCTAACAATTCCTGAGTCATTTTTTCTATCACATCCTTTTGTACCCCCATGTAACGGTAAGGCCTTTGGTTCAGAACCACATTGTCATCCTTTAGTTGAATTCGATGGTCACAATCCCTCTTGGGAGGTAATCCCACTGGAATTTGAAAAATATCTTTATACTGATCCAATAACTGTTTGAGAGCTGTATCAGTATTCAAATCCTGAATAGATGCTGAGTGTTAGTACTGCTCAGTATCATCGAGTCACATACTGAACAGTTGTGCTTGTGGCAACAAATCCTTCTGGGTCAGGTAGGAATTCATTTTCTCCAAAGAACACAAGTGAACATCTTGAGAATCAATGCCTTTCAATTCAAAAGATCAGCCCTCAACTGAAAACTTCATTATGAGCAACTTAAAGTTCTAAGTGATGTCATTCAAAGTCTGTAACCATTGTATGCCAAGTACAATGTCATAGTTGCTCAATGGAATAATGAGCATGTCAGCTTTGAACCAAGTACCTTGCATCAACCACTGGAAGTTGAAACATATTTGGGCGCACACCAACTTATTAACATTAGCAATGGTAACTTTCATATCATCCACTACTGATATTGGACACTTAAGTCTCTCAGCTAATGCTTTATTCATGAAGTTATGTGTGGATCCAGAGTCTATAAGGATGTGTAGGGGTTTAGTGCCCAGATATCCCATAATCCTTATGGTTGAATAAGATGGTATGCCATTCATGGCATGTAGTGAAATAATTGGGTTAGCAGATGGAGTGGATATACTGGGGTCATTGTAATTAGAATAAGGTTGGTCTATTGACTCATCATAATCTTCTTCCACTACTTCAAACAAATACAATTGTTTAGTGGTACATTTATGCCTAGGGGTAAACTTCTCTGGGCACTAAAAACACTCCCCCTTCGACCTTTTCTCATCAAATTCCTTACTGGTGAGCCTTTTGGTGGTTGTATTTTAGGGGTGCTGGTAGGGGTAGGGGTAGGTAGAAGGGAAGGTATACTGCTGTTGGATAAGGAGTATGATGGTGAAAATGTTTTAGTAGTGGTAACAGGTGGTTTAGCAGTGGTTTTAAAAGATCGGAGTAGGTTTTTATTATTCTGATCCTGCATCTTCGCATACATGTAAGCATCATAGAGAGTTTTAGGTTTGAACATACGAACTAGACCAGCCAATTCCTTACTTAAACCTTGCACAAAGAGACTTACAGTAAACTCTTCGCATAATGTAACCTTGTTGAGAAATGCATCGAAGGCATCATAATACTCCTCAAGAGTACCAGTTTGTGTCAGTGCCTTAATCACTCCCATCGCATCCTCAACCATTGTTCTGGCAAACCGCGCCATAATAGAATGACTGTATTCATCCCATTTGATATCCGACATTGGCAAATTCTTAGATTGAATGAATCCTTGGTGCCATTGCTGAGCTCTACCTTTAATATGTGCAGCCACATATCGAACCTTCAAATTCTCAGGAGTTTCATCAATAGAAAAGAAGTGATTACATCTGTACATCCATCCTTCCACATCATCACCATTGAACTTAGGAAATTCAATTTTCGTGAATCGATTATTGTTTTTCTGAATCCTAGTTTCAATCGCTGAATCGGCAAAATCATCAGCATGCGAATCAACTCTATGATTACCACCGGCCTGTGTAAGCGACTGCAATGATCGAATTACACTGTCGAGTGAAGCCTTCAAACCGGCCATTTCTGAGACATTCTTTTCCGCCACTGCTGCATTCTTCTCTGTCGCCGATCTGAGTTCTTCAAAAGCCTTTTCGTTCCTTTCTGCTGCCGATTCCAATCTCAACAACGATTTCTCATGTTCTTTGATCGTTTTATCGAGATCCTGATTGCGCATGGTAGCCATTGACTGATTACGAAGTCACCGGAGAAGTTCGTGGTCGTCGGAGTGCCGGCCAAAGCTTGTTCCGAGGAGTGAACCAGCTCTGATACCATTGTTAGCTTAATTGGTAAAGAGACTAGAGAGAAGAGGATTTCACACAATCAAGCTACTCTTCTTATTGAGATTAACGGTATTTAACCACCAACTAACTAACCGTTAGTTGTAACAGAAACACAACAATTACAAACTAGTCCCTGATATCATATAAAATTAAAATTTCAGCCCTTTTACTAATACAATCCTAACAATGTATTCCCCTCCTTTGCATAAATCCCTCGTTCCGTTGAATAGACATACAATCGACATTCATAGCAGAAACTGAAATGGCTTTCTTTTTTTTATTCCCCCTCCCCCCACACCATTACTTATAGTTGGGATGTAAGCTAGGTCTACCACCATGCCCCTCGGTATTAATAACCTCAGGGACGCATATGTATTCATTCTGAATCAGGTATGCACACTTCATATGTATTCATTTTTAATGTTCAATTGATTTCATACACCGGCGACCTCAATTAGGGCCAGGGTTTCTTTTGTCAAAGGTGTTGATTCTGTGCTCCACTTCTGTCTCACGTCTTTAAGTACGCTTTACTGTTTTATAGCAAATAATCAAAGTTCATATACAAATTAGAGTTCATATGCATTTCGATTGTTTTCTTTGTTTGGCATTGCATTTTGGTAATGACTATCCGATGGTTTTTCAAGGTTATATGAGAGTTTGAATATCATGGTTTTGTGTATGCATGTGACTTTTCTTAAAGCATTTGGTTATTTCACTATCATGGTATATGTATTTTGATTATGTTGCTTTTGTTGATTATTTTCATAAATATGATTTTGGTGTTTGTTGTTTATGTAGAGAGTTGTCCAAATGAAAGAATAAACGAAGGAGATCTCGTCGAAACAAGTTGAATCGCCAAACATGTCGCAGAACATGAAATTTTTACCACAAAGGTACATGTATATTGTTGTTAGATGGGTGCTTGAATTTCATGATTATTTATTCAATATTTAGCGTGTGTTGCCTACATTAGTTACTATAAGTGATAAAGAATATCATTTTATTATTACCGATAACTATGCAAGCTCGCTACTAAGAACCAGAAAATAGGAATTACATTGCATTCGAATCCTCTTATCTCTCTGTCAACTAAATTTCAATCTAAACGCGCACACATCTAAATCCGATTATCATAATCGATCGCGACCTTGCTTCATCTCGTGACACTGAATCGACTTCAATCCGAGTAACTTAAGCCCTCACACACACTCAGTTTCTCATGGGGGATCAAAACCTCATGTTTATTTGAGTTAGCAACATCGATGGATTGCTCAATTTTGTTCGAATCAAATTAGGGGCAATTGGGATTTTCTGTAATTAAAAAACTTATGCCTTCTTTTTCGGATAAAAATTAAATTCAGGGCTTCTGGCCCAGTGGTTAACAAACGCACCCATACAAAAGGGACCGGGGTTCAACCCGGGGCAACCCCATTTTATTTTTAAAAACATTTTTAAATTAATTTAAAATTTTAGAAAAATATTATCATATTAATATAATGGAATAAAAACTATTTTGCTAATTTGCATTAATTCAGAATTTAATTATTAGTTTTTAAAAATTCTACAAAATTGTGACTTTCATTTTCTTTATTTTAAAGGTTATAAATGTTATAAAAACATTATTAGTCTATTAGTTTTATAAATACTACTTTGAATCAAATATAAATTATTTAAATCATTTTAAATATTTATTATTACAAATCATTTACATAATTAATTATTCAGTTAAGTATTTTGACGTAGTTAATAAATCATTAATTATTAAATTAATTATTTCTTTTTCACACTCTAATATTCAAACTCTATGTAACCACTTATTATAAATTAGACATTCAAATAATATTTTATAATTATATTTCACCAATTATTTATTATTATTTTCAATCTTAATTATTTAATAAATTTATTCTATTTTTAATTCAAGTTATATTACATTATATAATTATTTTCTTAAACTCAAATCCCAATCGCAACCCTAATTCACGTCTCATCTTTAAATCATTATTATCCTAATTAAAGACACATTCCTTAGATTAAAACCATGAGAAAACCGTTAGTGTCTAACCTAGCATATTATTATTCGAATCACATCCAAATATCAAAGTGAGTATTCATTGCCCTTTTTATGTGTTTTATATTTTGGGGAAAATCATGTGATTCAATATTCAATCATTGATATTCATTGTTATTCTATTTCATTCTAAATTCAATTCAAGACACTATATGTTATTACTTGTGATTATGTGTTCATAGTTAGATAAACTTGAAGATAACACAACCATTAATTTATGTAATCATAGTAACAATGATAGATCTATTGGTTTGACAAACCCATCCCATTTTATTAGTCGTGTGGTGATTGGAACGGGAATCATTCATTCTATAAGGCTTCGTCTGCAAACCGAGTCAATTCAGTCATTAGGTTTGGTTGTTTTGGTTTGTCTTTTATGTTACACTATTGCATTATAAGTTTTGACATTACCATGTGAATTGAATTGTTTTCAATCTATTTAATCAATCTATATATGTATTCAAACCTGTGTTTACTCACCGGTTAATTTTTTAGCTGACTCGTTACTTTTTCATATGATTTCAGGATGCAGTTTAAAGGACCTCTTCATGCTCATATAGGATTTGATCTAGATTAATAAAGGATTTCATTATGTTTGTTTGAGATGTTATTTGATTGTAACGTATTATTTGATAAGTATTATTCAATGAAAATGACATTTAATAATATTTCAACTTATTTAATTCCATGTGCTATGAACACTCAATTCACATTTTTCTGCCCCGATGATTCCGCCGTCGGTCGGGGTGTGACATTTTTTTTACTAGAAATAGTAAAAAATTGGTATGAGGGTGGGCCGTTGAGGGATTTGTTCCTAAACATTTTAATTTTGTAGAATAAAAAAATGTAAAGTAGTGGTTCGAGTATAAGAACAATGAGATACAATTGGCCGGAATTGGAATTGGAAGGAGGACACTGTGGATGAACAAAATTACGAGAACTATAATGGTGCTATAATGTAATATAGAAACGTTGTGTGTTGGATAGAAGAGACATATGAAAATGACCGAGCGACATCTCTGGCATATTCAAGGTTAAATCACTCAGGTCATTAATAAAAAAACTTGGTCTAAGAGGAAAGTTATGTTCATCATTGGACAAAGGATTCCAAAAAAGCTCAATTTCTTTAGGTGACGAGCTTCGTTGACTAGATACCCTACAAAAGAAGCTTTAGCTACGAAAGAGATAAACATGGAATTGGCAGCTGGTGCATGGTGTAGGGAAGATATCTAAGCATCAAATCATTTGTGATCACTTGTACATTTGAGAACAGAGTTGGGGCTCAAACACTCAACCTCTCTAAGGGTTCGATAGCAGAAGCTTTACCATACCCCATGTTGTTTGAGTTACCAAAGATGTATAAAAATATTATACATGCCATTCTTGAAGGTACATTTGGATGGCAGGAACAATAAAATTTGAGTAAATTACATTTTTCGTCCTTTAGGTTTATAGCAATTTTTAGAAATCATCCTTAAACTAAAAAAATTACAGTAAACATCCTTTATGTTTAAAAATGTTTGCACGTTTCATCCTATCCCCTAACGCCCGTTAATTTCTGTCGTTAAATTAACCCACGTGACTCCCACGTGAGGGTAAAATGGTCTTTTTATACCCCCTTTCTTATTACCCCCTCTTCTAATAAAACCTCCCTAGATATTCCCCCAACCTTCTTGCACCTGTCTATTTTCTTCTTCTTCTTCTCCATAGCTTCATTTTCATATATGATCATGGCAACCCCAAGTTTCTTCATATGAAAGCAAATGACCCAGGATGAAGTTGATAAACTATACAGTACGATTCTTCACTGTATTGATAGAATTGTCAGTTCGAGTTGTTACTAAATCATATATTTGTTAAATGCAGATGGATTCCCCAATCTTTTTTCCATCAAGTTGCATCATGGTGGTTCCTTTACTTGATTTCCAGGGCGTACCTACATAGGAGGTAAGATTAACTACGTGGATTTGATTGATATTGACATGTTCTCAGCGTACTAGATGGATTTGATAATGGGTAAGTTAGACTATCCAGTTGATGTAGAGCCTATCTATTATCATTTCTTACTTCCTGGATGTGATTTAGATTTTGGTCTTCATGCCCTAGGTAGCGACTCAGATTATATAAACTTATCCAAATTTGTGTATGTGCATAAAGTGATTAGTGTGTACACTAAAATTAGCATAACAAACCTACATACATATTTTTTCTCACCGGAAAAGCTTACTATTGAAGAGTTTAGTGATGAAGGTGGTAGTGATGTTTCGGTAAAAATGAAAACTTTAAGAAGATTGGCACTGGGATGGCATGAAGTGGGACAATTTAGTGGTGTGGGACAATTTAGTGGTGTGGGGGAAGGTAGTGTTGTGTTTAATCAAGCTGAACAAGATCAGGATGGGCATGTGAATGATCAAACTGATCAGGATCAGAATGGTAATGGGAATCATAATATAGGTGATGAAGCTGAACAAAATCAGAATGGGGATAACCATGTAGATGATCAAGCTGAACAGGATCAGAATGCAAATGTTAATGTAAATGGGAATGAAAATGTAGATGTTGAAGTTGAATAAGATCAGAATGGGGATGACCATTTAGATGATCAAGTTGTTCAAGATCTGAATGAGGATGACTATGTAGATGATCAAGTTGTTCAGGATCAAAATGGGGATGGCCATTTAGATGATCAAGTTGAACATAATGAAAATGTAGATGCCATGTGGGATGATATTACAGGTGATCACTTTCAAGATAATGCAATGTGGGATGATATTGTAGGTGATCGATTTCATGACTATACAAGGTGGGATGATAATGAGTATGATCAATTTCAAAAGGATGATAGTAATGAGGTTGATAGTGATGAGGATGATAGTGATTTTATAGTTGATGAAAGTAATAGTATAGGAGATATTGAAGTTGATATGAGGGATTATGAGTTGAATGTTGATTTAGATGTAAAGGATAATGCTACGGGTGATCAGGAAGATGTTGAAGGAAACAATGACTTATTTGAGAGTGGGTCAGATTCTGATGAGAATGCTACAAGCATAAGAAGACACAAATTAAACTATCTTAGGAGGTCAAAAGAAAAGAATGCAAACTTTTATCTTGGTCAACTGTTTGGTAGTAAAGAAGAAGGGAAGAGGGTTGATTAAAGCACATTCGGTTGAAACTAGAAGGCTTATCAAAATTGTGAAGGATGATAAATTAAGGGTTAGGGCAGTTTGTCATGGTTCTTTACCAAATTTTGAAATTAGTCAAGATGGAACACATATGTCATGCAGTAGTAGTCAACCTAAAGGTAAGGGATCAGTGGTGACTAAAGACAAAGGAAAAGGGCTAGACGTGCCAAAAGTGAAAAATGTTGGTGGAAGAGGGAAAAAGAAAAATCCTCACCAATATCAATGCCCTTGGGTGTTGTTACTATCAAAAGAAAATGGATCAGAATCTTGGATTGTGAAGACTTTAGTTACAGAACATAAATGCCTTCAAACAAGAAACATTAATACTTGCACCTCCATTTTCTTATCTCAAAGGATGTTAGATCAAGTTGAAGAAAACCCAAAAATACCTGTAAAAGCAATTCAAGAATAGGAAAGACAATTTGAAGTTGGGGTTTCTAAAATGAAAGTATATAGGGCCAAGTAGAGGTGGCCAAAAAAACCGGTTCGGGAACCGGTTTGGCCGAAAAAACTGGAACCGGTTTCTGGTCCAAACCGGTTTGGCCCAAACCGGTCCCGAACCGTTCCGAACCGCCGGTTCCTACACCGGTTGGAGGTTTCGTATGTGGAAACCGGATTCAAACCGGTCCGATTCCAAACAGGTTCCCAAACCGGTTCCAAACCGGTGCCCACACCAGTTCCCAAACCGGTTTTCAAACCGGATTTCAAAAAATTAGCCGTTATATAGCTGTTTTTGACCATTTTTTGGTGTTTTTTTTTTTTATCATTTTACCCCCATTAAACTAGTATAAATATGTATTGGATGTTTTGGTTGAACCACAACAACTTAAAACGCTCTCTACTCTAAAAAAAACACCCTCTATTCTCAAATACGCTCAATACTTTCGTTCAATTAAAAACAAAACTCTCAATACTCTCGTTCATTTCAAAATGGCTTCATCAAGTGCTCAATCATCTGTTGGTTGTGATGCGTCTTCAAGCAACGTTGTGGTTGCAATCCTTCCTACGAATAGGAACCTCGAAATATGGTGCAATTACGATTTATGTCAAATGGCTAGCGGTCCAAACAAAGCTCGTTATAAGTATTGCCATAAGTTTTTCAAAAAAGATGCAAATACAACTTTGAAAAACCACATTGCGAATAAATATTGTAAGGCTTTGAAAGGTGAACCGTCTCAATGTCAAGCTTCGATGACAAGCGAAGGGAATGTTTGGGCTTATGACGTTGATGCAGTTCGTGAGCAAATGGCGTATGTTGTAATTCAAGAAAGCTTGCCATTCAATCATTTTGATAATGATCGTTTGACTCGGCTAATTCAATGAACTCTCCAACCGCGATACTCACATGTAAGTCGTGCTACACTTAGAAGAGATTGCTTAAAAATATGAAAAAAAGCTAAAAATGAATTAATATCTTATTTTGAAAATTTACAAACCGGTGTTAACTTAACTAGTGACGTTTGGTTGACTCCGTACGGTTCACCGGACTCGTACATTTGTGTCACCGCCCATTGGGTTGAACCCGGTTCGTGGCAAATGATGAAACGTACGATTGCGTTTGAATTGTTTGATTATCCTCACATCGGGCAAAACATTTTTTTATCTTATTGATAAAGTTATTAAAACGTATAAATTAGAAAACAAAATATTTTCTATATCTTTTCATAACGCGTCAAATAATACCCTTGCGATAGAACATCTAAAATTAAAATATAAACCAATTTTGACGGTGTGTTTTTTCATAGTCGATATGTTGTGCACATCATAAACTTAGCCATTCAAGAAGGTTTAAAAACTATTGAAATGGTAAAAGATAGTTTTAAAAGAATGTTACATGATATTTTTAGCAGTAACCAAATATATAGTAGGTATCGCAAGTTTTGTAAAGACGCAAATTCCAAATGTTTAGGTCCAAATTATGACGTACCTACAAGATGGAATTCGACTTGTAACATGTTTGAAAAGGCTATTGACCAAAAAAAAGTTTAATAGCCTTTCATAATACTTTGGTGAGTCGTGGAAAGACTTCGACTTACCATTCATCGGGTTGGGCTATTATTGAAAAAATAACCAAAATGCTTAATGTTTTTAAAACCGCAACTACTTGTCTTTCTAGAGTTTATTATCCAACAAGTCTATTAGTACTTCACCAAATTTACTTAATGACTTCAAAATTAAATGAGTTGTCGTGTAGGGGTAGACCTTATTCGGATATGATACCACAAATAAAAAAAAACTTAAAAAATATTTTAAAGAAATGCCTCTTGTCATTATATGTGCCGCTGCCTTAAACCCTTGTTTAAATATGTCGGGGGTTGAAACTTTACTTGATAAAATTACTTTTAATTTGGATTTAGAAGTAGAAAATCCATATTATGCTCAAAGTGCAAAAAATAATTTTAACACACATTTAGGCCAAATGTTTGATGTTTATTTAGCAAAATATGGTGAAACATCAAACATACATGAGTCTATGCGGCATGCGGCACATGACGAAGGCTCAAGTGATCCAATGTTTGCTTTGTATAATACTTTAAGAGATGAATGTAATAAACGTCAACGTGGTAACACTCCGAGTAGTGAAATCGGGAGGTATAGTGGAACAAACTTTTTATCCACCATGACTCCATAAGATTTTAAAAATTTTGACTTGCTGGCTTGGAGGAAAGGTAAGGAAGATCAATTTCCAATCCTATCCACCATGGCCCGAGATTTACTAACTGTCCAAGGTTCCACGGTAGCTTCGGAATCTGCTTTTTCTGTTAGTGGCAGGATTATATCAATACGAAGAACCCGACTCACTCCCGAAGCTGAAAGAATACAAGACAAATGTTCATTTGAAGAAGAATTAGAATATAAAGCCGAAATATATGAAGACAAAGTAGAAGATGGATTGACACCCGGAATGACCGATGATGAAGCGGCATATGACGAGTTCCTTCGTAATAGCTCGGTTCTGGTGGTGAAGAATAAAGTTTATGTCATTTGAATTGTTTATATGTTTTGAATAGTATCTTTATTTTACATTTTATGTAATCTTTGATAAAAATAAATAATCATATTTAATTTTTCATGTATCATAAATCATAATTATATTTTTAATTAATGTTTTATGTTTTATGTTTTAATATTTATAAATAATTTATATGAATGTGTAATCTTTGATAAAAATAAATAATGTTTTAGATCAATTGAACAAGTTTTGAAGAATTTGTTGTGTGAAAAACTTCTGAAATTTGGCTAAGTGTTCAGGCGCATGAGCACTGTTTGGGCGCATGAGCACTGTTTGGGCGCATGAGCACTGTTTGGGCGCATGAGCACTATTTGGGCGCATGAGCACTATTTGGGCGTATGAGAACTGTTTGGGCGCATGAGCACTGTTTGGGCGCATGAGCTTTGTTTGGCCGCATGAGCACTATTTGGGCGTTTGAAAACTGATTGATTTTAAATTAAAAAAAAAAATGAAAACCCGAACCGGTTTGGGCCCGAACCGGTTTTCAAACCGGCCTGGACCGGATCGATAGGTTTGAATATCCTAGCCCTAAAACCGGTTTAGGAACTGAACCGGTTTGGAGTTCAAACCGGTTGAAAATAAACCGGTTGAAACCGGACCGGTTTGGCCCCAAAAACCGGTTTGTACACCTCTAGGGCCAAGGCCAAAGCCAAGAAACAGGTTGAGGGGGATTACATTTCATAATATGCTCTGTTGAGGGATTATGTAAATGAACTTTTGTCTGCAAATCCAGGTACAACTATCAAGATTGAGGTTGAACCAACAATTAATCCAAATGATACAACCAGAAAATTCAAAAGAATGTATGTTTGCTATAGAGCTTTAAAACAGGGGTTTAAGGCATAAGGGAGGGATTTGTTAGGCTTAGATGGGGCTTTCATGAAAGGTCCATTCCCCGGTCAAAATCTAAGTGCAGTAAGTGTTGACCCAAACAATGGTATATACCCTGTTTGTTTTGCAATTGTGGAGGCAGAAAATGTCAATTCTTGGACTTGGTTTCTTCAACTCCTGGGTGATAATTTGGAATTAGAAAGAAACTCAAACTTTACTTTCATTAGTGATAGACCAAAGGTGTGTATTTTAATTTAAAGATTACTTTAATTTACAATTTTAAACTTTATAACCTGTTTTTATTGGCTTGAACAGGGCATTCTTCCTGCTATAACAAGGGTGTTCCCATATGTTGAGCATAGATTCTGTCTTAGGCATATTCATGAGAATATGAAGGCAACTTTTAAAGGGAAACTTTGTAAAGATATGCTTTGGAAATATACATCATCAACCACAGTTGTTCAGTTTCAAAAGGCAATGGATGATTTGAGAAAGTTTAACAAGGATGCCTTCTCTTGGTTGTCAAACATACCTCCAAAGCACTGGTCTCGATCACACTTCTCAGGTATGATCTAATATTCATATTCAGTTTTAAAATATGATTAGGGAGTCTAATATCTGATTTATTTATGTGTAAATAGGTAGGGCATTATCAGATGTGTTACTGAATAACATGTGTGAGGTTTACAATAGCAAAATAGTTGAAGGTAGAGACAAGCCTATCATATCAGCACTTGAATACATAAGGGAGTACCTTATGAGGAGGATTGTGATGGTTTTAAAGCTTGTTGATAGATGTGAAAACAAAGTAAACAGTGATTCTGTAGCCTAACTAAAGCTTTAGAACTCGGTGAAAAGGATTATTCTCCTGACATTTAGGCCTGCATAAAGTTACAAGTCTCGTCAAAAATGGGTTGAGAGTATCTGACTTCTGCCTTGATTACTTCTATTCCCAAATTCCCTCATCCTTGTTTCTGAATTGACGCTTCTTGTAAGCTCTTCAGAATCCTTTTCGTGCTTATCTCCTCTGCAATGCGGAAGCATTGACCTGGAGTGATGATCTTCTCTTTTGTACGTGAGTATAGACCTGAAGCTCTCATCAGCACGCTCAGATGATCATCTCCTCTGTTATACGTAAGTATGGACCTGGAGTTCTCATCATCTGTTCTCCAAATAAAGGCACAGTGATTTTTAAATTAAGATCATTGTTGAAAACTTAAAAGAAAATCAAGCAGAGTTAATCATATTACTCAATAAGCCCTGATAATGGGATAAGTTCTTTGCCGGATGTCTATGGGAACCAAATCACCTGAGCTTCTCTAATTGAATCTAAAACATGATAAAATTAGTTACAGATCACTTGTTGAAAAGGATAAGGCATGGGTTTAAATTGGACAAATATACTAACAATCATTTTTGAACTGTTTTGGCTTTCAAAAACTTAAAATTGTGACCAGACTCTGTATCAGTGTGATCTCACTAACTTGTCGATGTTTAAATACATCTTTGTGCTTTCGTATATCTTGAGGATGTGATATCATGATCAAATTAGTTCTTGGTGTAATATGATAAAACAAAATAAAATAAAATATTCATTTCAAATTATTTTTCAAGTCTTCCATATTATGTTATTAAAATGTTATCAATTTCATATGCATTTCACGAGAAATTACACATTCAGATAAACATGGGTTTATTTGTATTGTTGAAATGATCTGACGAGAAATGTGTAGAATGTATTTGTAATTATGTTACGGATTCTTGCTGCAATTGATGGCCGATCATCAACTGAGCAAAGTACCATACCAGAGACCCTGTTCCTCAAGTTTGCAGAGGATACCGAGCTAGGATTCCTTCTCCTACATCTTCTGAAGCTCTCAAGAATAGAAAGTTGGAGATGCTATTCCTGATCATTCTCATGATGCACACAAAAGGATGGAGCATTCAAAAAGGGGGAGCCTATAAGATGAAAGATTGTCGGTACCAGATCATCAATCTAAGGGGAGATTGAAGATCATTAAATAGTTGACTTATCGGTGCTGATCACGATGAAAGACGTTGATAATAATAGACTAAGGGGGAGTATTGTTGGATCTGAAAAATAGTCTAATATTATCAACGCAGTCAAAGTCAACAAAAGTCAACATTAAAGTCAAAGTCAACGCAAAAGTCAAGACGACACGTTCGGAACAAAGATTAGTAGTGAGACGTTCAAAGAACACGGGTCTTAGAGTTAATATATATTTTGTTGTCAACAAAATATATATTTAATCTTTATTTGTCTAGTTTGTGTCTTAATTGTAATTTCATAATTGCCATGTTTTAATGATAGTCTAGGAGGCTAATTGTCATTAAGTCTAATTATCATTAGACTATATATAGCTAGAGTCATTAGTGTGTTAAAAGCTTGTATGATCTAGATTTGAGGGTTTTCATGTAATTAACATCTTATGCAAATCAATATGGATGAAATGGGGGTTTTTCGTTGATGTTCTTGTGTGTTCATCCAAGTTCTTCATATTTTATCATTTTGATCCAAATCTTCATTACTATCTGATGATTCAAGTGCTCTTGGGACAACAAAGTAGCAACTAGATACAATGTCCTTTGGAATGGAGATGATAAATATCAAGTTTGTGGTCCAAGCAGTGATCAATGTGTGGTGGATATGGGTACAAGGTGTTATGTTCGCAGGAGATGGGAAATCACTGGAATGCCCTGCAAACATGCAGTGGCAACAATTTGGTTCATGGCTACCAATGGACAAGATGTTGGGATTTTAGATAGTTGGGTTCATCCGGTCTACACAATAGAAAGGTGGAAGCAAGTTTATGGTTACAAGATCAATCCATTGAATGGCAGGTCTTTCTGGGAAAAGTCTGAAGTTCCTACAACCATTACACCACCAAATCATCACAAACAAGTAGGAAGACCCAAAAAAGCAAGGAAGAGGTCAGCGGTAGAGATGGAAGACATCACCAAGGGTGGAAGGCTGTCAAAGAAGAATACCACAGTTACGTGCAGGAAGTGCGGAAACAAGGGCCATAATTCTAGGTCATGCAAGGGGCAGAGGCAACAACCATAGAATGTGTTTGGAACATTGGCAACAACAACTGTTTTTGGTCTTTCTTTTAGTATGCATTTGGAACAATTATGACGTACTGAATTTTAAAACCTTGGTTTATCAGGGAGTTGAAACATATTAATGTATTTTGTTTGTGTGCCAGCAGTTATACTTGTGTATTATTGCCTACTAGAATAATACATTGATTAATCAAATAGTGCCATAAAGGCTAATTTATATTGCCACTGAAACAACATTACATTACAATTATGCATAAAGCATTACAAAATACAATCAAAATACATTACTAAAACTACTTGCTACTTAACCAAGATACAACCAAGATGAAATCTATCCAACTAAGAATCAACAGCTTCTTCAGTTTCATTACTTCAGCTTTGGATGCTTTCACATTTTCTTCCAAGTTGTTCTTTGCTTTAATCAGACCAGGGATGATATCAACAGATCTTGGACACATTTGAGGATCAACCCATCTAAAGAATCTGCATTTTGAACACGCATAAAAGCAACGGCCTGGGTTACGAGGTGTCCGTGAGGTTTGGATCACCGCTTCTTTACCACAAGAGCAAAAAACCATTCTTCTTGATGAACGATCGGTGATGAAGAACCCTATCTTGATCCACTAGCTATGAAATCAAGGAGAAAGAGGGAGGTTTTATTAGAAGAGGGGGTAATAAGAAATGGGGGTATAAAAAGACCATTTTACCCTCACGTGGGAGTCACGTGGGTTAATTTAACGACAGAAATTAACGGGCGTTAGGGGATAGGATGAAATGTGCAAACATTTTTAAACATAAAGAATTTTTACTGTAATTTCCTTAGTTTAAGGATGATTTCTGAAAATTGCTATAAACCTAAAGGACAAAAAGTGTAATTTACTCATAAAATTTTCTAACGGTTAACAATTATGAGCAGAAAGTTTTAGTGGACATAATAGTGAACTTGGTATTGTAGATTTCAAATACGGCAAACTGGATTGGAACTTATGGTGTAACTACGAACTTTAACCCTATTTCTTCTTCTTATACCGTAAATAAAAAAAGTCGATGTCAATGAGAAGCCATCGACTTTTGTATATTTAAATAGATTGTTTGCAAAAACATGAGGCAAAGTGAGCATTCACATTAGGTTTTTTTTTATCTTCATTCTTATAATTACACTACAAACACAATTTTTTTCTCTTATTCTCAATTAAAGAATATTTTTTTATACTTTTATTATTACCTTTTCTCTCTCATCTACTTACAACCACTTTCAAAAATATTATAAAATTTATAAGAGTTAAACAGTGATTTTCCAAATATACAAATTGAACAGTAATTTTTCTCTCACATCCACTCACAATTATTTACAACCATTCATTAAAATATAAAAAACACACTTAAATAAATATCAGTAACCTACTGTGAATGTTGACAGAAATAATTAAAACTTTTGGCTTTATATTAACTACTCTTGGTTCAAATCCCAAGGATTGGTTTTTATGTTTCTTGAATTTTTTTTTATTTTTCTATTTTTTTAAATTGTTTTATCTATATTTCGATTTCTAAAATCTAACTGTAGCAACTTCATACGTTTTATTACATAGTTAATCACGTTTATGTTACCAACACTATACATCTTATAAAGTGCGCAAAGGCACCGCCATGCACATGTTTACGTTCTAGTTACCCTTAAAAGTCAGATCTAATCTCATCTAATACCTGAAATTAATAAATAACTAGAACATGGTTTTTTTTTTTAACTCTAACATAGCAAGTGATTCTCATTTAATATTTTTGTTGATAAATACACTATTATATCAAAGCTAAAAAGGCACAAGCTTGTTTTAATTTTTGAAGAGGTAAGGTCAGTTAGAATTCTCACCTATATATAGACTTGTTTTGATGTATTATCTTTAGAAAAATAGTAACAAAAAGACTATGACAACGAGTGGTGGCATCAAGACAAAGGTGGCGACATACTATAGTGGCACCAAGAATGCTGACTGTAATGGTGACAAAGCTGGCGAAGGTTACAATGGTTGACGTGGCATCAACAGTGTACGTGGTGGAGGCCAGGTAGCAGTAAAGGGATCTTGCTTAATTTTATTAGAATAACTTTTTTTGTGTACGATATAATTATTGTCTATGCTCTATACTTATATTATGTAAACTTGGTATTGGGTTCAAATGAAAGAAAAAAATATTGTAAAAATCAATAAATAAAATATTCATTTTTACTATATTAAAATCAATGATTTATATTTTATTTGACTCTTTATACAGTTAATACCAAAAAAATATAAACTTCTATGTTTTTATTCAAATAAATATGAGTTGTTGATCTTAATAGATCAAAAGTGAAGATTTAATTTATTAATTTATAATTTTTTTTTATTTTTATTTGAACCCTAGACTAACATGTTTAAAATAAAAGAGAAAACCATATCACAAACATATCTTAAGGTCAAACATCCCCTCGGAGTCGGAGCTGTTTATCTCTTCAACTTTTAGTAATGGATTTCATTTTCTCAAGATGACACATCATCTTGTTCATCCCTTAATTTTACGTGCTTTATCATGTATGCTTTGTGTGTGGTACGATACCATTTTCATCAGATGGAATTAATTGGTAAAGCTCGATGAAAATCACAGTATTAAGATTTATTTTGCTCATCAGGGTATGAAAAAAATCTCACCCAGAATGAGGGTTGTTTGCCCTCTCATGGTATGACTTGTTATAACTTATACAGGAATTAACTTTTGGGACACAATTAGTAAAAAGGTCTCAAAATTTAGCTTTTAATCTAAATTCTTAAAGCTTAAAACTTGCTCAATAAATCTGTTTGAAGTTTTAAATATCCTTTTTGAAGTTATGTTTCCACAACAAATGGTACTTAGTCAAAACATTTAAGATAATATAATCAAGACAATTAAAAATAAGATTGAATTCAAGCTTTATTCAAAATGCGCTCTAATAAATTGGAAGTTTTTTAATTGTAGGTTTCCTCATCGACAATAAACAAATAGAAAGCCCAAGTAAGATATCCTTATTTTTTAAAGCATAATGTTACATTTAACATTTCAATAAAAAATTATATACTCACTTAAAATAGATAAACCCATTAAAAATAACCACATCCTTAAAATTAGTTGTTCTTAGAGTATTCATAGTTCATCCGTAAATTTAAAGATTTAATGTACAACTCTTATAAATTTTTTAATATACTTAAAAGTAGTTACTCATAAATAGAGTTGCACAAAACGGGTTTGGGCCGGACCCGGGTTTTTTGTACCCGGGTATTGGTGAACCCGGGTACGAACCCGGGTCGGGTTCAGCGAGATACAAACCCTACCCGGTATACCCGGGTAGGGTCGGGTCGGGTTCGGTTCGGGTATGAAACCCGGGTTCAACCGGGTTTTTGCCTTTTTTTTTTTTTTTCTTTTTTTCTTTTCTTGTGTGTGTGTCGAACACCGGGTCGTATGTTTTTTTTTCTTATATTTTCTTTCCTTTGTTTCTTTTTATTTTTCTTTTCCTAACCGGGTTCACTTGAATGATAAAAATTTAAACAACTTAAAATATAAATATATACAAATCTTGAGCAGAAAATATTGCACTTATAATATACAAATATTAAATACTTTTTATATAAAACAATTGAATGACAAAGAAATTTAAAAAGAACATGAAAGACATATAATATTAAAACAACTTAAAAATAACAATATCGTCTAATTTTATCTACTACGAGATGCTTGATCAAATGCTAATTCTTCATCGGATATGCCAGAAGATACTCCGTCTTCTACCTCTTCATCATGTACTTTAGCTTCGAGTGTAATCTCGTTTTCGAGGCTTGTTTGGTCTTGTATACGATCCGTTGCGTCTAAGTGATCCTTTAAACAAATGCACATCCCCACTGCTTCCAGAGTTAGTCTTGTTCTTCGTAATGATATTACCCTGCCACTAAGAGAAAAAGCAGATTCCGAATGTACCGTAGAAGCTTGGACGCTTAGTAAATCACGGGCCATAGAAGAAAGAATCGGAAATTGAGATTCTTTTCCTTTCCACCAAGCCAAAATATCGAATGCACGATAATCTTCGGTAGTCATAGTGGAAATAAAATCCATTCCACTATATCTACCGAGCTCACTTGTTGGGGTGTTACCCCTTTGACGTTTAGCCGTCATATCCCGAACAACATTCAACATAGTCAAAACAGGGTCTTTAAGCGAGGTACTAGCACTTGAGGTTGATCCGCTTGGCATGGTTATGTTTACGTTAGGCCCATATTTATTTAAATAAAAATTATAAATTGTTTTCAAACTATGATTAAAATTTTCTTTTGCCTCGTTTGAAAAATCAGGGTTTTCGTCATGCATATCCAAATTGTCATTTATCTCATCTATCAAACATTCAACCCCCGCAACATTTAGAAACGGATTTAAAGTGACGGCACATGTAAAAACGGGTGGTAAGTCCTTAAAATATTTTTTAAACTTTCTTTCATTGGTTTTATCATTTGATTAAACATATTATTTTTATTTTGAAAATTTTTAAAATTCAAAGACATAAAATATAGTTCTTGAAGCACCGAATAACTAGTGGAATAATAAACTCCCGATAATTTTGTTGTTCAGTTTTTAAAAACCTCAAAAAACTCGGATAGACGTTGAAGATTCTCCCAACCCGCATCCGGAAATGGGTCGGCTTCACCATTATCCGAAAGACTATTATGAAAAGCTTTCAAAGTGCCCTTTTGTTTTAAAGCACATTCAAACATATGACAAGTCGAATTCCACCGAGTAGGTACATCCCAATTAGGACCTAAAAATCTAGAGTGCGTATCCTTACAAAGTTGTTTATAATCTTGATATCTTCTTCTACTTTTTTTAAAAACGTCATGTAACATAAATCGAAAAGATGTAATAAAGTTATTAACATATTGCCCGGATAGTCCGTCTTGCACTACTAAATTAATAATATGTGCAACACAACGAGTATGGAAAAAATCACCGTTTGCAATCGGAAGATATTTTAATTTTAATTTTTCAACCGCGATTGTGTTGTTAGAGGCGTTATCAAATGCAATTAAAAAAAGTTTATTTTGTAATTTAAAAGTACTTATTACATTATCTAAAAAGTAAAACAAAAATTCTCCGGTGTGTGGATGTGGAAAAAGATCAAATGCAATCGTACGTTTCATCAATTGCCATGAATTGGGATCCACCCAATGAGCGGTGACGCAAAGGTACGATTCGGGTAAACCGTGTGGAGCCGACCAAACGTCACTAGTTAAGTTTACACCGGTATTTAAATTTTCAAATAATACAATTAAATCATTTTTTGCTTGTTTCCATAATTTTAAAAAATAACGTCTAAGTGTAGTACGATTTACGTGAGTATAACGAGGTTGAAGCGTCTCTCGAATTAAGTTGGTCAACCGAGGATTGTTGAAGTGACTAAAAGACAAAGCTTCTTGAATCACGAACTTCGCCATTCGATCTCGAACCGTATTAACATCGTAATTGAAGATTCCACCGTCTCCACCCAATTGTGTTTGTTACGAATCCGGATTACTTTTCAACGACTTGCAAAACTTCTTGCTAATGTGTTTGTTTAAAGTCGTGTTAGAATCTTTAGCAAGCAAAGCTCCACAAAACTTGCAACGAGCCTTTACAAACTCGTCAGTCAACTCAACCATATCCCAATTGCACCAAACATCCATGTTACGATTGTGTGCAAGAACACGAACGACGGTTGGAGCGTTGGACGAACCTTGACCAACGAAAAATTGTGAGTGAGCCATATCAAGATTGAAGAGAGTGAAAGTGTAAAACGAGAGAGTGAACGTGTAAAACGAGAGTAAACGAGAGTATTTTTTGCGTTTTTTGCGTATGTTTTTGCGTTTGAGACTTGGGTACTAAACCATATCAACTCATATCTATTTATACTAACTTATAGGGCAAAAGTGACCAAAAAAACGATAACAAATTAAAGGTAACAGCTATATAGCCGTTAAAAAACGGCCACTTTTTAAAAAAAAAAAAAAAACGGTCGAAACCGGGTCCAACATGGGTTCCGGGTCGGGTCGGGTTCGGGTCGGATTCTAAGAAATTCTAAAAAATCATACCCGGTTCCAACCCTACGGGTTTTTTTCGGGTCCAACCCGAATATACATATACCGGGTCGTACCCGTACCCGGTTCCAGGTCGGGTCCACCGGGTCAGGTCAGAACTCGGTTTTTATGCCCAAGTCTACTCATAAATAGGATAGAAAAAGTAATAAAAATATATTATTTAATTAAAATAAAAGTAACAGTGGTAATTTTTACTGTAATTATAAAAATAAAAATAAAAAATTGAATTCAAGTGATTTTAGAAGTTTGACGGGTGACTTTACTTTGATCCCCAAAAAACAAAGTTTAGACGATTCTAATTATTATATCGTTGTCTCTCGTAACTTTCAGTTTTTCCGACTAAATTCTTTTTGTAAAATTTTTATTCCTACCGACTAAAAATGCTTTAGCCAACATCAAACAACAGCAGCATTAAGATTTAAAATCAAGCAAGACAAACACCACCATTAATAACCCTTAAATTGATGAACAAAATCATGAACATCGAACATCAAAAACACTAATAAAAACTATCAAACAAAAGGTTATAAGTTAACCATTGATTCATCAACACAAGCACCTCTAAACCCAAAAAACAACCATACTTTACCTACTGATAAACCATCACCGGTTACCACCGGTGGGACATTCACGAGCAAAATGCCCATCCTCACCGCAGTTATAACAACCACCACCACCACCACCACCACCGCCACCACGTCCACCCCCATGACTACCGCCACCACGTCCACCACCGTAACCACCACCACCGCCGTAACCACCACCACTCTGGTCACAATCCCTAGCCATATGTCCAGACTCACCGCACTTAAAACAACCACCACCTCCGCCACCACGTCCACCACCGTAACCACCACCACCGCCACCGTAACGATCACCACCACCGCCACGAGTGCTTCCCTGCACAGGCGCCTCATTGGGGCCAGTGACGTCAGCCGCCTTGGTCCGGCCATCAGATCCGGTCTCCACCACGAACTCCACCGTCTCGCCGTCGCCTAAGCTCCTGAACCCATCGGTCCTAATCGACGACTGATGAACAAAGAGATCGTCACCGCCATCGGTGGGGGTGATGAAGCCAAACCCCTTTGTATCGTTGAACCACTTCACGGTTCCCGATTTTCTTGCACCATCCTCAGCCATTTGTCTCTGATTTCAGATCGATTGAAACCCTAGAAATTGGAGGAGATTTGGGGAACTATAAACCCTAGAAAACCCTTGAGGTGATATATATAAATGATTTTGATGGAGAAGGGTAAAAAGGGAAATGAAAAGGTATGTTATTGGTGGTCAGGTTAAACGGCGAATTGAATTTTGACCGGTTTGGAATTTACTATGACTTTTGGACATCTCGAGGACATCTAACGGCTAGGGTTTAAGCATGCAAAATTCAAAATAGTTTAACCAATAGTTTCATGTTGAGACACTAGATTTTGTAATTAAATAATTAAGATCCTAATGATAATTAACTCAATTGATTAACATAATTTATTTATAACATGTAAATAAGTGAAAGTCGGTTTATGGGTTCAAATTTTATTCTGTGCTAATTGTTTAGAGTTTAGTCATTGGATTTTCTCAACAATTGATTTTCTACTGAGAGGGTTGATGGTGTGGTCCCGGCTGGAAAACAGATAAGTGAACTGTAACACCCTTAAAATTTCAAGAAATGAATGGCAAAAGAAGTTCTCAGGCGAAATGAAACTTCTCGCGCAAGAACCCCGAGGATAACTTGAACTGGGTATAAATAGCTGAGCATGGATTATTGATGAATGTAGAGAGAGAAAACGGCTGTGCGAAGAGAGAAAGTGAAGAATTGATGGATTTAAGGTATGTAACTCGTGTTATGTACTAAGAATGGATTATTGATGAATGTAATGCGTGAATGTGTAGTTTTCGTTCGGCAAGGGCTTTCGGGAAGGTCTTGTTTGTGCTAGATCTTCAAAAGGTGAGTTTCTAACCCCTTTTTATGCAAGTTTTTACGTTTTGGGGTTATTATGCATACTAAATTGTTTGTTTATGCTTGTGATGATGTTGTTTATGGTGTTAAGCTTGTTAGAACAGCCTTAGACACGATAAGTTGTGTTTAGGCAGGAAACCCGTAAGTTTTCGCTCGAGTAAGTAGAATTGTACGGTAGGACAATTTCAAATCTGGGAGAGTTCTCGCGTGATAAGTATGTTCTCGCGCGACCAGTAGGTATTCGCGCGACTATGTTGACTTGATGTGCAGGGTTTGACCATGGTAAGTTTCTCGAGCTAAAAAGGAAGTTCTCGCGCGAGATTATGTACTCGCATGGATTAAGTTTTCGCATGACCTGCTGCTTTATGTGTTATGTTATCTTTTCAGGTTTAAACAGTTTTCAAAACGATATGTTTTACGATATGACTTTACTTGGTGTGTTATGTATATGTAAGTAAAGTATTATGTAATTAAAGTGAAAGATAATGATAATGAAAAATGAAACGTAACAAATGAATGAAAGTTTTGCAAGCAAAATGAATGGAGGTGCACAACCATGTTGTTGTTAGCTCAACTGAAACACGACTTAGCTAGCCCATGAGGATGCGCTTCAGGGGTCCAATCCCTGAGATTGACCAAAATGATACGGGATCCTTGTCGCTTTACCCCGGTACTGTTGCCCGCTTCGTGCATAATGTATGGAGGCTTATTTATAAGCCTCGGCACAGTACCCGCTTCGTGCAAAATGTGGGGTTTTAGCATATGACATTGATCTAGTGAAAGATAATGATGAATGAACGAAAGGATGAACGATGATGAAAGATAATAAATGATTATTATCAAGATGTATGTACGATATATGCACATACGAAAGTAAAGGAAAGGTTTAAACAAAAACAAAGTATTTTATTATAAAAACTAGAACTCACTCGGCGTCACTGATTTTTGTATGCATAATAGTTGGCAGGTAATTGATGGCGAGGCTGGTGCCAGAGCAGGTGACACCCATGTCACGAAAGATCAAGAGGTACATCCAAGGTCTGCCAGCGGATATCCGTAGACATATGATTGCCGCTCGGCTGGGTACGTTTAGGTCGGTGGTCGATTTGGTAGGGAGATTGTATGATGAGCGAGAGATGGTGTCGGTGGTGGATGTGAAGAAGAAGTGGAACAATGACAAGAATGAGAATGGGAAATGGAACAACAGTGGTAGTTTCGTAGCTGGTGTTAAAAGGATGAGATTGGAATGTAGGAAGGCATTAATAGGGGAGAGAAGGCATGTAAGAAGTACGGGAGGGATCATGTAGGGGAATGTAAGTGGGGATCGAATCTTTGCTTTAAGTGTAGGAGAGAGGGCCATATGGCAAAGGATTATGGAGGGGCGAGGTGTTATAACTACAGTGAGACAGGGCATATGAGCAGAGACTGCAAGAAGCCAAGGGCTGACAGCTCCAGCCTTTGGGGCAAAGAAGGGAGTCGAGAAGGAGAAAGAGGGGTAGGAAGTCAAAGCAGAGCATTCACTATGACCAGGAAAGAGGCTAGGGTGGACCCCGATGTGGTGTCAGGTACATTCCTAGTAAAACAAACTTGTGCCTCTGTACTTTTGATTCTAGTGCTAGTAGGAGCTTTATTTCTGTTGCCTTCTATGATAAGTTGCTTGTTAGGAGTAGAAAGATTGATGAGCCCTTTGACGTAGAAACTGCCATTGGTAAGTCTACCAGGACATCTGATGTGATAAAGGATTGTGATATAGAGCTGGAAGGCCATAGGTTCTCTGCTAGGCTATTCGAGATGACCTTAGGTGGTTTTGATGTAGTCCTAGGGATGGATTGGCTAGTAGCCTATGAGGCCAATATTATGTGTCATAAGAAGATGATTCAACTGACCGTGCCCGATGGGAGTTTGGTGACAATTTATGGTGATAGAGTTCGTACGGTCCCGAAAGTAATTTCATGATTGTGGCTGAGAAGTGCATGAGACGTGGATGTGGTGCCTATCTAGCCTGTGTGTAATATGTGGATGCATCAGTACCATAATTGTCAGACGTACCGGTCATGTGTGACTTCCCTGACATATTTTCTGGAAGATCTACCAGGTGTGCCGCCTGACCGAGAGATCGAGTTCCAGATTGATCTGATACCTAGTGCCCAACCTGTTGCTAAGGCGTCGTATCGTCTAGCTCCCTCTGAGATGAAGGAACTGATGACTAAGTTGCAAGAGTTGTTGGATAAGGGGTTCATTCGATCAAGTATCTCTACGTGGGGTGCTCCAGTATTATTTATGAAGAAGGACAGTAGCATGAGGATGTGTATCGACTACCGTGAGCTGAACAAGTTGACTGTGAAGAACCGGTATCCATTACCAAGGATTGATGACTTGTTCAATCAGCTTCAAGGTGCTAGTTGGTTCTCGAAGATAGACCTTCAATCGGGTTTCCATCAACTGAAGGTGAAGGAGCAGGATATTCCCAAGACAACTTTTCCAAGCATTATGGACACTGCGAGTTCCTTGTGATGTCTTTTGGTTTAACCAACGCACTGACTGCCTTTATGGACCTTATGAATCGGGTATGCCAACCGATGTTAGACAGATCGGTGATCGTATTCATCGATGATATACTGATATACTCCAAGAGCGAGGAGGAGCATTCCTGTCATCTTAAAGAAGTACTAGAGACACTTAGGAACGAGAAGTTATACGTGAAGTTCTCTAAGTGTGCATTTTGGCTATAAGAGGTCCAATTTCATGGCCATGTGATTAATCCTGAAGGAATCTTGGTGGACCCTGCAAAAGTTGAAGCTGTAATGCAATGAAAATCTCCAAAGACGCCATCCGAGATCCGTAGCTTCTTGGGTTTGGCAAGTTACTACAGGAGAGTTATTCAAGACTTCTCTAAAGTGGTGTCTATGTTGACTATGTTGACCTGTAAGGATATGAAGTTCGAATGGGTGCAAATCAGGAGAGTGCCTTTCAAAAGTTGAAGACAAAATTAACCCAAGCCCCAGTCTTGACGTTGCCGGAAGGGAATGATGACTTGGTGGTGTTAGGTCTTGATCCTTTGTATAGGTTTAGATGATAAATCAACTCTTGTAATAACTCATTGTAATTCTCTTTTGATAACATAATGTACTGCATAAATTATATGTTAACCCATATTATTATGTGTGTTGGTTTATGTGTCATGGTAGGAAACATCAGACTTGGTAAATTTGGAAAATTGACCAAATGTTAGAATAACTGCCGATGAACAATTTTGTTCTTCTGTAGATGTTCTCCGGGGCATAACTAAAGTCTGTTCTTCCATAGATCTCCTATGGAAGAACAACAAATGCTGAACAAATCCAAGATCAAGTGGAGCTACTGGAGAGCTTGCTGCTGAAGAACAAGTACAAGAACTTCTGCGGAAGCACAACCACTGAAGAAAAAATGTCGAAGACTAAGTGTTGCTGCGGAAGACCAATTGTTGCGGAAGAAGAACTTCCTACGGAAGACAAATTCCTACGAAAGATCAAAAAGACCTATTGATCAGGTGTGAAGCATACAAAACTGCTAACTCATTATGGAAAATTCTTCACACTTTGTGTGAGGGAAATGATGAGATTAGAAGTATCAGGAAGGATACCCTGCGTTCACAATATGAAACATTCCATCACATTCAGGGTGAATCCGTCCCTCAACAACTCCACAGGTTTATGCAACTTGTTACAGAGATGAATATCTTTGAACTGAAGTATAGCAATGAGGAGTTAAATAAAAAGATGCTTCATTCATTACCAGAAAGCTGGACCCATACCGTGTCTGTGTTCAAGAATACACTTGATCTAAAGTCAATTGGGTTAGATACCCTGGTTGTAAAGATAGAAGCTTTGGAGTTGGACGAGAAAACCAGAAACAAGAGTGTTAAAGCACCTATAGCACAATACCAATTCAAAGAATCTAAGGGTGTTGGAAGTGCCTTTATCTCTAATGATGATGAAGGTAACTCTTGTGTTGAGAGTGACAATGAAGAGGAATCTGGCTTCTATGCTGCCAAGCCCTCTAAATTGAACTCTCAAAACAATCAAAACAGAAAAGCAAAAGGAAAGGCTGATGACTCCAAAACCAATAAAACTAGCAATCAAACAGAACCCATCATTGTGGTTCTAGAATCAGAAGATCAGAAGGTAGCCTTTGCAGCCTTCAGCTCAAGCTTTCAAGCTTACTTAGGAAGTACCTTGACTCCTGCCCACTTCTGTCAGCAAGACCTTGAAGAACTTCATCCTGATGAAGTAGAAGAGATGGATCCGCAATGGCAAATGGCCATGATTGCTTATAGAGCCAAAATGTACATAAAGAGAAACAAGGGATTGTCAGTGGGAGGAGAAACAACAAAAATTGATGTTGATAAATCAAAGGTGATGTGTTACAAATGTAATTTGTATGGTCACTTCTCAAGGGAATGCAATAGCAATCAACAATCAACAACAAACACAAAACAAGCAAATCAGAGAAGCTTCAAGCAACCTCAGCTAACAAACTCATCCCCACCAGCCACAGGTTCTTCAACAGGTACTAGTAACTCTAAAAAAACTCTTTTGATTATTTTGCAGGATGGAACTTGTGATTGGAGCATGTATGAGAAGAAAGTGCAAGAGGAAAATTAAGCACTGATGGCAAACTTGGAAAACAATGTTCCTCCAATAGCCAGAGAGGTAAGAGAAAGGTTATGTTCTTCCTTATGTGTTGATGAGGTTGAAAGATATAGGGTTCATGCTCAACAATTGGCTGATAAAGTCAAAGAAACTATGCTTTTAAATGAATCTCATGTAAGAGAACATAAACTTTATCAGGTCAAAATCAAGTCATTACAAAAGGATTTAGATAAACTTGTATCTGAAAATTATAATCTGAAAGCACAAGTTGAGCATCTGACCACCTCTTTAACAAAGTCCATGTCTGATCATGCAACTACTGAAGTGAAACTTCAAAAGTTCCAACTATCATCACAACAATATGAGAAACTTTTGAGTTCTCATATTGAATCAAAGAACAGGTCTGGATTAGGATTTCATAATGTTGCACCACCAATAAATGATAACTACACCACTCTACCTGAGTCCATGACCAACAGTCTGTCAAATCATTTTGTGTCTAACAGCAAAACTGAGTCTAAAGTTAAAAATAATGAATTGGTAAATGATGAATATACTGAAATCAGTGAAACTGATTCATCTGAATCAAAATTTTCAAAACAAAATGAATCAGAATTTGACTTTGATGACTGTGATGATCTGGATGAAGTTGATGAGCCTAATGAACAAGAAAGTGCTGGTTTGGGTAAGGGTAAAAATATAATATTTGAACCAATAATTCCCAAAGTACTTGATGAAATCAAGCTACCTTATCCCCCAAAAACAAAGAAATTTGTTGAAGACCATCTACACAAGAATTGGTCAGCTGAATGAAGGGATTCAGGAGCTCAACAAAAAGCATAACAGTCAACCAGCAACAAGAACTACGAAGGAAGAAACGAAAAACACTTCAGCGGAACACATGCGGAAGAAGAAGATAGGTCCTCACACATTTGTAGAAAAGCAAAAGAAAAATGTTCCAAAGTCAATATCCATAAAAGATCTACGAAAGAAGACAAAACAGTCTTCTGTAGAAAATCTACGGAAGAAGAAATCATCAGAACCAAAACAGTCATCCGTAGAAGATCTACGGAAGAAGAAAACACCTGCTGATTCAATTGCTAACCAGAAAGGTAAACAAAAAAAAGAAGATCTTTCAGCTGCTAAGTTTGAAAAAGAATTGAAGCACCAAAAGAAGACACTGATGAAAAAATAGACAAAGATAGAAGCTGACTCTAACAGTGAAGCTGAAGAGATGTATTGCAAATGGTGCGATATGCACAACCACAGCACAGAAGAATGCTACTTCAGTAGCTATTGCTCCATATGCAACATGAACAATCATATGCCTTTTGATTGTTACTTCAACAAGTATTGTGCCATATGCAAAAAGAACAATCATTCTACTCAAGAATGCTTCTTCAATAAAAAGTCAAGGGGGAGCTGCTAATATCTGTCTGTTCTCCTGTTTTCTTTCACAAGTGGTTCCAGCAAACATAACTGCATCATTGAAAGACAACAGCTGGATTGAAGCAATGCAAGAAGAACTTCAGCAATTCAGAAAACAAAAAGTCTGGAATCTAGTTGATCTTCCTGAAGGCCATTATCCAATTGGCACAAGGTGGCTTTTCAAGAACAAACTAGATGACAGAGGTATTATTGTAAGAAATAAAGCAAGGCTGATAGCACAAGGTTATACTCAAGAAGAAGGGATAGACTATGATGAAGTCTTTACCCCTGTTGCAAGGATTAAAGCCATTAGAGTCTTTCTAGCCTATGCATCACATAAGAAGTTCACAGTTGATGGATGTAAAATGTGCCTTTTTATATGGTAAAATTGATGAAGAAGTCTATGTTGCCCAGCCACCAGGCTTTGAAGATCCTGATTATCCACACAGGGTATACAAGCTTGACAAAGCTTTGTATGGACTTCATCAGGCCCCAAGAAAGTGGTATGAAACATTGTCTTATTTCTTACTCAAGCATGGTTACAAAAGGGGAACAATTGATTAGACTCTCTTCCTGAAGCATGAACATCAAGATCTCTTAGTTGTCCAAGTATATGTAGATGATATCATCTTTGGATCAACAAACAAGAGATTGTGTGAAGAGTTTGAATGTTTGATGAAATCTGAGTTTCAAATGAGTTCCATGGGAGAATTAACATTTTTCCTTGGTTTGCAAGTTCATCAAAAACCAGATGGCATTTTCATCAATCAGGAAAAGTATGTGAATCAACTTCATGCAAAACACCAGCATCAATAATAGATAAGATTGTACCTGATCCTAAAGGGAAGTCAGTTGATCAAAGATTATATAGATCTATGATAGGATCTTTAATGTACTTAACTGCCTGTAGATCAGACATAATGTTTGTTGTGTGTGTTTGTGCTAGGTACCAATCAGACCCTAAGGAGTCACACATGAATGCAGTGAAGAGGATATTCAGATACCTCAAAAGGAAGCCAGTTCTAGGACTTTGGTATCCCAAAGAAGGAGAATTCAACCTCTACTCATATTCTGATAGTGACTTTGGAGGGTGTAATAACAACAGAAAATCCACAATTGGTGGATGCCAATTCATAGGACCAAGACTTGTTTCTTGGCAGTGCAAAAAGCAAACAAATGTATCAGTATCCACAGCTGAGGCTGAGTACATAGCTGCTTCAGCTGGTTGCTCTTAAGTTTTATGGTTGGAAAACCAATTACTTGATTATGGTTACAACTTTCTTCAAACACCAACACATATTGATAACTCAGCTGCTATGTTCATCACTGCTAATCCAGTGAAACATAGTAAAACAAAGCACATAGAAATCAGATATCATTTTTTGAGAGATTGTTAAGAAAAAGGTTTAATCAAGTTGATTAAAGTGGATACAACAAATCAGCTTGTTGATTTATTCACTAAAGCCTTTAACTCAGTGAGATTTGATTTTTTAATTGAGTCCTTAGGCATGATCAACTTAAATTAAATAATCAACACAAAGAAAAGCATGATCTGTCCTTAAAATTTCTTAATATGAAAAAGCCAAAAACATTCATAAAACATATAAAATTCTAAAAATATTATCTTAGTTTCATGTTTTCTTGAATAAGCAGTTCATGTCATGGGAAATGATAGTACACTATACCTTTGCTTAATTTCCTGAATTTTATCACACAATAAAGACTGATCAGATGTGATTTGATATGTAAGTAGGATTAGCTTGAGTGGAAAATAAACAAGTTCATGCTTAACATAATGTCAAGGTGACTAATTATGGACAATTCCATTTTGAGGAACAAGCAAGTAAGTCTTATCCTGCTGTGATCAACTTATTCACCTAAGCACACTATGTTGTGACACTTATATAACCTCTATCTTTGCACATCATGGACCCTTTGTTTTGTGTAAACAAAGTGTAACACCCGAAACCTCGGTCAAAATAAAAAGGAAAGAAAAGTATTTTGAAGAAAATAAAAAGAAGGCAAAGTTGAGGGGTGCTTTATGTAAATAGTACCAAAAAGTCAAAAATGCACTTTATATGGGCATGGCCGCCCGTATCATCTTGCTGTTGCTGTTGTTCGACCGAAAAGAAGAAGAAAGAAAGCTGTAGACCAGCTCTCTCGGTTTCAAGAAGGAAATAGAACTGAAATCTTCAAGGTTAGTGGGTTTTTGTTGATGTTTGGCTCGGTTTTTTGAGGTTTTCCACCTTAGAAACCGATTTCTAAGTGTTGTTTGTGCTTTAGTTGGTTGTTTTGCTTGTTTAGGTGTTTGGACCTGTGTGTAAAAGCAAGTTTGGAGGAGTTTTACTTGTCTTCTACACTAGGTGAGTTCTAGGACCCCTGTTTTATGTTTTTAAACTTCTTTGGGGCTGAAAATGCATATAAAATGTTTTACAACCGTCATGAATGTTAACCGTGTGTATATGTGTATGAATTTCTATGTTTTATGAGGATGTAAGCTCGTTCTAAGAGTTTAGCATGATAGATCTATGTTAAGAATGTATGAGAATGAGGTTTTAGAACTGGTTATAGCATAAGTCTCATTTACAGGTCTAATGGTTCATCCGCATTTGCCTTAATTCAGCCTAAGTGTCCATCAGCATTTCTTTGTACATGCGCATTTGCTACAGTGTCCATCAGTATTTCTTTTGTATATGCGCATTTGCTATAGTGTTCATCAAGATTTCCTTTAAGATAGAATAATTACCAAGTTGTTCACCCGTATTTGCAAGTTGTTCACCCGCATTAGTTTTGTTCACCCGCATTTGTTCTCATTCATCCGCATTTCTTTAGGACTTAAGGAATTTCTAGGATTTTGGAAGATCAGAAATTAGGGTTTGACCATGGTTGACTTGATGCTTTTATTTGATTATCTTATGCATGTTGTGGGCTGCCCTTATGTGCCTATTATGATATTATTATGTGGCCTTATGTGATTTGTTCTTAATTATGAAGTATTATTAATCAAGTGAAAGATTAATGCTAATGGAAAGTGGAACATAAAGAACGTAAGAAAGTCTTGCAAGCAAATTCACAATGAGGTTCACAACCTCTAGGTTGTTAGCTCAACTGTGTGTGGTTTAGCCAACCCCAGAGGATACACGCAGGGTCAATCTTTAAGATTGAGGGGACCACTGTTGCTTCCCCGGTACTGGAGTCAGCATTAGTGCACCACGAATGGGGTCTATTTATAGACCTCAGGCCCAGTACCAGGTTTATGCGCATTATATGGGGGTATAGCACTTTGGTCCATATCGAAGTGAAAGATTAAAAGTAAAAGTTCAAGTGAACGACCATGGAAATGGTGAAGAAAGATATTAATGTTGATAATGAATAATATTTGAATGTATGTATGACGTATGATCACATACAAAAGAGTAAACAATATTTTAAGGAGTATTTTCCTATACAAAACTCATAAAGTATTTTCACTATTTTAAAACTAGAACTCACTCAGCAAAGCTGACTTTTATGCATTTTCAGTTGGCAGGTAATATTGCTGAGGATGGCACTCAGGGAGGCTACTCGTCGGGACAAGGCTGACATCCATTCATGAATATAACATTGTTGTTTTGTAATGCAAACTAATGATCTTTTGTAACTATTAACAAATATGTATTGCTTAGCAATAGTGGTTATAAACTAATGAATGGCTTTTGATATTTAAGTTCCGCTGTAATGTTTGATAAATTATAAAATGTTTTATAAATTATCCTGTGAATGTCCAACTATGAGGTTTCCAGGAATGGGGCCTTACAAGTTGGTATCAGAGCCAAAGTTTAAAAGAAATGGGTAAATATTTTCAAAAACCTAAACTTAAACTGAAAATAGGACCGAATGGAGGGATGCCAGCCCCGAGTGTGTCATCAGGTATTTCTTTTCATTATGATAACCGGTATTATGTGCGAATGCTATTTGATTTATGTGCTTTAGTAGATTTGAAAACTGATGTAGTCATGATAGGAAATGCTCGGGGAACGAAGAGTAAAGTAAGTGGCTAATCACAACTGGCCACTGTAATTAAGGACTTACTATACTTAACATTAACTGAGCTATTACCTTGAATGACCGTGTGAGTGTTTGAATCTTATAGTGTTAGAGGATGGCTAGAGGTAGATCATCTAAGGCTTCTAGAGGTGGAGTACGGGGTGGTCGTGCTGGTAGACCCCGGGCCGCAAAGAACAAGACGAGAACTATAGAGACGGCTCCTGCTGAGCCTGAGCTTCATCACCCGGAGGGAGTGGATGAGAGTGCCAATTTGAGGGCCTCAGTGAAAGAGGCAGTGGTGGAGGAGGTTCACCAAGTCATGCAGACGATCCTACCGTCTCTTGTGACTGAGGTGATCCGGGCCGTAAGGAAGGATGAGAGGAAAGAAAAGGAGGAAGAGAGAAGGGCTGCTGCTGGGAGAAGGGAGAATGAGGGAGATCATGATGATGAAGAGGAGATGAATGGTTAAAGGGGAGCCACCAGTGATGAAGAAGATGTAGAGGTGCGGGAAACCGCGAGGGGATGCAGCTACGGGGCATTCCAACGGTGTAAAGCCCCTACTTTTGACGGCAACGGTAACGCTGCTACTGCCCACCGCTGGGTTAGAGAGATGGAGGCAGTGTTGGATATTAGTGAGTGCAGGGAGGATCAGAAGGTGAAATTTGCCACTCATTCATTTGTTGACTCGGCTCTGTGTTGGTGGGACAATATTGTCCAAGCCGAGGGCAGCAGGGCCATCGGGAGGATGAGATGGGGAGATTTGAAGAAGTTGGTTGTTGAGGAATTCTATCCTCACAGGGAACTAGACAAGATAGAGAGAGAGTTCCTACAGCTTGAGGTGGGAACCATGACCCACCAGCAATACACCACCAAGTTTAACGAAATGGCGAGGCTGGTGCCGGATCAGGTGACGCCAATGTCGAGGAAGATTAAGAGGTATGTGCAGGGACTGTCGGCTGATATCCACAGGCACTTGATTGTTGCCCGACTAAGCACTTTTAGGTCGGCAGTGGATCTAGCTGGGAGGCTTTACAATGAGAGAGAGGTGTCGGTGGTTGAGGTGAAGAAGACAGGTGGTGGTGACAAGAACTGGAGTGGGAAGAGGTTTGGGTGTGGTGGTTTCACCCCAAATAGCAAGAGGCCAAGGATGGATGACAGCCGGGTTGTTGCTACAAGCTCGGGGTTGAAGCGGTGTAACAAGTGTGGGAAGGAACATAGAGGGTAATGCCGTTTGGGATCGAATATTTGCTTCAGATATGGGAAGCCTGGTCATATGGCAAAAGATTGTGGAGTGTCGAGGTGCTTCCATTGTGGCGGGACTGGCCACAGAAGCCACGAGTGCAGGAAGCCGAGGGCTGAGAGCTCTGGGGGCAAGAAGGTGACTGAAGAAGGGGGGCAGAGGGCAAGTGCTAGAGCCTTCACGATGACCCGAGAAGAAGCACGGGTAGACCCCGATGTCGTGTCGGGTACGTTTCTAGTAAATCAAACTTGTGCCTCTGTATTATTTGATTCTGGTGCTAGTAGGAGTTTTATATCTGCTGCTTTCTGTGCTAAGCTGCCTGTTAGTAGTAGAAGAATTAATGAGCCATTTGATGTAGAAACTGCTATTGGTAAGTCTACCAGAATTTCTGATATGATTAAGGATTGTGGCATAGAGTTAGAAGGCCATAGGTTCTCTTCTAAACTATTTGTGATGCCCCTAGGTGGATTTGATGTAGTTCTGGGGATGGATTGGTTGGCAGCATATGAGGCAAACATCGTGTGTCGAAAGAAGATGATTCGGTTAGTTGCACCCGATGGGAGTTCAGTGACAGTTTATGGTGATCGCGTAACTACGGTTCCGAAGGTGATTTCGATGGCGGTGGCAGAGAAGTGTATGAGGCATGGATGTAATGCCTACTTGGCATACGTAAAGGATGTGGATACGTCGATACTGCAATGGTCCGATGTGCCGGTAGTGTGTGACTTCCCGGACGTGTTCCTAGAAGATCTGCCAGGTGTGCCACCTGACCGCGAGATTGAATTTCATATTGACCTGATACCTGGTGCGCAACCCGTTGCCAAGGCACCGTATCGGTTAGCTCCGATCGAGATGAAAGAACTGATGGATCAGCTACAGGAACTGATGGATCAGCTACCGGAACTGATGGATAAGGGGTTTATTAGACCAAGTATCTCTCCTTGGGGTGCTCTGGTATTATTCGTAAAGAAGAAAGACGATGGTATGAGAATGTGTATAGACTACCGAGAGTTGAACAAGGTGATAGTAAAGAACCGATACCCCCTACCAAGAATTGATGACCTATTTGATCAGCTTCAGGGTGCCAGTTGGTTTTCCAGGATAGATCTTTGATCTGGCTACCATCAGCTGAAGGTAAAGGAACAAGATATCCCGAAGACAGCATTCTGCATGGGTTATGGACATTACGAGTTTCTCGTTATGTCATTCGGTCTAACTAATGCGCCAGATGCCTTTATGGATCTGATGAACCGAGTGTGTCGGCCGATGTTAGATAAATCAGTGATTGTGTTTATTGATGATATTCTGATTTATTCGAAGAGCAAAGAAGAACATGCCGGCCACATACGTGAAGTGTTGGAGACACTTAGAAAGGAGAAGTTGTATGCTAAGTTCTCTAAGTGTGCTTTCTGGTTACGTGAAGTTCAATTTTTGGGTCACGTGGTTAATGCTAAAGGGATCATGGTGGACCCGGCGAAGGTTGAGGCGGTGATGCAATGGAAGTCTCCAAAGACGCCATCTGAGATTCGAAGTTTCTTGGGATTGGCGGGCTACTACAGATGGTTTATTCAAGACTTTTCCAAGATAGCCTCACCTTTGACCAAATTGACCCGCAAGGATGTGAAGTATGTGTGGGGACGAGAACAGGAGGATGCGTTTGAGGAGTTAAAGGCAAGATTAACTCAGGCTCCTGTCTTGGCACTACCTGAAGGGAGTGAAGACTTAGTGGTGTATTCGGATGCCTCCTATTCGGGACTGGGTTGCGTGTTAATGCAATGTGGGAGAGTAATAGCCTACGCGTCCCAACAGTTGAAAACCCACGAGGTCAATTATCCCACGCATCATTTGGAGCTCGCGGCTGTGGTATTTGCATTAAAGATTTGGCGGCATTACCTGTACGGGGTGAAATGCACAATCTTCAAGGACCACAAGAGCCTAAAGTATTTCTTTGAGCAAAAAGATCTCAACATGAGGCAGAGGAGGTGGTTAGAGCTGATTAAGGATTATGATTGTGAAATCCATTACCATCCGGGTAAAGCCAATGTAGTGGCTGATGCCCTCAGCCGAAAAGAGAGACTCGACTCAATCCGGGTGAAGGCTTATCAATTAGTGATGACCTCTGACATGATGACACAGGTCAAAGGATTCCAAGATGAAGCGTTAAAAGAAGATCGCCTCAACTCCGAAAGGATGAGAGGTTTAGTCACAGAATTGGGAGAGAATACCCATGGGGTTAAAACCAGCTTTGGACGGATGTGGATTCCTCGATATGGGGATCTATGTGGGCGAATTATGGATGAAGCTCATAAGATTCGATACTCCATTCATCCCAGTGCTACCAAGATGTATCAAGACATGAAGAATGATTACTGGTGGCCGAGTATGAAACGTGATGTGGCGGAGTATGTGAGTAAGTGCCTTACTTGCTTGCAAGTGAAGGCAGAACATCAGAAGCCATACGAGAAGATCCAACCCTTGGATATACCCGAGTGGAAGTGGGAGCACATCACCATGGACTTCATCACAAAGCTACCCCGTACGACGAGGGGGTATGATACCATATGGGTGATAGTTGATCGTCAAACAAAGAGTGCTCACTTCCTACCGATCTGCGAGACGTATTCATCTGAGAGATTGGAGGATCTGTTCATCAAAGAGATCGTAGCCCGTCATGGCGTGCCGGTGTCAATCGTGTCAGATCGTGACACCCGGTTCACATCGAAGTTTTGGAAAAGATTCCATGATGTGATGGGGACGAGGCTACACATTAGTACGGCTTATCATCCTCAGACCGATGGTCAGTCTGAGAGGACAATTCAGACGCTCTAGGATATGCTCCGAGCATGCATGATCGACTTTGGAGGAAGTTGGGATGATCACCTACCGTTAGCAAAGTTCTCATACAACAACAGTTATCATGCCAGCATTGGTATGCCACCATATGAGATGCTATTTGGTAGAAGGTGTAGAACGCCCATGTGTTGGGGAGACATCGGGCAGAAAGAGTTTGGAAGTCGAGGTCTTCAAGGCTACGACTGAAAAGTTGGAAAAGATCAAAGACTTTATGAAGGCTGCGAAAGATAGGCAGAAGTCGTATGCCGACAAAAGGCGTAGACCGATTGAATTCATCGTGGGTGATAGAGTCATGTTGAAGGTCTCACCTTGGAAGGGATCATCCGGTTCTGGAAGAGGGGCAAGCTGAGCCCGAGATACATAGGGCCTTTCCGAATCGTTGCACGAGTAGGGGAGGTAGCCTATCGATTAGAATTGCCTGAGGAGTTAAGTGGAATTCATCCGACATTCCATGTATCTCATCTGAGAAGATGCCTAGCCGACGAAGACATGATTGTACCACTGAGATATCAAAGTGGATGAACGACTTAACTATGTAGAGCAACCAGTGGCAATCGTCGATCGAAAGGAGAAGAGGTTGATGAATAAAGTGGTTCCACTTGTGCGGGTGCAGTGGAAACACCGGAAGGGTTTTGAGTCTACGTAGGAGACTGAAGAAGAGATGAGACAACATTACCTATAGTTATTCGAAGAGTGACAGGTTTCGGGGACGAAACCTCTTTAAGGGGGGTAGACTTGTAACACCCGAAACCTCAGTCAAAATAAAAAGGAAAGAAAAGTATTTTGAAGAAAATAAAAAGAAGGCAAAGTTGAGGGGTGCTTTGTGTAAATAGTACGAAAAAGTAAAAAATGCACTTTATATGGGCATGGCCGCCCATATCATCTTGTTGTTGCTGTTGTTCGACCGAAAAGAAGAAGAAAGAAAGCTGCAGACCAGCTCTCTCGGTTCCAAGAAGGAAATAGAACTGAAATCTTCAAGGTTAGTGGGTTTTTGTTGATGTTTGGCTCGGTTCTTTGAGGTTTTCCACCTTAGAAACCGATTTCTAAGTGTTATTTGTGCTTTGGTTGGTTGTTTTGCTTGTTTAGGTGTTTGGACCTGTGTGTAAAAGCAAGTTTGGAGGAGTTTTACTTGTCTTCTATACTAGGTGAGTTCTAGGACCGCGGTTTTATGTTTTTAAACTTCTTTGGGGCTGAAAATGCATATAAAATGTTTTACAACCGTCATGAATGTTAACCGTACGTATATGTGTATGAATTTCTGTGTTTTATGTGGATGTAAGCTCGTTCTAAGAGTTTAGCATGATAGATCTATGTTAAGAATGTATGAGAATGAGGTTTTAGAACTGGTTATAGCATAAGTCTCATTTACAGGTCTGATGGTTCATCCGCATTTGCCTTAATTCAGCCTAAGTGTCCATCAGCATTTCTTTGTACATGCGCATTTGCTACAGTGTCCATCAGCATTTATTTTGTATATGCGCATTTGCTACAGTGTTCATCAGCATTTCCTTTAAGACAGAATAATTACCAAGTTGTTCACCCGCATTTGCAAGTTGTTCACTGGCATTTGCAAGTTGTTCACCCGCATTAGTTTTGTTCACCCGCATTTGTTCTCATTCATCCGCATTTCTTTAGGACTTAAGGAATTTCTGGGATTTTGGAAGATCAGAAATTAGGGTTTGACCATGGTTGACTTGATGCTTTTATTTGATTATCTTATGCATGTTATGGGCTGCCCTTATGTGCCTATTATAATATTATTATGTGGCCTTATGTGGTTTGTTCTTAATTATGAAGTATTATTAATCAAGTGAAAGATTAATGCTAATGAAAAGTGGAACATAAAGAACGTAAGAAAGTCTTGCAAGCAAATTCACAATGAGGTTCACAACCGCTAGGTTGTTAGCTCAACTGTGTGTGGTTTAGCCAACCCCAGAGGATGCACTCAGGGTCAATCTTTAAGATTGAGGGGACCACTGTTGCTGCCCCGGTACTGGAGTCAGCATTAGTGCACCACGGATGGGGTCTATTTATAGACCTCAGGCCCAGTACCAGGTTTATGCGCATTATATGGGGGTATAAAACTTTGGTCCATATCGAAGTGAAAGATTAAAAGTAAAATTTCAAGTGAACGACCATGGAAATGGTGAAGAAAGATATTAATGTTGATAATGAATAATATTTGAATGTATGTATGACGTATGATCACATACAAAAGAGTAAACAGTATTTTAAGGAGTATTTTCCTATACAAAACTCATAAAGTATTTTTACTATTTTAAAACTAGAACTCACTTAGCAAAGCTGACTTTTATGCATTTTCAGTTGGCAGGTAATATTGCTGAGGATGGCACTCGGGGAGGCTACTCGTCGGGACAAGGCTGACATCCATTCATGAATATAACATTGTTGTTTTGTAATGCAAACTAAAGATCTTTGGTAACTATTAACAAATATGTATTGCTTAGCAACAGTGGTTATAAACTAATGAATGGCTTTTGATATTTAAGTTCCGCTGCAATGTTTGATAAATTATGAAATGTTTTATAAATTGTGCTGTGAATGTCCAACTATGAGGTTTCCGGGAACGGGGCCTTACACAAAGACCTGGGTTCACAGGCACCTCTGTTTTACATAAGTAAAGACCTGGTGTCCTATTGATGATGATAAAAAAGATTCCAAAAAGAAACAACTCTAAAAGAATCCAATGTAATCAACTGTATATTAATTCAAAGCTTAAAAATCATATAAGCATTAATAAGATTTCAAAGAAATCTTAAGATAGAGCTTATAACTTAAAGAACATGGTTTTAAGTATGAAAAAGTGATAAATTGACTCACAAACGGAGGACAAACTCTAATGTGAATTGAATGTGAAGTCCATATTTGTCTATCTTTAATCAGTACCAAAACATGATAAACAACATTACAAGTTGAAACTACACTCTTGCTTGAATTTATGTGGATCATAATACCTACAATCAGCACTAGATCTATGTATTCTATCATCAAACAAAACTGGTTCAGGAAATTGCTTAGTGTCATAGTATGATCCCATTGTATGATGCAAATGCTTGTAAATTGTTTTTGTTTTTTTCTTTGCAAATAAGTTGGACAGATAATTGATTTTCATGCTATTCTCTTAATAAAATTTTGATAAATGCATAAGTTCATCATTAATCATAAATTTAGGGGGAGTAGTAATCAGCATGAAAATCTGAGTTTATGTGTTTAATTTTTAAATAAAGAAAGTTGGAACCTGAGCACTAACTTGGCTGCATGATATATGTAAGTTTTTAACAAACCATTTCTTGCACAATTGCTATGAAGCAAAGTCAACAAGGTCCAATAGCAAACAAAAACTGATCTAACATTATGTTAAGATCATACATCAAAAAGAGCAAAAAATGCCTTTCCGTAGATTGGTAACCTACGGATAAAACAACAAATTCATAACAAATTTTGCCTTCCGCAGATGTTCCTGCGGAAGAATTAATTAAGGATAAAACAACTAATTTTTTCCTTCTGTAGATGTTCTACGGAAGAATTAACTAATCATCAAAAACAAAAATTATCTTCCGTAGATGTGCTGCGGAAGAATAAAATTAAAACAAATCAAAAAGGAAAGTTCTGCTTTCCGTACATGTGTTGCGGAAGAGTAAACTTGTGGATAACCATGAAAGGGTAATTAGGGTTAATGGTCCCACAACATTAAATAAAAGGTTTTAATAGTGTCCGAGGGAGTATAAATGATAATCCGACCGTTTTCATTTTTATTCACGTTTTCAGAACTCCTTTTCAGACCTAGAAAACCTCACTCAAATCAAAAACCCCTTTCTCCACCAACATTCAAATCTTTCATACCTTAACAATCCTCACCTAAATCACCACTCCAAGAAAATCAATATGGCTAATTTTTTTGCTAAAGATCATAATGTCTGTGTGTTTCTTAATCTAGAGGATTTAGTAGCCGATGGGTGCCGGGATATTATCAGATATTTGAGACGATCAAGATTGTTCTATGCTTTATCTACAGACCCTGTTATCTATCAAGATCACATAGTCGATTTCTGGAGCTCAGCACTAATTGAGGAGGAGCAGGATGAAAAGGTGATTTATGCTACAATCAGAAATGAAGAGTTAAGAGTGGATGAACGAACAATAAGGAGGGTGCTGGAGTTAGAAGAAGGTGAAGAAGGACACCCTGATGTATTCGACCATGAATACATTCAAAAAGTATTTCAACTGTTGGGATATGATGGTGATTACAGAAATGGTGAAATCAAGAAGGGAAGGTTGTGTAAGCCGTATAGATTTCAATGCCACACTTATCTGAAGTGTATGTCCAACAGGAAGTCAGGGTTGGACAGATTTTCAAGGCATATCTCCTCCGGAATCATTGGTATATTTGAAGGAAGGACATATAACTATTCTAAGTACATTCTTGGATTTTTATGTGACCACATCAGGGTGGAAAGGAAAACAAGATGTATATGTTCCCAAGGTTCCTTCAGCGGATCATAAATGAAACTATGCCCAATGTTGATAGAGAAGGTGATGTCTTTGTCCAAACTCACCTGGGAAGATCTGTACTCAACAAGTTGAGTGGGTAATATCAAGGGGAAGATATGGAGATGTTCCCACATGTGATTGATGAAAATGCTAATATACCTCAGGAACTCCTATTCCCTGTACCACCACAGCAACAAACAACATCATCTGAGTCTTTTGATCAACCATAACAACAAACTACACAGGCTGAATCCCCTAAACCACCACATCATGAACCCAATCCTCCTTCACCACCATCCTTTACCAACATTCCTTTATCACCACCTGTACATCCCATCTCACCACCAAGTGAACACACCCAACCACTATCTCCTTCATTGTCCCAAACATCAATGAATTCTGCTTCAACTGAAGTAGTCTCTCATGATCAACCATCATCTCAATCATCACTGCACTCTAGTGCAACAGAACCCATCTCACCACTTCTACCAACAGAACTAACTTTCTCACCCACACCTACTGAACCTGCTGAAAGCCCAACTTACATTGAACCACTCAACCTTCATGAGGATGAGCATGATGCTATGAATGAAGGCACTACAAAGGAGATTTGTTTAGATGTAGAGGGGGAGAATGATGAAGAAGTTGAACAACAAGTTGAGACAGATAGTTATTTTGTTGATATCACTGCTTACAATGAGAATGATTTAAGAGATAAAGAGATAGATGTAAGCAAGAGTTTCCTGGTGGCAAAATACAACAATCTTATCATTAAAAGCAATAAAAAGTTGGAGAAGTTAAGAAAAATAAAAGGGTAGATGATTGAGAAAGACAAGGCAATAGTAGCTAAAGATGCAACAATCAAGAAGTTGAAAGAAGAGATAGAAACAAATAATGAAGTGATTGACTGGATGGATGAGGTTGTAACTAAGTCATGTGAATCTCTTGAGAAAGAGAAACAAGAAAAAGAAAAGGTCATGTCTGAGCTAAACAAGTCATTGAAAACTATCTCTGATCAGTCAATATTGCTGAAAGCTAAAGATGATGAAATAGAGACTTTGAAGAAGAAATTGTCTGATCAAGAGATGGGCAGTCAAAAAGAACACCTCAAGGAAGCTGATATTCCATTGTTGAAACCAAAGGAACCAACAATCATGTATAGCAGGAAGAGAAAGTACTTGGGAAAAGTTCAAGAAGATATGATTGAACTTGGAGACACCCCAAAAAGAACAAAAACAATATCTCCAGAGCACACACCACCAACTGAACACATTGAAGTAGAAAGTGATGCTGAATGGATAGACTTAACAAAAGATGAGGCTCAAAAGGATGATGAAGAAGACAGGGAAGAAGATGTCCTGCTATCCATTAAAGATATCTTTAAGGAAAGAGTCCAATCTTCAATGTTCATGGATTTGATAAACAAAGGGTTTCCTTATGATATGGTTGAAAGAAAGAACATGACTGAAATGATTCAAGTTTTGAAAGAGTTTGATGCTGCAAGTTTAATGCTACCAGTTTGTAATTATGAAACCTTCTTAAAATTCAAAGCCCTGGAAAAGATAAGGAATGAATTGGGCCATTGTGACATAAAGAAGCTGACCAGGTACAACATGACTTGTTAGTTACAAAGTCATAACTATGAACAATGAGTGAATTGAGAGTTATGATAGAGCATGTAATGAAGGTTGAGCTAGACACAGGTGTAAGATTCAGGACTGGAAAACAAACTCATGCTGAGCCAACAGTTGTAGAAAGCAGAGACATGCACTAAGGAAAAGAAAAGTTGATCAGAGAGCCAAGAGATATGATACCTAACAAAATATGGCCATCTGGACACTACTGTGAGGAAGATAACTAAGGAAAAGACTACATTTATTCAACTCTTTGATCTGATGACCACTCCTAGATCAGCTGAAGAAAATAGGATAATAGCATGGAGATTTGATGCAGAGTGGAATTGTGCCATTACAAAGAGAGCATCAGGGATGGTTCAATACTATCCTTGGATGGAGTCTCTCCTCTCTCTACCTGATGCTGATCTGCAATGCCTTCAAGCCATTCCTATCACCAATTATCCCATCAATCCAAGAGGAAGGGATTTCTCTGGAATAGTTGCAAAGCTGAGACATAAGTTCAAAGGGGATGTCTTGAAAGAAGCAAGAAGAGAAGATGAAGAGCAGAAAAGAAGAAGACAAAGATAGAAGAGGCCTCACACAAGTTCTTCTCTATCTATAGATGATGAATTGTTAACAAGAATTGGCTATGAAAACAAGGCAGAAGCTTCAGTTAAAACTATAGAAGGAAATCAATATTCAATCCCTATCACAGAGTAGGGTTATGTAGAAAGAACCAAATAGCTAGTGCTGCTAAGGAATGATCCACAGAAGAAAGGTTCAAGCATAAGACTTTTTGACCCAATGGAAATCAAGCTCCTTCATCCCAGTTACACTTCATATCTACATGACAAGTACTTCCCCAAGCTAAATGACCAAAATTCTTAAAATGACCTGTCTTTGTATGCTCATATCATTCAACTTATTAACAAGCTGCATGCTAAAGCTCATAAGAGAAGAAAATTTGAAGCGGGCCAGCTGATGGGAACAGAAATTCAATCAATCACTGAGCTGAGAATATCAGAACAAGATGAACTTGAAGTGGTTTCAAATAATAGTGTTGTTGTTGCAACACTTACCAATGAAGAGGACATCCTGGGTCTGAAATACAAGATGTTGAAGAAAATGAAGAGGTTGAAGATTAAGTACTTGTATGATGATCAGAAAAATACAGTTGAATACTTCACAACAAGAATTTTAGGAAGAATTCAAGAATTAAGAGCATTAAACTAATGATTACAGGAGTCTAAACCTATAGGGGGAGTATTGTTAGGTCTAGATCCTTTGTATAGTACAAGAACTTCTGTGGAAGCACAACCACTGAGGAACAAATGTTGAAGACTAAGTGTTGCTGCGGAAGAAGAACTTCCTACGGAAGACAAATTCCTACGGAAGATCAAAAAATCAACAATTCAACATGTCAAAGCAACATTATCAAATCAATGACAGCAGAAGATATTGAAGTCAAGCAAATATTCCATGTCACATCAATAACATTCTTTTTGTAATTTACAATTTCCATTGTAAATTGTGAACTCCTATGCCGATAAACAACGCAAGGATGCACACATATAGAAACAGAATAGCGAGATATTAGCAAGAAAATAGGAACATAATAGAGAGAGATTGAGAGATATCGATACTCAAATAGGTGTATATATTGATGGAAATGATATCAATCAAGAATAACTCAAGAAAATTGCAATACAACAAGAACAGAGAAAAACAACAATATAGCATCAAGAGCATCAACATCAATTGTAATCGGTTCGTTGTGAATGAAAAGCAATCGAAAATCATTTTTTGTGTTACATTATTACATTGTGTTTTCAAGTTGTTTTATTTTGTTTATCGATTTCAATTTATAAACAATCCATTAAACAACAAGTATTGATAGTTCCGCGATCATTACTTGTTAAAATCAAATTGATAATTCGTGCGTCGATCCTTAAATTCACAGGCGGTATATTCAGATGCTTCGCATTCGGGCTTAGGTTGCGTGTTGATGCAACAAGGGAAGGTTATTGCCTATGGGTCCCGGCAGTTGAAGATCCATGAGGTTAACTACCCTACTCACGATTTGGAGTTGGGTGTGGCCTTTGCTTGAAGATTTGAAGGCATTACTTGTATGGAGTGAAGTGTACCATCTTCACAGATCATAATAGCTTTAAGTATTTCTTTGAACAAAAGGATCTTAACATGAGGCAAAGAAGGTGGTTAGAGTTGATCAAGGACTATGATTGCGAAATTCACTATCATCCGGGCAAGGGGAACGTGGTTGCTGATGCCCTTAGTCGAAAGGAACGACCTGAACCGATTCGGGTGAAGGATTATGCAGGACCGGTAAGGGTACTTAAGAGTGCAATTAGCTTCACAAGAGGAGTGATCTTAAATCACTTAACCCCTCAAATAGGGAACTGGTAACTTCACTGATGATACAAGCTACACAAGTAATATTAAAGAGACAGAACTATAAGAACAAGAACAAAGTCACAAGAGCACAAGATTAAGTTTTCAAGGAAGTTGTATATTGCTTCTCTAGTTATATTACAAGTGTTTGCAAGTATGTTAAATTACAAGAACCGGAGACTATTTGTACTACAACCTACAACCGTCAATATGCAAAAAGACAGTTGGAATTTTGACTAATCTAGACAACAAGATCAATCTACAGTCAAAAGGCAGATTGCCTTTTGACTAGTGACTATGACATGCCATAGCTCACTGACTTAATCTAATACAGACAAGTCTACAGAAACAAAAGTGGGAAGTTACAGTCAAAGACTTTTTCTACTGTTTGATAAAGTATGGAAGTTTTACCAACTAATGTTAGCAGGTGAGTCTTCAGAGCAGCAGCAGAAAGTACATCAGCTTTATCAAAAAGTAAATCAAAGAAAGCATCTTTTCTTTGTCTTCGGAAGAAATCTGTCTTCACAGCAAAAAGGCTTCGGAAGACTTTGTCTTTTGAAGCTTCAGAAGACTTCATCTTTGGCTTAGGAAGAAATGAGTCTTTGGCTTCGGAAGATTTCACACTTGTAATAATTTTATGATAAGTGTGAAACTTCCGAAGTAACTTCTTCTGAACTGTTGGCTTTGGAAGATTTTACACTTAGACTTATTTATGAGTGTAAAACTTCCGAAGCTAGTTCATCTTTGTTTCTTAGTGCATGCAGGAAGACTTGGTTGTTTTGGTATCCTTTGGTTGCATCAGCCTTTAATCTTCTGATGTTCCTTACAGATTGCCAATTAATTGTGACGCCCAATGTCATGGATCAGATAAAAAATTTTCAAGATGAGGCGTTGAAGGATGATAGGATCAACTCTGAGCGGATGAAGGGATAGATATCAGATTTGGGGGAGAACACTCTTGGTGTTAGAACCCTATTCGGGCAGATGTGGATTCCTCACTACGAGGATCTAAGGGGAAGGATTATGGATGAAGCTCACAAAACCCGGTATTCCATTAATACTGGTGCTACAAAGATGTATCATGACTTGAAGAAGGATTACTGGTGGTCGGGGATGAAGGGAGACGTGGTGGAGTATGTGAGTAAGTGCCTAACTTGTTTGCAAGTGAAGGCAGAATATCAGAAACCATACGGGAAAATCCGACCTTTGGATATACCCGAATGGAAGTGGGAACACATCATAATGGACTTCATCATGAAATTGCCTCATATGGCTAGAGCATGTGATACCATTTGGGTGATCGTAAACCGCTTGATGAAAAGTGCCCACTTTTTGCCAATCTGAGAGACTTACTTATCGGAAAGGTTGGCGGACCTGTTTATCAAGGTGATTGTATCCTGTCATGGTGTACCGGTATCCATTGTTTCTAATAGGGACACTCGGTACACATCCATGTTTTGGAAAAAATTCCACGATACGATGGAGACGAGGTTACACATCAGTACCGCTTATCATTCACAGACGGATGGTCAGTCAGAGAGGATGATACAGACGTTGGAGGATATGCTTAGGGTGTGTTATCGATTTTAGAGGAAGTTGGGATGAACACTTACCGTTAGTAGAAATTTCATACAACAACAGTTACCACGCCAGCATTGGTATGCCTCCTTATGAAATGTTGTACGGTAGGAAGTGTAGAATGCCTATATGTTTGGGAGACATTGGGCAGAAGGAATTGGGAAGTATTGAAATGATTGAGGCAATGACTAATGATGTGCTCTAAATTATACATAAAATTCCTATCAAAAGCGCATCAATTGTTCCTTAATATCTCCCTTAAAATGATGATTATGTACTTAAAATTGTTAAATTGTGTTTTCAGGTGTTAAAAAGGGCAAGATGGACAAAAGAAGCATATTTGATAAGAAATTGAAGAAATCCAAGCTTTGGAGTCCAAGCATGGGGTCGTGCCTCATTAAGCACGCCCCCATGACTTGCGTGAAACACACCCTCGTGCTTAAATTAGCACACCCCCGTGTTAGGACATCTGACAAGACAAAAAGTATTGTCCCCCAAAAGTTGTCATGGGACCGTGCCCCACCCAAAACATGGGGCCGTGCCCTATTTAACAGGGGGTCGTGCCCGACACCTTCTGCACGTACAACCCGACCAACTTTTGTAAGCATTTTACTAGCATGGGGTCGTGCCTTTTAGGCACGGAGCCGTGCTTAAACACTCCAGAAAGCCTATAAATAGAGGCTTAAGTTCATCATTTGGGCAAGCTTTTGGTGGGAGAGTTACTCTGCTGAATTCTCTCGGGAATCAAGACTTGAAGACCGTTTGGGGGCTCGGAGGTGCATACAACACTTGGAAGAAGCTCAGGATTGTCTAAACATCATCCATTATAGATCAACGGTTTTATTGTTCCATTTCACCGATGATTTCATATCTATCTTCTATGTTACTTGTTGTTATGTGCAAGCTCATTATGAGCTAAACTCCTATTATCATCCTAATTGGATGAAACTTATGTAATTTGTGATGAACTAATGGTGTGATTTATATTATGTTAATGTTATGGTAATCTTGGGAAAACTTTTGATGGGTAGCATCTACATTTGAACGGAAAGTTATAAACTTATGATTTGTAATTATGAATGTCATACAAGGTTGAAAAACATATGAACTAACTTTTATTCGTGAAACTGGTCTTCATAATAAATCCATGGCTAATGAACTAGAAATGGTTATTAGAAATCATATCACCTTAACTTTCTGATCATTTACGGGTTCCCTTTTATTAGTCTGAGAAATGTACAGTAATTGTTATGGTTTTCTAAAATTAATGGTATGTTAGAAAGGAACCTGATCAACTCTCTTTTTAATATTAAGTTATGTTTTTAGAAATCATATGTCAAAAAATCACAGGAGATTTACCTACATTACTAGTGGCTTTGATTTATTCAGTAAGTCTCATCCTGATGAGGTCCTAGTCACTACCGAGTGGATAGACGAGAAATCGCGCCACCTCACATTTATAAACATTAACATAATTACTTTAATCAATATCTTTAATCACACTACTAATTCATCACAGTTACATAAGTGTAATCTAATTAGGATGATAGCCGTTACTCCTTGGTTTTAAATCCAAAAGTTTCAATCTTATTTTTACTTTATTTTAATTATTGTTTCTAAACCCTAAAAATCTTAATTACATCAATGCAATTCATCATTTTCTCAAAACAAAAATCTAATCCGATAGTCAATCATTAAGGTTGTTGAGTAGGCTCAGAGTGTCCACGGATTGATACTCGGTTCTTACCATCACTATATTACCACACGACAGGTACTCTTGCCTTTTGTGTGTGTAGTTTAGTATTAGTAATAACCAATTAAAATTGAATCTGTGTAAAAAACCTTTATCAAAATATATATACTTTTCACACGCATCAAGTTTTTGGCACCGTTTCCAGGAAACACAAGAAAGATTTTAAAGACAATTTAAGCCTTAGTTACATTTGCCTGATTCATTCTAAGCCTTAGTAAGTTTATGCTTCCTTAAGTTAGTGTATGTCCGACTCGTCTAGCCCTGAACTTGTTTCACCTCTCTAGGAATCCGAACGACTTTTCCGTCAAAGGTTACGCGAAAGTCCTAGACAAACAACAATGATTATCGAAGAAGACGTTTTGGAAGGTACACCATCCAAAGAAGACATGGCTAACCAAGATGAGGAAATAAAGATGACACACTATGCCACACTGTCAATCGATGGTTACGGGTCTAGTGTTGTCCAACCAACAATAGCGTCCAACAATTTCAAGATTAAGTCTAGCATTATCCAACTTTTAGAAAATTCTATTCAGTTCCACGGATTGCAAGATGAAGATCCTAACTCTCACATCTCACGATTCCTTCGTATCTGTGCAACTTTCAAAATCAACAACTGTTCAGACGACGCCATTAGACTACGACTTTTTCCATTTTCACTTTAAGGCCAAGCCATTGACTGGTTTGATTCGCTTCCTCCTGGTTTCATCACTACATGGGCGGAAATGGCTAAACAATTCCTTTTGAAATGATTTCCACCCGATCGCACTGTCAAACTGAGAAGCAGCATCATAAGCTTCCTCCAAGGCAATGATGAATCCTTACACGCAGCATGGGAGAGATACAAATGTCTCCTTCGGAGATGCCCACATCATGGACTTGATTTGTGCCTGCAGTGTCAAACCTTTTACGATGCAATTAGCGGAGCACACAAACAAGCTGTCGATCAAAGTACGGGAGGAGATTTCGGAAGTGTCACGCCAACCGTGGCATACCAAGCCCTAGAAAGAGTAGCTAAGAAGAGCTTTGCTTATAATCCTTTAAGAAACAAACCCAGTTCTAAAGGCATTAATCAAGTAGACTCTGAAACACTAATTGCAGCCCAGTTAGAAGCTCTAACTAAACGATTCGAACAATTGCAAGCCAAACTGAAGAAAACCCCAACACGATGCAACACATGTGGAAATTCACACAAGACCAACGAATGCCCACAAGGCATTATGATGGTTGAAGATGTTGATTACGTAGGAGGCCCAAACAACTCATCATCTGGATTCACCCGAAGGCCACCTTACCAACAACAGAAACCACCATACCAAGGTCCAAGCAGTAGTAACCAAGACCGTGGAGCATCATCAATGGAAGACTTATTGCAGCAATTGTTGATAACTACATAAGCCGCAGATGAATACATCTGGAAATCTGATCGAAGAAATAAGGAGAGGTTCCAAAGAAACAAGGCTGACATCAAAAGCAACAAAGCGTCATTGCAAACCATTGAACACCAAGTAGGTCAGATAGCACAACAACTATCTGAAAGACCCCAAGGTGCTTTGCCTAGAAACACTATGACAAACCCTAATGCTCAAGGTGATGCAACTGCATAATAACCAATCCTTGAAGAAACGGAAACCAAAACTCCAAGTAATGCAAGTGATAAGCAAAAGCAACCTATTGCTGCTGAAGAACCAGCCAAGAAATACGTACCACCGCTACCCTATGTTCCACCACCTCCATATCCAGGTTGTTTGAGACAACAACGAATGGAGGCACAATATGAAAAATTCCTAGGGTTGCTCAAGCAACTCCACATCAATCTGTCCTTGGTGGAAGCCTTGGCCCAAATGCCAAATTATGCTAAGTTTTTAAAGGGTGTGTTGTCAAACAAAAAGAAACTGGAAGAGTTATCACACATAGTTTTAAATGAGGAATGCTCTGCAGTTCTTCAAAACAAACTACCTTAAAAGATGACTGATCCAGGAAGCTTCACCATACCTTGCCTAATAGGAAATCTTTCTGTTAGTAATGTGTTAGCTAATTTAGGTGCTAGCATTAACCTTATGCCTTATGCGGTTTTTGAAAAGTTAAACTTAGGTGAACCTAGAGCTACCCGTATAAGCATCCAGTTAGTTGATCGTTCTATTAAATATCCAAGGGGCATCATTGAAAACCTTTTAGTTAAAATCGACAAATTCGTATTTCCCGTTAGTTTTATGATCCTTGACATGGATGAAGATAAGAATGTTCCTCTTATCCTTGGTCGACCTTTCTTAGCAACTGCTCGAGCTCTCATTGACGTTTGCACCGGCAAACTTACACTTCGAGTGGATAAGGAGGAAGTGAAATTTGACATAGGACAATCCATGAAGCATCCTCAACATCATGATGACTCACTCTATTACATTGATGTTTGCAATTCGATCATAAGCTGTCATTTAAGGAAATCTCTTGAATATGAAGCTTGCAACACTCAATTAATAGATGTCCAAACCACCAAACCCATCTATGAGAATAAATTCATTTCAGAACTAGAAGTTGTTAAAACATTATCTCATCAAGAAGCATTTGAGATCATCGAACAAGAACTAGAACCTAAAGCCAAACCTTCTATCGAAGATCCTCTGGTTTTAGAGCTCAAGGAACTTCCATCTTATCTTGAATACGCCTTTCTTGAAAACACATCTCAACTTCTTGTAATAATCTCATCCGCCTTATCAAATGATGAGAAGAACAAGTTGCTCAATGTGCTTAAGGCACATAAATGAGCAATTTCATGGAAAATCATGGACATTAAGGGAATCAATCCATCCGTTTGCACTCACAAAATACTGATGGGGGAGAACTTCAAATCCGTCATTCAACCTCAAAGACTTTTAAATCCGAGCATGCAAGAGGTTGTGAAAAAAGAAGTAATCAAACTGCTAGATACCGGTTTGATTTACCCTATTTCTGATTCGCCTTGGGTCAGTCCCGTCCAAGTTGTTCCAAAGAAAGGAGGAATGACTGTTATAACTAACGATAAGAATAAGCTTATTCCAACTCGGACGGTTATAGGATGGAGAGTTTGCATCGACTATCGCAAACTCAATGATGCCATAAGGAAAGATCACTTCCCTCTGCCTTTCATCGACCAAATGCTTGAGAGATTATCTGGAAAAATGTTCTATTGTTTCCTTGATGGTTTCTCAGGATATTTCCAAATTCCTATTGCTCCTGAAGATCAAGAAAAAATGACATTCACCTGTCCATATGGCATATTTGCTTATTGACGAATGCCTTTTGGATTGTGTAATGCCCTTGCTACGTTTCAAAGATGCATGGTATGAATCTTTCATGACATGATCGAACATTCAATGGAAGTTTTCATGGATGACTTCTCCATCTTTGGGAACTCATTTGAACAATGTCTTGAAAATTTGGAAAAGATGTTGATTAGATGTGAAGATTCTAACCTTGTTTTGAATTAAAGTACCACTTCATGGTTACTGAAGGAATAGTGTTAGGACATAAAATCTCTCGAGTAGGGCTTGAGGTCGATCAAGCCAAAGTCGATACTATTTCCAAACTTTCACATCCCACAACCGTGAAAGAAATCAGAAGCTTCCTAGGTCAAGCAGGATTCTATCGTCGTTTCATCAAAGATTTCTCAAAAATCGCACGACCAATGACTCAAATTCTTGAGAAAAATGCACAATTCGTATTTTCAGACGAATGTATTAGTGCATTCAATTTGCTTAAGGAGAGACTGGTAACAACTCCGATCATGGTTTCCCATAATTTGACGCTACCATTTGAATGTATGTGCAACACAAGCGATTTCGCGGTAGGAGCCGTGTTAGGCCAACGGAAAGACAAGCAATTCCACCCAATTCACTAAGCGAGCAAAACCCTAAACGATGCACAAGAAAACTACACCACCACTGAGAAGGAGCTTCTTGCCGTAGTTTTCACATTTGACAAATTCCACTCGTATATAATCCTTTCAAAAACAATCGTTTACACCAATCATGCAGCCCTTCGTTATATATTCAATAAACAAGATGCAAAGCCAAGACTGATTCCTTGGATACTTCTGCTTCAAGAATTCGACATTAAAATTCGTGATAAGAAAGGAGCATAAAATCTGGTGGCAGATCATCTCTCGTGTCTTGAAGATTCAAGACATTCATAAATTGAGGAATCCAAAATAAACGATAATTTTCCTCACGAATTCCTTATGTGCGTCCAATCCTCAATCGATGAACATCCTTGGTTTGCTGATTTTATGAATTACTTGGCAAGCGGAATCCTTTTCAAAGGAATGACTTATCAGCAAAAGAAGAAATTCTTTCCTGACATTAAGCATTACTATTGGGAAGATCCGTATCTATTCAGAATTGGTGTAGACCAACTGATCTAAAGATGCGTGTACGAAAGTGAAGCAGAACAAATTCTAAAGCACTGTCATGAAGGACCCACAAGAGGACACCATGGAGCAACCCTAATAGCCAAGAAATTCTTTGACTCTGGATTTTACTGGCCCATGATCTTCAAGGATGCTCACAACATGGTACGCACTTGTGATGCATGTTAAAGAGCAACCAATATCTCAACACGGGATGAGATGCCTCAGAGACCCATTCAAGTATGCGAGGTATTTGATATATGGGGTATTGATTTCATGGGGCCATTCCTGGTGTCCTTTGGCAATCGTTACATCTTGGTAGCGGTCGATTATGTCTCAAAATGGGCCAAAGCTCAAGCCCTACCTACCAATGATGTAAGAAACATTATCAGATTCCTTAAGAAACTATTCTCTTATTTCGGTGCCCCCAAGGCTTTAATTAGTGACCGAGGAATGCAGTTATGTAACAACCAGCTCGAAAAAGCAATGCTCGTTATGGAGTGCACCATCGCTTTACAACTGCTTATCATCCATAAGCAAATGGGCAAGCTAAAGTCACTAACCAAGGCATCAAACGGATCCTTAAGAAAGCCATAGGTCAAAATCACAAGGATTGGTCTACCAAGCTAGATGATGCATTATAGGCTTTTAGGATAGCCTATAAGACTCCTATTGGCACCACACCGTTCAAATTAGTTTATGGGAAGTCTTGTCATCTACATGTGGAACTAGAACATAAAGCCTATTGGGCACTTAAAGCAGCAAACTTAGACCAAAACATTGCAAGAAAAAATTGATTTCTACAAATCCACGAACTGGAAGAACTGAGAGAACAAGCATACGAAAATGCTAGGGTTTACAAGGAAAAGACAAGGAAATTCCATGACTCTCGATTAAAGAACACTAAACGATTTCATGTGGGAGAACTTGTCTTATTGTATAACTCTCGTTTACGTCTGTTTCCTGGAAAGCTTAAGTCACGTTGGTCCGGACCTTATACAATTATAAACATTTTTTCGAACGGTGCCATCGAAATCAACGACCATGACGGTTTAACTTTCAAGGTAAATAGTCATCTTTTGAAACTGTATACCGATGGACCAACCAAGATTTTCTCGGAGGAATTACACCTCTGCCCCTACGAAGACTAAGTGTGGGAAAAGGTCGCACAGAAGACCCGAAACTTAAACACGGCACCTGTACATAGGTTTTTCTTTGATTTTTAACTTTTTCTACGACCTCATAAGCATAAACACGGGGCCGTGCCCCATGAAGCACGCCCTCGTGCCTCTGACGAAAATTTTCCACGATCTCCGCTAACGAATCTGGAACGTTGCAGGTCAAATTTAAGACAAATTCTAACAAACACGGGGCCATGCCTGGCCAAGCACGCCCCCGTGATCAACTTTCCTAACCTGCATATAAATACCACACTTGTTCCAAGCTTTCATCACATCCATTCTTGCTTAAAAACATCAAAAAAATGAAAGAATCAAGTCACAGAAGTTCAAGTTGGAACCCTGCGAAGAAACTGCGTTCGGAAACACTAAAGGCAACGATGCAAGAATACTTCTTCAAGTTACATGAACTAATCAAGCAATTGACTGAGATAAACTTCATCGCATCCCAAAGCCTAGCTGAACTCATCCAAAAAGTTCAAGAAATGGGCGAGGAACTCGTTTCCGTCAACCGTCAGCTTGCGGAATTAAGTAACTGCACTTCACACTATCCCATCCCGAACCTTCCACATGAGATGTGTGGAGTCTTCTTTTAGAAGATATTCGCGATGTGTTATGTGTGCTGATGCGCGTTAAGGAGTCTAGTTTTGCAGTTTTAGACTCTCGGGTTTTAACGTATCATGTAACCGTAGGACCTTAGGAAATGTAATTGTCATTTGGCTTGTTTTAAATTAACTCTAGGAATATTTTCATAACTTTTCTGGTGATTTTAGAGTGATAAAACTTAACCGGGTAAATTACGTAACGCGTAACATAGAAAAACAGAACAACAAAAAACTAAAACCAGGCAATAAAGGGGAAGCACGCCCCCGTGCCTAGGGAGGCACGCCCCTGTGACCGACAATGAATGACAACTTCTGACTTATTTCACCCATTTGTCTTGTTCCCTATCAATTCTCCATGATAAAAATCGACCTCATGCCTACAAAGACCCGTATCCACTTCAATTTTTACCACTTTTGCATTTTTCTTTCTTGTTTTCAAGTATTCTTCTATTTCCTTTCAAGATTGATTGTCCAAGAAGATCATGAATCATCCCTATTTACAATTCAGAGGAAGCCGCGAAAGATGGTGTCGTGATAGGCTGCAAAGACTGTTACAAAGGGCCGAAAAATCACATCTACAAGTAGATAAAGAAACCTTGGCGGCCGTCGGACAGCTCGAAAGATATAATAAGTTATTGAGTGTTTAGTGGAAACATCTATTTTCACAAAACAAACCTTCTGTTTATGAACTGACTCTTGAATTTTTGGCATCTTTTAGATTTAGCATGAAAGACTCTGACCCGTGGGATGATCAAGCAATTTCATTCAGACTTGGGGGACGTTGGCGAAAAACATCCACCGCCTTATTCGGTGTCTATCTCGGTATCTATACAGAACAAGAAATAGAGGAGGAAGCAATATCAAGAATGTCAGCATAGCATACCTTTCCAGACGAGGAAAGTAAGGACATGGAAAGTGGTGCCATGAGAAAAGCATTTTGGGAGAGAATTGGAACAGGGGTATTCAACTCAAGTAAAACCAAAAGCAGTCAGATTCAAGACCCGCTGCTGCGTTGCATACATCGGTTACTTAGCCATTCGATAACAGCTCGTGGTCAAAGCGAGGGAGTTGTTAGTTTGAGGGACTTATTCATTTTATATTGTATAGTGAATCAATTTCCATGTAATATTGGGTATTTATTTTGTAATCTGTTTTCTAGAAATACAACTATAGGTGCTCCAACACCCATGTTTGGAGGAAGCGGGATTCTAAACCTATACGAGAGCTATGGGTGTAACACAGAGGGAACTGAAGGAGTGATGCCAGGACTGTTGGATTTGAGCATTTGCACGAGTATGTACATGATAACAAACCTACCAAATGAACAACCGAGGTTTATCGACTGAAAGGGACAAATTTGGGATCCGGCAGATCCTGAAGAAATCATCATGGACCTCGATATGCCGGCACAGCATGAAGAAGCCAGGGCTTCCAGTTCACAGGCTGGTGAATTCCCGAGTATGTTAGACCTTTATGAAGCAATCCAAACCACTAGAAATCATGCAAGGCAATCATTTGAATACGCACAACAAGCATTCAACCGAGTCGAAAATCTGCATTCCCGTTTGGATGACCTGAGCAACGATGTCACGTACATCAGGAACTGGATGTATCATGAGTGGGGGGATATCCCGCCACAAAGCCCTTGAAAATAGTATCACTTTTAGGGCCCGTGCACAACTGTTTTGTGCCAATCTATCTTTTAATTTATGTCATTTTATTTTATTTCTTGTGTTTAGGATTTTAATGTTTTTAATAAATTGATGATATTTCAGGTGATCCCGAGAATTCTCACAATTTAAGGCGACTAAGGGTTCCAAGCACAAATGTCAAATTCATTATTTTTATGGGAGTTATTTCACCACCTTTCCCTATTTTAATATTAATCACATTGGGGATAATGTGCATTTTAAGTGTGGGGATGGGGTAATATACACATTTGACACTTTGCTAAAAAGGTCCAAATTAAAAAATTTTAGAAAAATCACTTAACCATTAATTTTTATGACAAGAAACCAAAAATTTAAACAATTTTTGTTAAACTAAATCATAAATATACATTTTCAGAAATAAATAAGTAAACAGATGACATCCAAATAAAATTGAAAAATATTTTTGTTGTGATATCCTTAAATGAAATGATTTAGTAAAAATTTTAACATGTAAAATAAAAACACTTTTACCCATTTTCATCCGTATGTGAGTTATTTTTTAGCCTTAAACAGCTTTTGCATTCATGCAATTCTACTTTCATTCAAGATTTAATTGAGGGTGCCTTATGATACGTGTGATTAGAACTTGATTTGGGTATACATTTCAAGACCTTAATTAGTATTTGTTGCATAAAAATAAGTTAGGCATTAGGAAACCTTAACCATTCAAGCCCCAACCATTTTCATTTAACTTTCCTTACCCAAACGTCAACCCTAGTTAGCCCCGTTGAGCTTAAACGTTTTTATTTTTCGATCATCCGAACCTCCAAGTCACTTAACCAAAAAGCCTTCAACAAAACCCGTTTTTCGTTAAAGACACGTTTTTGGCTTATAAAAAAAAAAAGAAAAGAAAAGAAAATTTTGGTCTTTTATTGGCAGACCTAAAAGAACTGGAATGCATTCTTTTGATTTCAATTTACTTTGTTGCCTTCACCACGCAAAACTGGGACTTCCCCCGGAAATTCACGAACAAATTTTCAACCTCACATACGACGCAAGAAAGAAATGGAGAAAAAAGGAACTAAGTTCCACCATTTTGTGGAATTTCAAAAAGCGCTATAAAGGGGCGAGCAAAAAAATATGAAAGATGCCTGAATTGTGGAAAGTGGTCCCACAATGGAAAATGAAAAAAGAACCAAACCGAGTCCCAATACGAATACATGAAACTGATCCGCTTAGGTGCTATTAGGCTTCAAGCTGAACGATCCTTACAAAAGGAAAGTTTTGTGTATCTTCGGGTGAAAGACGAAGTAAGGTTTTTGAAAGCAAAGTATGGTCTTGACAATCTGACTTTAAACAAGTCCTCAAATTAGCATATCCCTTCTAGCTTGAAGTATTGTATAGGGAGCCTTCTACCGCTTTCCTTGTAGTTTATGTTAGAAAAATAAGCCAAGACCATCGTCTTTAGCATTTAGCCACTTTTTTCCAAATAATCTATACCCGAGCCCGAGCCAAGTTACAACACATCAAAGACCTAACGATTTATGTAAGTAAATATCTAAGTAGGTGGAGATTCGCTCCCTTAACAAGCATATGATTTCACATGTATTCATACTAGGCAATTGAGCGTATTAGTCATACTTAATCCTGATTATGACTCTATATATTTAGCAGAGTGTGAGTGCATCTTGTGAGAAGTGTGGATTTTTACATGATAATAGTCTTTACTAACTAATCTATTTCTTCCTAGGATATCATTCTACATATGCTTAAAATGTTTACATTTGGATGAAATAATGTTTACTTGCGTATTTCCCGAAAGACATATTTATTATTTGATTTATTTGGTTTTTGGTGGAATTGTCATTTTAAGTGATTTTGCTTGAGGACAAGCAAAGTTCAAGTGTGGGGATGTTTGATGTGTTTTAAATTATACATAAAGTTTCTATCAAAACCACATCAATTATTCCTTAATATCTCCCTTAAAATGATGATTATGTACTTAAAATTGTTAAATTGTGTTTTCAGGTGTTAAAAAGGGCAAGATGGACAAAAGAAGCATATTTGATAAAAAAATTGAAGAAATCTGAGCTTTGGAGTCCAAGCATGGGGTCGTGCCTCATTAAGCACCCCCCATGACTTGCCTGAAACACAACCCCATGCTTAAATTGGCACACCCCCGTGTTTGGACATCTGATAGGACAAAAAGTACTGTCCCCCAAAAGTTTTCACGGGGTCGTGCCCTATGAGTCACAGGGTCGTGCCCCACCCCAAACACGGGGCCGTGCCCCATTTAACACAGGGCCGTGCCCGACACCTTCTGCATGTACGACCCGACCAACTTTAGTAAGCATTGTACCAGCATGGGGCCGTGCTTAAACACTCCAGAAAGCCTATAAATAGAGGCATAAGTTCATCATTTGGGCAAGCTTTTGGTGGGAGAGTTACTTTACTAAATTCTTTCGAGAATCAAGACTTGAAGATCATTTGGAGTCTCGGGAGGTGCATACACACTTGGAAGAAGCTCAGGATTGTCCAAACATCATCCATTGTGCCAGGGAAAAGCTGAGGGAGAGAAAGAAGAAGGAGGAAGAGGCATAGCTTGCCACTGCCAAAAAGGTGGGAGATAAGGAGTGGATGAAAGCCTATCTCAATGCCCACGGCTTCACCGGCAGGCAAGTCGGTCTTATGTCTGAGAAGACCCTACAGCGACATGTTAGTGACATCAAGGCTGACATTCACATAGGAAGAAGGCATGAGGTAAGTCAATTTCCAAGTATTCATAAGAAGGCACCCAAACCAACACCAACACCCAAACCTGCACAACCTACACCCACACCTCTTCCATTCCCCATCAAAACCGAACCAACCCCTGAGCCTTACACTCCTGAACCCATACCATTAGCCTTACCTACATCCTCATCCACTGCTTCCCAATAACCACCACCACCTATCGTTAAACCCAAAACACAACCAAGAACCTAATCTTTACCCAAACCTTCTTCTGAACCTTCTAAGCCCCTGACCTTGGAAGAATTCAAGGAGATCAAGAGGAAGCTCATCAACTGCATAACATTGGGCAGCATCTCTTGTGAGGAAGAGTTAGTTAACATAAAATACACTGATGGCTCTTCCATCTCCCTCATAAGAGATGCATTCCTTGATCTACCTAGGGGAGCACTAGACCAAGCTCTCCAACTTCTTGCAACCAACTCAGATATTCTTACGAAAGAAGAGAAGAAGTTAAGGAGGAGGTTAGTGACTCTACTAGACACTAGGAAGGAGGACAAACTTTCATCCAAACCCCTTCATCCTAGAAAACAAATAGTCCAGTGGAGGTTCGATGAAACTTCCCACAGCTTTGTTATGGAAAGAGAGAATGGCAAGGTAAATAGGGTTAATACCTCATCTCTGCTACACTCCAACAGATTTGACCTTGCTGGGTTAGCAGAGAAACCATTCTCCAATCCCTCCAACACTCAAGTTGCTGCTCACATCAAAAATCATCTGAGCAGTCTTCATCTGGCTGAGCTCACAAAGAAGGCCAAGACTGAAGAAGAGTTTAAGAGGAGAGCAAAGGATAAGGAAGAAGGCAGAACTACAAAAGGAAAACTATTCCTTCAGATGGTTGAAGGCTCAACTTCCGATCCTATAGTTAGATGGGAGTATGACTACAATTCCCATCAACTAACTCTCTTCAGAGGGACGCAACAAAGGGTGCATGTCATTCGAAACAACAGACTGGATCTACTATCTATGAATGACTTGTACCAGCTCCTCACCACCACATCAGGGAAGAACAACAAGATAAATATCTTCTTTCCCTGGTGTTGAAGACTTTAAGGAGCAGAAGGAAGTGAAGTTTTGGTAGTATCAGCCTAGGGGGAGTTTGTTGGATCATATGAGGCTGGTGCAACCAAAACAACACTTAGAATAATTTTGAAGTACAACTGAAGAAGTCTTCCGAAGCTAAAGCTGTTCTTCCGAAGACAAGTTGAAGATATTTTGAAGCTTAAGTATGAAGAACTTTCGAAAGTAAAACTAAGTCTTCCGAGACTAAGTGGTTTTACTTCCGAAGTATAAGAAGAACTTTCGAAGGTAGAATCAAGTCTTCCAAAGTATATGAAGACCAAGTAATTCTCCTTTCAAAGCATTCACACTTAGAAGATCCAAGACAAAGTCTTCTGAAGAATGAAGTCACAAAGACTTGCAGAAGACTTGGAAGAAGTTGATTCTTCCGAAGTATAAATGGCTTCGGAAGAACTTATTCTTCCAAAGCCATTTTAGTAATTGTGTCAAATACGTAAGTTCATTGTGTCTTATACGTTCATTTTGTCAAAATATCAGTTCGTATGTGTCATCTATTTTACATCATTTGTTATACTCATTAATCATTATGTTTTACGTTTTAAATCACTTTGTGTTATTTTTGTAATTGTTACTATAGATTGTATAAACTTGTTATCTATCATTGTTTTTTTTCAATTAAAAGTACATAATGAGATACTTTCACCAATGCATTTTTCAAAACTCATAGTATTGAAAATAACACAATGTGTTATTTCTGTCTTTGTTTTTCATAGAGTATATAAACTTGTTATCTATCATTTTGTTTTTATATATATTATATAAACTTGTTATCTATTATTGCGTTTTACAATTGTGTATTTGGAAGGCTAGGAATGAATGCATTTTTGAAAAAAAAAAGTCTTCTCTATCATGAAGCTTATTACAGATATTAAAGCTTTTTCTTCCTTTTGAGTAAAGAGTAGAATGGGGAAGAAAGCCAAGTTGGTTATAGTGTATTAAATCTTATTACAGATATTAAAGCTTATTACAGATATTCAACACTTTAAGTAGTTTTTGGGTTAAGTTTTTATTCAATTTTGCACCTAAATGGTTCGTATTTGGATTTTGAATTTTCAAAAGACTATGAGTGAAAATGATGTATTTTTAATCACACTTTAGACCAACGAACAGTAAAAGATATATATATACTTATGCAAATGAAAATATAAATTTAAGATATACAATATGGTAGGGTTATAGTAAAATGGATATTTAATTTAAAAGTCTAAAAAAATTTATGGGGTTGACACGTATCCTTTTATTATTTTAATAAGGAGAGAATTTTGATAATGGTGTCAAATACGTAACCTCGTTGTGTCAAATACGTTTATTTTGTCAAATATCAGTTCGTATGTGTCATCTATTTTACATCATTTGTTATACGTATTAATCATTGTTTTTTACGTTTTAAATCATTTTGTGTTATTTTTGTAATTGTTTCTATAGACTGCATAAACTTGTTATCTATCATTGTGTGTTTTCAATTAAAAGTACATAATGAAATACTTTCACCAATGCATTTTTCAAAACTTATAGTGTTGAAGGTAACATAATGTGTTATTTCTGTCATTGTTTTTCATAGAGTATATAAACTTGTTATCCATTATTTTTTATATATATAATATAAACTTGTTATCTATTATTTTGTTTTACAATTGTGTATTTGGAAGGCAAGGAATGAATGCATTTTTGACAAAAATTATTCTCTATCATGAAGCTTAATACGGATATTAAAGCTTTTTCTTCCTTTGAGTAAAGAGTAGAATGGGGAAGAAAGCCAAGTTGGTAAGGATGAAATTATTAGGCTTGTAGTTATGGAATGGTTGTATTTTTCTCTTGATTTTACACTTGTTACGGGGGTTACAGTGTCTTGCTAGCCCTTTTATTCTTGTAAAATTTCGTTGTTCAAACAACAAAAAGTACATAGTAATATTATTTTACCAATATAATTTTCAAAACTCCTAATATTCAAAACAACACAATCACGATCAAAAAACACAATGAAGATAAAAAAAACACAATGAGAGTTTGTGCTATTTTGTCATTATTTTTAATATATTTGATTAATCAATTGTTAATAATTTAATATTAAAGATACACAATAATATTATTCTATCATTATACTATTTTAATATTTATTATTTTAAAAACAACATAATAGTATTAAGAAAAACATAACAACTAAAAAAACACACAATAAACTGACTAAATACATAATGACGAGATATTAGCTTAAAAATATAAAAAAACTATTATCATTTTATATAACAATACTGTATTTGTTTTAAAGATTAAAAAATGCTTATTTTTATGGTATATTTTTTATAAAATTTATGAATGTTTACAAAAATGGAGGAACTTATAAAGGGTCAATAAAAGTGGCTATTACTAAAATACGCCCTAACAAATTTATCCTTGCAATTTGATCTTAACCATTAATTAAGTAGATTGATGGTTGAAATTATTTCTTACACTTTTTAGTTTTAAGGGTATTTTTATTTTAATTTTTCCGATAAAATATTGGTTAAAATAAATATAGTTAACTTTCAAATTCAAAGTATGAATTGGAGTATAGAAACAAAGCAAATAACATGTAAGGCATGTTCCGGGTAACCTCACAGTTAAGTTTGGTCATCAAAAACACAAGTTCTTGAACATCAAATTTCATAAATATAAGCAGTGGAACATAAAACATTATCATCATTTGAAGTATTTACATCAAACAGACCACTTTAGCTATCTATCAAAACTTCTATGCCAGGATGCCAATCTTGACCATATGCCGGGTAGCTTCCCAATCTATGCCAAGCTCACCTCTTATTTATATAGCATACCTGCCAATCTAATATGCATACAAAAGTCAGCGACGCTAAGTGAGCTCTAGGTTTACTATATCGAATTACTTTAAAGGAACTTAATCATAAACATACACCAGTCCATACTTTAACCATACATATACTTTAACTTTGTACTTACGCTAGGGTAAGGCTTCTTTAACTTCTATAATACTCATTCGTTAACTATACTTTATCTTTACTTTATTATTTCTTTATTAGTTACTTTATCGGTACTTTAGCTTTATTCTTTTACTTTATCACTGTGCTTAGTACAAATGCTTAGCTCCTTTATCAAGTGAGAATGCAACTAATGCCATTCTCCTTTAGTAGGCGAGCATACCCAAAGTATAGCTCCTGTGTGAGAATGCACCAAGCATAACTCCTTTAGCAGGTGAGCATACTCAAAATATAGCTCCTATGTGAGAATGCACCAAGCATAACTCCTTTAGCAGGTGAGCAAACCCAAAGTATAGCTCCTATGTAAGAATGCACCAAGCATAACTCCTTTATCAGGTGAGCATACCCAAAGTATAGCTCATATGTTAGATTGCAAAGTATGCAAATTCTCCTTTCACAGCTGTGCTTTAGCGGGTAACAGTTCTTGAAATATTATTCAAGTTCTTTAACATTTCACATGTGACTTTACTATCTTCTTTAACCTTTAACTGTATAATACATATACTTTATTCCTTTAGCTATAAGTTCTTAGTTAAACTATCTTTATCGCACACTAAACGGGAGTATCTATACACGTATCTATCTATGGTTTCGTGCGAGAACATCATAACTCGTGCGAGAACTCACCAAGGCGAGACAACTTTCCATGCAAGTTATCCCCATCCCACGAGAAATATGAAATATAACCGTCTATCGTGAGAACTAACCACTCTTACGAGAACTTATCATTCGCACGAGAAATTACTCATTCGCGCGAGAACTATTAGGTTGTTCGAAACTTCATTCCCAAGTTATCGATTCTTTAACCATTTAACACCCAAAAACGTGCTATAACAATCTATTCCACTATACTTTATCAAAACATTCATTAAGGTATGCATATTAGCCCCAAAACATGGAAAACACGTAAAAAGAGGGGTCTAGAACTCACCTTATGATATTTTGCACACGAGCAGCACTGAAGCGAGATCCTTTCAATCAAAAACTACATAATCATGAGCAATATCATTACACACTATTCATAGATGCATAAACACATCGAATATCATCGAATACATACCTTAAACACAACTTAGCACCAACTTCTCGCTTCTCAAGCACAACAGTAGGGGTTTCCGCATGAAGTTGAGAAGATTGGGTAGTTGGGCCTATTTATAGTGTGTTTCTCTTTCTCGTAGTTGTTCTCACACAAGAACCTCCAGTCGCGCAAGAACTATCTTCCACGCGAGAACTTCACTTTCTTTGAGAATTCGGGGTGTTACAAGTCTATCTTTGTTATTTGGGTTTCATCCCCGAAACCCGCTATTCATCAAACAACTGAGGGTAATGCTGTCTCATTCCATCTTCAGATTCCCAAGTGGATTATGCTTCCACTGTACTCGGACAAGTGGAACTACTTTATTCCTCAATTGTTTCCCCTTCCTGTCTATGATCGCTACGGGCTGTTCCACGTAATTCAGTCTATCATCAATCTCCACATCTTCAAGTGGCACATGAGCATCTTCGTCTGCTAGACACTTACGCATATATGAGATGTGGAAGGTAGAATGAATTCCACTTAACTCATCTGGTAGTTCTAGCCTATATGCCACTTCCCCCACACGGGCTACTATTTTGAAAGGCCCAATAAATTAAGGGCTTAACTTTCCTCTCTTTTTGAATCGAATGATTCCTCTCCAAGGTGAAACCTTTAGCATTACTTTATCACTGATCTTAAACTCAATCGGTCTTCGACGTTTGTCGGCATAGGACTTCTGCCTGTCTTTAGCGGCTTTCATATAGGCTTTAAGTTTGCCTAGCTTCTCATTGGTAGTCTCTATGACCTCAATACTCCCCAACTCCTTCTGTTCGATTTCCTCCCAACATACAAGGGTCCTACACTTCTGACCATAAAGCATCTCATACGGGGGCATTCCAATACTAGCATGGTAGCTGTTATTGTATCAGAACTCTGCCAACGGTAGGTTACTATCCCAGCTCCCACCAAAGTCTATGATATATACCCGAAGCATGTCCTCTAATGTCTATATAGTCCTTTCGGATTGGCCATCCATCTGTGGGTGGTATGTTGACTGATGTGCAGTTTGGTTCCCATAGCATCAATGAATTTCTTCCAATATTTAGATGTAAACCACGTATCTCTATCAGAGACAATTGACACCGGCACACCATGGCGGGTAAGTATTTCATTGATGAACAATTCAGCTAGCCGCTCCGAGTTATACGTCTCTCGGATAGGTAGAAAGTGAGCATTTTTCATCAGTCTGTCTACTATGACACATATGGCATCATAACCTTTAGTTGTATGAGGTAGCTTCATTATGAAATTCACAGTAATATGCTCCCATTTCCATTAGGAATCTCCAAGGGTTGGATTTTCCCATATGGCTTCTGATGCTCAGCCTTAACCTGGAGACAAATCAAGCACCTTCCTACATACCTTGCTACGTCGGCCTTCGTTCCAGGCCACCAATAATTCTTGTTTAGGTTTTGGTACATTTTGTTGGTTCCCGAATGAATCCAGTAGCGAGTCTTATGGGCTTCGTCTAATACTCTCTCTCGCAGACCCCCACAATAAGGAATCCACATACGCCCAAGTTTGGTTTTGACACCATTAGTGTTTTCTTCTAGATTCACGACCTGCCCTTTCATCCACTGTTCATTAAAGTGTTTAGGTTCCAGAGCTTCTTTCTGAGCTTCATAGATTTGCTTTATCACATCAGGAGTCACGATCAGCTGGTAAGATCTCACCCGAATTGGTTCACGGTTTTCCTTACGGCTTAGGGCATCAGCTACCACATTAGTTTTACCCGGGTGATAATGAATCTCACAGCCGTAGTCTTTTATGAGCTCCAACCGTCATCTCTGTCTCATATTGAGATCTTTCTGTTCGAAGAAATACTTTAAGCTTTTATGGTCCATAAAAATTGTACATTTGTCACCATATAAGTAGTGTCTCCAAATTTTTAATGTGAATACCACAGCAGCCAGCTCCAGATCATGGGTAGGGTAGTTCACTTTGTGAATCTTTAACTGTTGGGACGTGTACGCTATGACTTTACCTCATTGCATTAGTAGGCTCCCTAACCCTTGATAAGAAGCATCAGAATAGACAACCAAGTCCTCATTCCCTTCTAATATCATTAACACTAGAGCTTGTGTCAATTTTCCCTTTAATTCTACGAACAAGTTCTCTTGACTATCGCCCCATTCAAACTTCACATCTTTTCTTGTCAACTTTTTCAGCGGTGAGGCAATCTTGGAAAAATCCTGAATGAACCTCCTGTAATAACTCTCCAATCCGAGGAAGCTTCGGATTTCAGATGGCGTTTTTAGCGAACTCCACTGCATCACAGCTTCCAGTTTAGCAGGATCAACCATGATCCCTTTTGGGTTGATCACATGACCCAGGAACTGTACCTCGCATAACCAAAATGCGTATTTAGAGAATTTAGCATAAAACTTCTCTCTTCTTAGAGTTTCCAACACCTCACGGATGTGACATGCGTGGTCTCCCTTATTCTTTGAATAGATTAGGATATCGTCTATGAACACTATCACTGATTTATCAAGCATCGGTCGACAAACCCTATTCATCAAGTCCATGAATGCTGCAGGAGCATTGGTTAGACCAAACGACATCACAAGAAATTCATAATGCCCATATCGCATTCAAAACGCAGTCTTTGGGATATCCTATTCCTTAACCTTTAGCTGATGATAACCCGATCAAAGATCGATCCTTGAAAACCAACTTGCACTTGCAACTGGTCAAACAGATCGTCGATCCTAGGTAACAGGTATCTATTCTTTACCGTGAGCTTATTCAGCTCCCTGTAGTCTATACACATTCGCATGCTACCATCTTTCTTCTTTACGAACAGCACCGAAGCACCCCAAGGAGAAATTCTCGGTCTGATAAAACCTTTATTAAGAAGGTCTTGTAGTTGGGCTTACAATTCGTTCAGTTCTGAATGAGCCAGATGTAAGGTCCTGATCACGATCGATTCCACATTTTGTTGCACTTGATAATCAAATTAAGACGGATGTGTGCGTGTCTGATATTAACAAACATTAAACAAACTCAATCAAATATTATTAATCAAATGATTATAATACCAAAGGAGTATACATCGTTTAAGCTCGATCCACCCGAGGTGAGCTCCCCTCGGGCGGCCTATCACACAACTTTGTGCTCTCTCACCTTCAGAGCACTTTTACAAATGAACACACACCCTGAAATACAAAAGAAAAACATCTATATATACTATCTAGATGTTCTCACCCGAGAACTTTAAGTTCTCGCGTGGCAACTTCAAATTTCCGCGCGATAAGTTCTTCTTCAATCATCTTGGAGTTCTCGCTTCCTTGTACTTCTCGCATGAATTGAGTTTTTGCTTTTCACTTGATATTGTAATCCATAAAGACTAGGTCCTTACAATTTCCCCCTATGGATTATGATATCAAGTTATGTTTGACTTCAGTCACTTATCTTCATGAATTATCTGATCCTTGGGTATCTTTGACTTTAGTCTTCCCCCTCAGCTGTAACCTTCTCCTAATGTATAGCTTCATAAAGGATATCACATCTGAATCAATCGTGAATACTTACGACTTAAGATGTATTAGGCATATGATAGAGAGGTCCAACTTCCATTTTGGATTCCCGAAGAACCTGATTCTTTAATCCGATGACAAGATTCTATGCGATGATCTAGATTATCTAAAGTATTCTTCCCCCTATGTAGGATGTAATAAGCCCATATTTTCATAGCAAGAATACTAAACAATCTTGATTCTTCACTTAATCAACCCGTTCGATCATTGTCCCCATCAGTAAGATAAGATAAGCCCATATTGTCAAGTTTCAGTTCATGAACGACCAGAATCAAATGTTATAAATATTGAATCTTGGACTAGTTCAAACATCACAAAACCCCTGTTTAAGTACCAAACTTCAAATCATTCCTCATCCTCTAGATTTGGACTGAAACACTTGTTCTAAACCTTCACAAACTAACAAGTTTTAGCATCTAGACAATGTTCTTGTATTTTTGCAAAGTTTTCGCAAAAATCAAGTTGATAGTTAAAGTTTTTGCGCAAATGTTGAAGTTTCGCTTGATGAAGTTTTCGCATATGAACTAGGTAGATGTTCTCGCATGAGAACTTGATATTCTCGTGCGACATCTCCAAGTTATCGCAAGTGGTTAAAAAACGGTTATTCGTGCGAAAACTTCGTCAAAATCGACTTTTTGTGTTTGATTCACTGCTACGATTTCAATTCTTCAATTTTCATCATCATAACTAGAAGATACTATGTGTATTGATGCAGATAATCATTTTAGAAAGTAACAAAGTTGATTTCATGTGTGTTCACTCTGGGTTTCATCTTGTTCTCGTTCGAAACCAGTCCATAACTAACCATAGCCTTCAGGTCTTCAATCTTCATGTTTAACGTCTTAATACGGATGATTGTGGAATGAAAATCCGTGTATCAAGAGCAACACCTTGCTCTAATACCAAATGTAAGATCCTGATCATGATCGATTCCACATTTTGTTGCACTTGATAATCAAATTAAGACGGATGCGTGCGTGTATGATATCAATGAACATTAAACAAACTCAATCAAATATTATTAATCAAATGATTACAATACCAAAGGACATTGTTTAAGCTCGATCCACCCGAGGTGAGTTCCCCTAAGGCCTATCATACAACTCTGTGCTCTCTCACCCTTAGAGAACTTTTACAAAGGAACACACACCCTGAAATACAAAAGAAAAACATCTATATATACTATCTAGATGTTCTCACATGAGAACTTTAAGTTCTCGTGCGGCAACTCCAAGTTTTCACAATGGGCTGATGATAAGGTGCTTTAGCAACGGGCTGAGCTCCTGTCACAAGGTCGATTTGCAACTCTATCTCCCGATCAGCGGTACCTCCATCAAGTCCTCAGGGAACACATCCGGGAAGGCATACACCACAGGCACATTTGTCAACTTTATTGATTCAGATTTAGCATCTTTAACGTATGCAAAGAATGCTCCACACCCTCGCTTCATGAACTTTTCTGCCTTTATAATGGATATCATCTTTGGAACTTCGTAGACTTTATCACCGTAAATCATGACTATGCTGCCATCGGGTGCTTTCAATTGAATCATCTTCCTCTGGCAAACTATATTAGCCTTGTAGGCAACTAACAAATCCATACCCAACACAACGTTGAATCCTCCTAGGGTCATAACAAACAACCTAGCAGGGAATCTATGACCTTCTAATTCTATGATACAACCCTCTAAGGCCTCAGTTATCTTAGTAGTCTTTCCAATCGCAGTTTCTACTTCAAACACATGATCTCTTTCTTTAGCCTTAACATTCATCATATCACAGAAAGTAGCAGCTATGAAACTCTTACTTGCACCAGAATAAAAAAGAATAGAAGCAAGCATGTTGTTAACCAAAAACATACTTGACACAACATCAAGTTCTGCTCTGGCTTCCTCCCTTGTCATCATGAAAGCCCTAGCATTGGCCCTTGGCTTGTCACTAGCTTTCTTCTCTTTCTCTGGCTCCTTTCCTTTGGCCGAGTCAACCACTTTCGCCTCTTTGCACACTCGGATGTAGTACCCCAACTTGCCATAGTTGTAGCACATCATCAGATTAGGGCAATCCTTGGAGAAATGCCCCATCTTCCAGCATCTGAAACAAAGGCTTGAACTGAGCCAGCATTCACCAGCATTCTTTCTCCTACATATTTGGCACTCACTGGACGATTCCACCTTCATCTTTTTGGTCTGAGAAGGAGACCTCTCATTCCTTTATCATTTCACACTCCCTGACCAACTCCTCTTTCTCAGCTCCTCAACGGGCTCATCAGCCACCACATCGTCATAAACTATCACACTCAGCTCCACAAAAGACTCAAAGGTCATCGGCCTACTTGCCTTCACATACGTCTAGACTAGTTTTGCATGTCTAGATTATTTACTTTGTTTTTATGATCATTGGGATGATTAAACTAGACATAGTTATCGTGGAATAAGGTTTGGTTGTTGGTTGAATCGGTGTTCTACCAAGTTTTGAGATCGAGAGGTGATAAATTTTGATGGATTTCTCCTTTTTTCATTGTGTTTTAGGATTAGATTGCACTAGTATAAGTTAGTCCTTTCATTTGTGATTAAAATGTTTTCAGGTTATTAATTGTACAGGACTAGTGCAGGGGAGCAATGCAACAGTTTCACAATGGATGAAGAGACTTAGAATACTTAACAGATCAAATATGGAACCAACTAAATGAAACAAAGAAGAAATGTAAAGAACACAAGCAGAACACAAGTAATTGGTTTTCAAAAATGATGTATATTACTCTAAAGTGTTTTACAAATGTTACAAGGCTTAGTCCTAAGGACTGGTATCTGAGATACTTTATACTACATTCTACAGCAGGCCATACTTTAAAGGCCAGCTGGAACACTAATCTAGACAACAAGATCAATGTAAAGTCAAAAGGCAGATTTCCTTTTGACTAATGACTATGACATGTCATAGTTCACATCCTTATCTATTACAAAAAGGAAAAAAGTACAAAGTAGAAAGTTACAGACTCTAAGACCTCAATCTACAGTTGACAAAAGCATGGAGATATCACCAACTTATTTAAGTTGCTGAATCTTCAGAGATGGCAGTAGAAAGTTGTTCAACTTTTGTCAAAAGCATGTCAAAAAAAGCATGTCTTATCTGTCTTCAGAAGAAATTAGTCTCTTGGCTTTGGAAGACTTTGTCTTGAAGCTTTGGAAGACATCATATTTGCCTTCAGAAGAAATGGTCTTTTGGCTATGGAAGATTTGATACTTAGTGAATTTCATTGAGTTGTATCAAATCTTTTGAAGTAACTTTCTCTGTACTTCAGTATGCATGCTAAGAGCTCTTTGGTCGTATCAGCCTCTAAGTGTTACTCTTACAAACTCCCCCTAGGCTGATGCTACCAAAACTGGAAGATAACTTTGAGTTTTGATCTTCATCTGTTGACCATCCTCATCAGAATTCTGACCATTCCCTTCTTAATCAGTTGGTCTGGATTCCTTAGACTCTCAAAGTAACTTCTCATGTAATAAAGATCATGAAGAGGAAGGTCAAGCATGTTTTGCCAGAAGTACATATCTTGACCCCCTTGATCTCTAGTGACATACCATCTGTCTGGGTTAGTGGCAAAGGTCCAAGACAAGATAGGTCTCTCAGCAGCAAGAGGCTCTACATGAAGTGGAGTTGGTTGAGCATCGTCTCTTGATCACCTTCAGGATGTTCTGACTCATCCTGAGGTGTAGAGGTGGATGCCTTAAACTTCTTCTTCTTTTTGTCCCTTCTTATGACCATCCTCTTTCTCTTTCTGTATTTTAACTAAGGAGGTTGGTCCTGAGTACAAGATGTTCCTTCTTTGTCCTTCTCAGTTGGATCCTTTCCTTCACAGGTTCAGAAGGAGAAGGATCAGGACCCTACTGTGAGTCAGAAGATAAAGCTGGTTGAGATGCAGCACTAGGTCCAGGTTGTGTTATCTCTTAGGGTTCAACCTTGACCTCAGCTTCAAGTGCAACCTGACTTGGTGGAGAATGCAAGTCTACTAGCTCACCCTTTTTAATCTTTTACTTGATCACTCTAAAGTGCTCATCCGTAGTGGATAGAGACATTAGACCAAGTCTCCTTCCTAAGAACCTATACAGCTTCAAGAAGCTCATCATCTTTAGTCTGTCAGTAAACTTCTTCTGATTGGCTAGGATGGCGACTCTTGACTTAGCAGCCTCTTCTCTTATCTTCCTCTTAGTAGCTTTCCTTTCTTTTAACACTTCTTGCTCAAGTTGCTTGAGATACTCAAACTCAATGTACTCATATGACAAGGGAAGTAGGTCTGTTGCCTGATAGAGGCATGTGGAACTTAGGTAGGTTATCATGTTTTGTCTATCTTGTTCCCTACCTACCTGAGTTTCTTGTTCAGCTGCCATAGCCTCTACTTCAGGGATTTCTTGAATTGGAGAGAGGGTAGGAGCTTTATAAAGTCTTTTTCTTTTCCTTTCTTCTTTAATATTGAGGAGCAACTCTACAACCTCAGCCTCCCTCCTCTCTTTTGACACTTTAGTGTCAGCCAGTTCATTTAATTGCTCCAAGGGAAGAGAGATGATTTCATCAATATTATAGTTTCTAGACCCCAAGTAGTTCAATCTAGCTGCCTTTAACTCATCTTCGTGAGTGTTTGGCCTGGGGGTAGCCATGATTGTAGCTTGCATAAAGCTTGGGATCTTACTTGTTCTCTCTCCCCTTGCCTTCCTCTTCTTATCCCTTTTCTCCTCCTCAATCTCCTTAGAGGTCATAATCCTCTTCCTTTTTTCAATCACTGGCCTGTGTGACTCAGGGTGGACAAAGCTTTGGCCTTCATCACTTGGTATAGCACTTGAGCTCTGGCCAGGGAGAGCGTGTGAGACACCTTCACCAGCTGGTGTCTCACTGAGGGTACTAGGTGCTGAAGTAGTTCCTGTCTCAAGGTTTAGAGGTTCAACTGCTGGGCCTTCAACTGAGGCTTCCCCTTTGAAGCTAATCTTAGGGTCTACCTCAGTATCCAGTTGACCAACAGTTTTGCCTGCTAGCCTCTGTCTATATAAGTAGGGTCTTTTTCTAAACTCTTCAAGCACCTTTTACTGGATCATCTCAGCTAACCTGTCAGCTTTCTTGTTATGACCTGGGTTGGCAAGTGGCAGGTTAACCAGAGGAAAGCTCTCATAGTATCTCATGGTTTGAAAGTTGAAGACTTTTTGTTACCCCTGAGATCTTGAGAGTACCAGGGCTCTTCTATCAGCATCATACCTCCATCCTATTATTGGGTTGTTAGTAGGATAAGATGGGGTAGACATAGCCCTTGGTATGCCCTCCTCAAATAACTTTGAATTAAGGCATCCACATCAATATGGGCTTGAGGAGGTTGTTAAGTATGAACAACTGCAAGTGAGGATGGTGAGGCCTCTATGTTCATACTCTGGGTAGAACTCCCAGGTTCTATGATTGCAGATAGGACTTTCTCCCCGTTTTTGATAGCATCACCCTCTTGCACAGGGGAGTTAAGGGTTAGGTCCACCACATCCATAGGTTCCTGTGGACCTGGTTAAGTTTGCCTGGCAGATCTCCCAGCTAGCTTTCCTTTGAGATCGGTGATATAAAATTGCTAATCAATGACCTGCCTTTGCAAGGTAGCCACCTGAGATTCTAGGTGACTCACCTTTGAAACTAAATAGGTGCATGTTTTGGACAATTTTTGCACCTTTAGTTGTAGACTCCCCTCATCTCCATCAGAAGAATCATGGGGGAATAAGAGGACATAACCAAAGTTATCTCCCTCATCATCAGCTTGTGGGTCTTGGCTGCTAGATTTCTCCTGGTCCATGACAGCTTCAAGAGAAGTATCAAGGGGCTGGGTTGCCATGGGTGAGGTCTTAATAATGTAATCACTTGCAAAAGTGAGAGTCTTTTCCATATGGACTTCCTGAACATGTTTAGGGAAGTCCACCTTAGTTAGGGGTGGATGATGTGGGCTAGATATGGGTATTTCAAGAGCACTCATCTCTCCTTAAGCAGGGGAGGAAAAGGGAGACTCATGGTACTTATTAAAACCCATATCTTCATCATCATAGAATTAGAGGTTAGGGATTGGTTGGTTTAAGTCTAACGACTGGGGATGTTAGCTATCCACTAAAGGTTGATCACCTGAGTTTTGAGACTTAGAGTGAAGGCTTGAGGTTTGGGCAATGAGCTCATCAGGCAAAGCATGATGAACCTCAACACTAATCAGTGAAGTAATAGGAGTGGTTTGCTCCTCATGGGATGTGGGAGCTCTTGGTTCCACTTCCTCCTGCATGGGTGAGTGTATGGGGGCCTGCTCAATCTGAATAGATTGAATAGATTGAGCATGGGTCATTTGGATTTTCTTGAGTAGAGGAGGATTATTTGTGTTTGTGTGAGTGGGGTAGATGTAGAAGGTGTGGGTTCAACTTTGACTGGTGTTGTCAAGTTGTCACCTTGAGCAATGAGCTCTAACCTTTTTTGGACCAATGCTGTTTCTACCACTAAGAAGCCAACAGTGGTCTTTCTTATGATTTTAAAGATGCCAAGCTTCATCTGTCCCAATTTAAGAGTAGCATATGTTCCCCTTAACTCTGAGCCTGGTTCACAGTTAAAAATGTGCCGGACATATCTAGGGAACATGTAGTACCCTAAGGAGTTCAAGTTGGCAAGCAAGTTTGTGTAAACAAACTAGGAGTACTTGAACTTGACCCTGTGAACCATTCCATGGACTATATAGGATAAGTCCCCAGGTATCTAGTCCCACCCTCTATGTTTGTTAGATAATGAGTGAATAATGACATGGATAAGGTACTTCCATTAGTATGGGACATTACCCTTCTTGAAGGTTCTGACTATGAAGTCCCCTTCTTAACCCATCTGCCTGGATGATTCATTAATAGCAGATTTGAGAAAGCATAGCTCCCCTTCTTCATGATCTAGCCTTAGATAAGTGTTGATTGTGGCTGGGGTGATGAAAACTGTTTTCCCCTGCACTGATGCAGATAATGTCTTCTCACCTTCAAAGATCACCTCTTGGCAGATCCTCTAAAACTCCAGCAGTTGTTCTTCATAAAGTGGAGGGTCGATTGTAAGTGCGGTGAAGTAAGATGATTGAGCAATGAAACATCAAACATTTGAGAAACCAAGATCTTTCTTAGATGTCATCAGAGCAACCTAATTATGTTGCCTGTGAAGGTGCATGGAGAAAGCTGGCTGGTTTTGGGGTTTAGGGTTGGCCATTAGAGGAAGCTTTGGAACAAAGAAAGCTAAGAACAAAGAGGGTTTATGGGTGAATTTAGGGTTTGAAGTTTGCAGATGAAAAGGAAGAAGAAAGAGGGGGGAACCGTTGTAAGGTATTTATATGGTTGGATTTGAGACAAAGTTAATACAAAAGGATAAACTTTGAAATCCGAATGTCGGTCCCACCTCTGAAAATATGCCCAAAAAGGTAGTTATCTTGGAAGTAGAAAATCTCCCGAAGGTAATTTGTCTTTGGAAGTTTTGAGAAAAACTTCTGAAGCCACTTCGGAAGATATTCTTTAGCTTGACAAGAATTACTTCGGAAGAAAAATACTGAGTATTTTGCTTTTGAGATATATTTGGTTTCGGAAGATATTAAACTTCAGGAGATTTATTCAAAGGATGAGTAGAGCTTCTGATACTTAATTGCTTTTGGAAGAAAATTATCTTTCAAAATATATAAGTACTTAGAAGCATATTTAAGCTTCAAAAGATATATCAAAATTTCTTTCGAAGGTAAATTTCTTAGTAAGTAGTTATTAGTTTTGAAGACATAATTTTCTTCCAATGTCAATTTAATGTCTTCCAAAAGAAAATATATCTTTAATTTTCAAAATTCTAAGGGGTATCATTTGAAAAATTTTCTCCTAAGGTAAACAGGGCTTATATAGGTGATGATATAGACAACTTAAGACACGCATATTTGAAAAAATAATCTTGAAATTAATTTAAGAAAATCTTCTCAAAGTTAATTATCCCAATAGCTGATACAAGATACTTAAATCTCTGTTCATCAAAAACTTTTTTGAACATGTGTTAACTTTGACTAGTTTTGTCAATCTTTTTTCAAAATTATCTCTTATCAAATGATATCTGATGTTGATGTGCTTTGTCTTTGAGTGCTGCATAGGATTTTCTATAATAGAGATAGCACTGTTGTTGTCTATATGGATAGGAGTCTCTTTGAAGTTGAATCCATAGTCCAGCATCGATTTTGAATCCAAAGCACTTGAGCATAGCAGCATGCAGCAACAATATATTCAACTTCAGTAGTTGATGCAGACATATAAGATTGTTTCTTTCATTGCCATGACACTATCCTCCGACCAAGGAATTGACATCACCCTGATGTAGGCTTTATAGTCATGTTGCAGCCATCGTAGTCACTATCTAGTATAAGCATATAGATTGAAGTCAGAATTCTTTAGATACCAAGGTCTTAGTTTGGGAGCGCCTTTAAGGTATTTAAGAATCCTCTTGATAGCAACCAGGTGTGACATCTTAGGGTTGGCTTGATATCTTGCATAAATGCATGTTGCAAACATGATATCAGGCCTGCTGGCTCTGAGGTACATAAGAGACCCAGTCATAGCCTTGTAGAGATGTTCATCAACACACTACCCCTCAAGATCAGGTCCTAGGGAGTGGTTTCTGGCTATGGGTGTCTTAGCAACCTTACACTCAGTCAGATGAAATCTGATTAGTATGTCTTGAACATACTTTGACTGGTTTATGAAGATGCTATTATCAACCTGCTTCACTTGAATTCCTAGAAAGAAATTGAGTTCCCCCATGGTACTAATTTCAAATCTATTCTTCATTAGCTTCTCAAAGTCATTGCAAAGCTTTAGATTAGTTGACCCAAAGATAATATCATCTACATAAACTTGAACCAGCATCAATTCATTTCTTGTTCCTTTGAAGAAGAGTGTGCTGTCAATAATACCCCTCCTGTAGCCATGCTAGACAAGGTATTATGGCAATGTCTCATACCACTTCCTTAGAGCTTGATACAATCCATAGAGAGCTTTGTCAAGCTTGCAGACATAATAAGGATGATCTAGGTCTGCAAATCTAGGAGGTTGCTTGACATATACTTCCTCATCTATCACTCCATATAAAAATGCACCCTTGACATTAAGTTGGTAGACCTTGAAATCCTTAGATGTAGCAAAAGCAAGGAATATCCTAACAGCTTCAAGTCTTGCCACAGGAGCAAAAACATCTATTTAGTCAATCCCTTCTTCTTGAGTGTACCCTTGAACAACTAGTCTTGCCTTATTCTTGATGACAAGTCCTCTATCATCCTTTTTATTCCTAAAAACCCACTTGGTACCTATTGGTGTCTTCCTAAGAGGAAGAGGGCATAGGTTCCAAACCTTTTGTCTTTGGAATTGAAACAGCTCCTCCTATATTACTTCAAACCAACTTCCATCCTTCAGAGCCTCAGCAACTTTCTTTGGCTCAATCTGAGACAAGAAGCAAGAGTGTACTCTAACATTTTTATCATGTGTTTGTCCTCTTGTTCTCACCCTAATCTAAACATCTCTAATGATGTTTGTGGTGGGATGGGACTTATGGATTCTCAGTTGAGGGATCATAACAAGTTGGTTAGACAGATCTAAATCTGTGAAATTTAGATCTAGTGATTGAGTATCACCTACCACATCAGCACACTTATCAAGAGAAACTTGATCCAATGAGTGTGCGACATCATTGATGTTGTCTTTAGTGGAGAGGTTGTTAGCATCATGAAATTCTTGATCACTTTCACAATCTCCATCTTCTCCTACATTGGAAATCCCTTCATTTGAGTTTTGTGCCTCAATGTTGGAATTTATAGGCACCTCAGGTGTATCAGTTGAAAAGTTTGTCATGGTTGTGCTGATAGGATTTCCAACTGCAGGGTTTCTTACAACTAGAGCTGAAGGAATTCTATCACTTGGTCTTCTCAGCTCAAATCTTGGGTCAGGATCTCCTGTTGATAACTTACCTGTAGATCCTGAAACATCATCACAAGATTTGTTAAAGCAGTTGGTAACTAAATCAAGATCAAATAGCCAATCTGGACCAGAACCATTCACACTGGGTGTGGGCTCATTGAAGGTCACATTTTCTGAGTCCTCAATAAGTTACCTATTTCTCCTCTCAGCAAGACCATTTTGCTGAGGAGTCCTAGGAGCACTGTATTGTCTTGGAATGCCCTTTTCATCACAAAATGTATCAAGGATTTGGTTCTTGAATTCAGTTCCTTGATCACATCTTATGATCTTGACCTTGTGATCATATTGATTCTTAATTTCTAGAATGAAGTTCTTTAAGATTTTAGGGGTCTCCTCCTTAGTGTTAAGAAAGAAGACCCAAGTGTATATTATGAAGTTATCTGTGATCACTAGGTAATATGAAGTTCTTCCTAAACTCATTACACTAGTGGGGCCAAAGAGATCAATGTGTAATAAGTGTAGGGGAGTAGTGATAGAGTTCTTTTCCTTTGGCTTGTGAGACACTTTGTGTTGCTTTCCTTTCAGACATGCAACACAATGGTCATCACTCGTAAACTCTTTCTTTGGCATTCTAGTTACCAAATCATTCTTAATCAGTTTATTCATGTTCTTAAGGTTTACATGCCATATTCTTTTATGCCAAATGAAAGATTCATCACTATTGGCTTTAGATAGAAAACAAGAAACTTCTCCTGAAGTGGAGGTTTCTTGCAAGTCCATCTTGTACATGTTCCCTTTGTTGGGGCTCTGAGCAGGATATGCTCTTGAGGAATGACCACCCCAGGCTTCAAAATAATGCACTCATGCTTAGTAAAGAGCATGTTATGTCTCTGGTCACAAAATTAGGATACACTCAAGAGATTGTACCCTAGCTCCTTAACATAGTTTACCTTCTCAATGCTGAGCTTACCATTTGCGACCCTGCCCCTTCCTGTGTTGTAACCACCTGATTCTCCACCAAAAGCAACTGGCCCTCCATCAATTTTCTCAAAGTTATGAAGTAGAGAGCCATTGCCTGTCATGTGCCTGGAACAACCACTATCAATGATCCATACATTTCCATTGGTCTTTAGATGTTCCTGCACAGAAAAGATGAGTTACATTTGGAAACCCAAGTCTTGTTAGTCTTGTGCTCATCAAAGTGAACTGAAGATAGTACAATAGTTATTGATCTAATATGCAAACTCTGAGGATCATTTGCTGTTGTTGATGAAGAACTTTCAGTCATATGGCCTTCCTTTATATTCCACACCATCTTTGGAAGATTTGACTTTGCCTTCAAGACTTCAAAAGTTTTGACAACTTCAGAAGTTTTGGAGACTGAACCTTTACTAGCTTTTGCATCTACTGCAGCAGACTTTAGTACTTTGGAAGCATTCCTTTCTTCCAAGACTCAATTTTCTTCCAAAGATATTTTTCCACCTATTTTCTTCTTGGTCACCTTGGAGCTTCTAAAGGAAAGTGATTTTCCTTTCGAAGCTATCTTCTTCTTCATCTTCTCAGAAGTCTTTTTCTTGTTCATATCAATAGTACTCTTAGGATTATATATGCAATACTTAGCAAAATGAGTAGCACCACCACACATGATGCATTCAACTGGCATACTTTTGAGGTTCTTTCTCTGAGGAGAAGGTTGAGCTTGATCTCTTTCCACTTCCTTTTTCATCTTCATAGATGATGCAATAGGCTTCTGAAGGTGAGGCTTGCTCTTAGAACTGGATGATTCAGGCTGTGCAGCAATGGTGTACATTTGATCAACCTTGTTCTTTTGACCAGGATGGTTTGGACATGAACTAGGACTCCTGGTACTAGAGTACATAGTTGAGTCTTTAGTCCTCACCACTTCAAATAAACAAAGACTTGTTTTTTATTGGAATTGAAAGTGGCTTTGATCTTTTAGGCTTACTTTGATTTTCTCTTGGCTGCCCTAATCAAGTTCTTCTTAGTTGACTTGGTCATCATTGGTTCTTTCTTCTCTCCAGGAGCATATTGACCCTTCTTAGGATGATCCTCCTCACTCACTACAGATTCATCCTTCACTATCTCTTGTTTATCTTCATCCTCTTCTTGGATAGGGTCAATGAGGGGCAGCTCATCTTGACTAGATCCACACCTTAGAGATCTTACAGATAGTAAAGTGTGTGGAGGAACTATCTCAATTGAACCCAATCCCTACCTGTTCTGATAAAAAATCTTTGCATGCATGAATGAGGATATGATATTCTTGAAGGTTTCCTCTTCAAGAACACACTTTTCTGCCCTGGCTTTGCTGATCACAAGCTCAGGCTAACATTCAGTTAACTTGGTAATGAGATCTTTGATTTGAGTCCTGTAATTTGTGTGCTCATGTTTAAGAGTTGAAATTCTTTTCTCTAAATCTTCTATTTTAAGTTTTAAATCATTTTTAGCTCTTTTGAAATCAGCTTTTAAAATATTTAAAGACTCAAGATCAGATCTTACTTCCAAGTTATTGGACCTATACATGTTTACTTTAGCAATGCATTCAGGTTTACAGAGATGTTCTAATACCTTGGCTTCTTCATAGTCAGCCATCAGTGCTTGATTTGGAGAAACATCCTCTACTTGAAAGCTCTAATCAAATCCTCCTTCTTCAACAGCAACATAGCCGGCCATACTTTAAAGGCCACCTGGAACTCTAATCTAGATAACAAGATCAATCTAAAGTTAAAAGGAAAATTGTCTTATGACATGCCATAGCTCACATCCTTATCTATTACAAAAAAGATGAAAGTACAAAATAAAAAGTTACAGATTCTAAGACCTTAATCTACAGTTGACAAAAGCATGGAGATGTCACCAACTTATATAAGTTGGTGAGTCTTCAGAGATGGTAGCGGAAAGTTGTTTAGATTTTGTAAAAAGCATGTTAGAGAAAGCATGTATTCTCTGTCTTCGGAAGAAATCAGTCTCTTGGCTTCGGAAGACTTTGTCTTGAAGCTTCAGAAGACTTCATCTTTGCCTTCAGAAGAAATGGTCTTTTGGCTTTGAAAGATTTGATTCTTAGTGAATTTCATTGAGTTGTATCAAATCTTCCAAAGTAACTTTCTCTGTACTTCAATATTGCAGGATCGGTGTTGGTATCACAACACAAGTTTATCTCAAAAACTCACTTAATCTCACTTGATTTGATGAAGCAGAATCTCTAACTAAGTTCACAAGTAATATAATAAGTTAATAAAAACAAATGAACATAAGAGTAGTTTTTCAAGATACTTGTATATATTACTTCTCAACTCAGCATTACAAGACTCTAACAAGCATGATTTACAAAGTTACAATGAGAAACTATATATACTACTATCTACAACTGGTTATACTTGGATAACCAGCTGGAATTTACAACTAGACAAATACTACATTGCTAGAAGTAAAGTATCTAAGATAAATTGTTATCCTAGATTAGGTAGTCATGATAGGTCCATGACTTACCTTTTGGTCACCAACTAAAAATAGTAACTGTACTAACTGATAATGGGTGAACAGTAGATAAAAGTATGGTAAACTACATGGTCATGGGAAAGCGCCATGCAATATATCAAAAGTTACAGCGGATGTCAGACAAACCATACTTATATCTACTGGTTCATAGTTGGTTCTTCCAAAGCTAAATGGCTTCGGAAGAATAAGTTCTTCCGAGGCCATTTATACTTTGGAAGAATCAACTTCTTCCGAATCTTCTGCAAGTCTTCAGGACTTTATTCTTCGAAAGACTTTGTCTTTAGGATCTTCTAAGTTGTATACTTCAGAAGGAGAACTACTTAGTCTCAGAAGACCATGTTCTCACTTCGGAAGTTCTTCATCCTTGAGCTTTGGAAGATCTTTGACTTGTCTTCGGAAGAGCAGCTTTGTCTTTGGAAGACCACTTCAATTGTACATCAAAATATTCTAAGTGTTGTTTTGGTTGCACCAGCCTCATATGATCCAACAAACTCCCCCTAGGCTGATGCTACCAAAACTTCACTTCCTTCTATTCCTCAATGTTTTCAATACCAGGGAGAGTAGATATGTGTCTGTCTCTTTGTTCTTCCCTAATGCAGTGGTGAGGAGCTTGTACAAATCATTCGTAGATAATAAATCTAATCGGTTGCTCTGGATGATGTGTACCCTTTGTTGCGTCCCTCTGAAGAGAGTTAGTTGATGGGAATTGTAGCCATATTCCCATCTAACTATAGGATCCAAAGTTGGACCTTCAACCATCTGCAAGAATGTTCTTCCTTTTCCGATTGCACCTTCTTCTTCTTCCTTTGCTCTTTTTTTCAAATCTTGTTTAGTCTTGGCTTTCATTGTAAGCTCTTCAACATGAAGACTGCTCAGATGATTCCTGATGTGAGCAGCTATCTGAGAGTTGGAGGGATTGGAGAATGGTCTCTCTGCTAACTCAGCAATGTCAAACCTGTTTGAGTGTAGCAGAGCAAATGTATCAAGTCTGTTCACTTGACCATTCTCCCTTTCCACAGCAAAGCTGTGTGTAGAGTCATCAAACCTCCACTGGACAATTTGGCTTCTAGGATTGAGGGGATTTGTTGGAAGCTTGTCCCCTTTTCTTATGTCCAGCAGAGTCATCAGCCTCCTTCTTAACTTCTTCTCTTCTTCATTAAGTGTGTCTGAGTTGGTTACAAGAAGTTGGAGAGCTCCCTTAGCAGATCAGGGAATGCATCTCTTATGAGGGAATAGGAAGAGCCATCAGTGTATTTCAGCTTAATTGACTCTTCCTCACAAGAGATGTCACTCATTGTTATGCAGTTGATGAGCTTCTTTTTGATCTCCTTGAATTTTTCTAAGGTTAGGGGCTTAGAAGGTTCAAAAGATGGTTTGGGTATAGATTGGGTTCTGGGTTGTGTTTTGGGTTTAAGGATAGGTGGTGGTGGTGGTGGTTGTTGGGAAGCAGTGGGTTAGGGTATAGGTAAGGCTGATGGTGTGGGTTCAGGGGTGGTGTAAGGCTCAGTGGTTGGTTTAGTTGTGATGGGGAAGGGAAAAGATGTGGGGGTTGTGGTTTGGGTGCTGGTTTGGGTGTTGGTTTGGGTGCCATCCTCTGAACACTTGGTCTTTGAATTACCTCCTACCTTCTTCCTAAGCGAACGTCAGCCTTGATGTCACTGACATGTCGCTATAGGGTCTTCTCTAACATAGGACCCACTTGCCTGCCGGTGAAGCCATGGGCTTTGAGATAAGCTTTCATCCATTCCTTATCTCCTTCACTCTTGGCAGCTGCAAGCTTTGCCTCTTCCTCCTTTTTCTTCTTCTCCCTTAGCTTCTCCCTGGTAGTCCTCTTCCTTTCTTTGTTGATTCGATTTGCTCTTTGTGAAATAGAAACAAGACTGTATCATAATCATGAGGTGCCAGCTCCTGTTCAGAATAGCCTCTAGAGCTGATAAAGGCTATCCTCTCCATCCTCTCCCTTTCCATAGCCTCCACCTTCCTTTTCCTCTTCTCCTCCTCTTCGGCCAACCTTGTTGCTTCCTCCTTTTCTTTTTGTAGCAAGGTTGCCTTTTCCAGCTTTACAAGCTCATCAAGTGGGAGTAGAAGGATATCTTCATTGACTACTCCCAGGCTGATGGGCCTGTCTATAACCTCCACTCTCCTCGTGTTGTTGATACTTTCTTGAGCGGTTGCTGCTGCTTTGCGTCTTGCAGCCAACGGCTTCCTAGTATCAATTCTTCCCTTCTTCTTGAGCTTTTCCAACCTTTCCTCTTCTAGAAGCTCCTCAGCAGTGAGCTTCCTCTTCCCTTTAGGATCATAGGAAGATTCAGCCTTTGGAGACTCAAGTTTAGAGGATTTAGGTTGGGGAGAATGGGGTTGGACTTATGGTGTTTGAGATAGAGGGGTTGTAAGGAAGTCCTCACTGTTTACCTCAGAGGATAGGTCAAGAATGGCCTCTATGATGAACAGATCATCGGACAAGGAAGACAGTTCAATAATTTCTTTCGCAGCTTGGATTTCTGCTTCGAAAGAGACTTGAACTGTACTACCTATCCCTTCTAAATCGGTTGCTGGGCCATGAGTTTGTATATCCCCTTCGAAGTTAACCTTAGGTTTAATAGAGACCTTAGGTTAACCCACTTCTTCTTCAAATTTAGGTGGTGCACTCAGCCTTTGAAGCTCTTCAGCTCTAAAGTAGGCAACGGCTACATCAGAGGAAGGTTGTTCAAGGGAGGAGCTTATCAGAAATGTGGTTAAAAATCTGTTGAGGTCGATAAGCATCCTTGGGTCAACTTGAATAGTAATGGGAGCTCGTTGAGGGAAGATGGTTGTAAGGTGTTGCTGTGTAGGATAAAAAGAAGATATGGCATCAAGGGAAGTTATTGTGATGGTAAAGTTGGGTTCCACAGTTCTTTGTTCCTGTACATTCTCCTCCTTTTTGGTAGCATCATCTTGAGAAGTAGATGAGCTAGAGAAAGAACTTAAAGAAACCTGAGTATGTCCATGCCTAACAGACTTCTCAATATGTGTCTTAGCTAGTTGAGCCTTGAGATGTTCAATCTCAAGTTGCTGAGTGGCAGACCTGTCCTCTAAAGTCTTAACCTTTAATTCAAGGTTTGAGACTTTAGAAAGCAGGTCTTTGACAATAAGTTTCAGACTACCCTTATCTTCTTTTGAAGAATCATTGGGAGATGAGATAACATACCTAGTATGTTCATCATCACCACCAGTAGTGATTTCTTGGCGCCCTGGATACCCTTGCTTAGTGATGTCTCTTTCAGAGGCATCAATTGGCAAGGTTGCCATAGACTCAGTCTCACTGATGTTACCACTGTCCTGAGAGGTTAGTGAAACACTCTCAGTAGTGGCACCTGAGCCTACATGAGTCACCTCTACACCAGTTTGACTCACCTCTGTTAGGTTTTGCTGATGTGGGCTAGACATTAGAGGTTCCCTAGGGCTCAGTTGATCTTGAGAGTGGTGTGGTAGATCAACATCATGGCCTGGATGAAACATAATATCCTCATCAGGTCAGGTTAATAGGTCAATAAAGGATAAAGATGTTATAACTAGTGACCCGGGACCTTGGTCAGCACCTAATGGCTCCTCTGCAATAGCAACTGAGCCAATGATGTGGCTTCCCTTTTTGGCTGCTCAGGGGAGTGTTGAGACTCACCCTGAGGGCTAATGGCTTGGGTTGTGGTCTCATTAGGTTGAGACTGAGGAGACTCATTGCTGACATTAAGGTCAATGGTGAAGGATGGTTGGACCTCTGGCTGAGTGGGAGCCTTGAGTTCCACTCTAGCCTTTTTGGATTGAACAGAGGGGACCTGATCAAGCAGAGTAGATTGATCAAGGGTTCGTTTGGGACGTATTGTGTAGGTGATCTTGATTGGGTGGGAAGAAGTAGTTGGCATCGGAGTGCTGGTGTCTGGTGTGGGTTCATCACCTGCTGGGCTAGCAGGGATGTCACCAGGAGCCGTTGGCTCAAGCATAGCTAGAAGAAGATCAATGAATCTTCCAATCAAGTTGGTGGACACCTTCTTTAGAATTTTAAAGATGCCAGGCCTTATGTGAGGAACCAGTAGAACATCTGCATATTATAGTATGTCCTGGTCTAGCTCACAATTAATGTTGTGCTGAATGAACAAGGGATACATGTAGAATGGATCTCGAGTGAGATTTCCTCATAAGTTGTTCAGCATAAATTTTGAGTAGTTGAAGCGCAGGCCCTTTACCAACCCGTGGACTAGGCAGCCCAAATCATATGAGATTTGATCCCATCCCCCGGACTTGTTGGATAGGCAGTGCAGGACGATGTGCAGCAAGAACTTCCAATTGTAGGAGAAGTTAAACTTATAGACGGTAGACCTACTAACTTCGCCGCCATATCCCATCTGAGTATAGGTGTTTTCCAACTCAGATTTGGGAAATTCAGTAGGGGTGCCCTTATCATGAAGCTCCAAATGGTCCCTGATGGTTGATTCAGTTATTGTGATCTCCTGGCCGCAGATCCTCAATCTGATGACCCTTTCATTTTTAATCGTCTCGCTTTGACCATTGACCCAGAATACAGCCATCTGGTTTGAGTAGATGGTGGGGTTTACAGCGACGGCAGTGAAGTATGTCGAATGTGACAGAAATTCGATAATAGGGGCAAAATCAACATCCTTTGAAGAATCAAGGATGGTAACCTGGTTATGTTGAGGATTCAAGGCCATTATTTAAGGGAGTACTGTTTGATCGAAGAATTTTGAGAGTAAGTGAAGAAGATAATGGAATTTTAGGGCTTTTGCAGTGGTAAAGAAAGCAAAGAAAGAGAATCGAAAGTTTTTAAATGGGGGTTAAAAAGCCAAACCGATAAGGTGAAAGGACTGTTTGGGTTTCGATTGACAGGGGCGGTAAGATAAACCATTTAAAATATTCCGTAATCATCAATAAAATCTTACTTTTTACAGAGTGGGGCCCAAAGATTTCCATTACACAGTAAAAGTTTTCTTCCGAAGGTAAAATTGCATCCGAGAGAAAACACTTGTGTTTCTCAGTATTGTCTTCCGAAGCCATTTTTACTTCTAAAAGCAAACCATGTCTCAATGACAAGTTTGCTTTCGAGAGTATAGTCTTCTTCCGAGAAAGGAGGTTAGTAAGCTTCAGAAGTGGATTTAATCTATGATTAAATGTTCTTCCGAGGCTAAAAACTCTTCGGAAGAGAATATTTATGCAGAGGAATTTGCCTTCGGAAGATAGATAAAGATCTCTTTCGAGTGTAAATTTCTCTTCGGAAGAATTCATACTTCGAAAAATTTTGAAGAAAACCTTCTTGTAACGGGGCTTAGATTGTTTATAGACAACATAGACAAGACACATTTAAAGAGGTTTTTCAGAAGAGAAAGACTAGTCAATGTTAATCATCCCAACAGCTGTAATTAAATACTTGAATCTTTGTTCATCAAAGTCTTTGGTGAACAAATCAGCATATTGTTCATTTGAATTGACTTTGACTAGTTTGATTAGATTTTTCTCATGAATATCTCGAGTGAAATGGTACCTGATGTCAATATGCTTTGTCTTGGAGTACTTGACTGGATTTTCTATGATAGATATAGCACTCTTGTTGTCTATATGGATAGGGGTCTTCATCAAGTTGAAACCATAATCCAGCATCTGATTCTGAATCCAAAGTACTTGATCACAGCAGCTTGCAGCAGCAATGTACTCAGCTTTAGCAGTAGATGTGGATACACATGATTGCTTCTTGCATTTCCAGGAGATGATCCTTCCACCAAGAAATTAACATCCTCCTGATCTAGATTTTTTGTTGATGTTGTAGCCACCATAATCACTATCCATGTAACCATAAAAGTTAAAATCCTTATTCTTGGGATACCAAAGACCCAATTTGGAAGCTCCTTTGAGGTATCTAAGGATTTTCTTGGCAGCAATTAGGTGAGACACCTTTGGAGTAGCCTGATATCTTGCACAGATGCAAGTTGCAAACATGATATCAGGTCTACTTGCGATGAGATACATCAGAGATCCAATAATTGCCCTGTACTGATGCTGATCAGTATCCTCCCCCTCAGAATCAGGACAAAGATTATGATTTCTGGGTATAGGTGTCTTGGCTGGCTTACAATCTTTCATCTCAAATCTTTCTAAGATGTCCTTGACATACTTAAATTGATTGATGAAGAACCCTTCTTCCATCTGCTTCACTTGAATTCCAAGGAAAAAATCAATCTTTCCCATGGAACTCATCTCAAACTTCTTTCTCATGATGCCTTCAAAGTCTTTACACATTTGGTCATTTGAGGATCCAAATATGATATCATCGACATAGACTTGAACAAGTAACACGTCATTCCCAGACTTCTTTATGAATAATGTCTTGTCTATGGTGCCTTTAGTGTAGTCATTCTTCAGAAGAAACTGAGACAGTGTCTCATACCACAGCCTAGGTGCCTGATGCAACACATAAAGAGCTTTATCCAGTGTGCACACATAGTTGGGGTGTTGTGGGTCTTCAAATCCAGGTGGCTGGCACACATATACTTCTCTATCAATATCCCTATACAAAAATGCATATTTGACATCAAGTTGATAGACTGTGAAGTTCTTGGATGCTGCAAAAGCAAGGAAGCTTCGCACAGCCTCAAGTCTTTTAATAGGTGCAAAGACATTAGTGTAATCTACGCCTTCCTCCTGTGTGTATCCTTGAACAACAAGGCTTGCTTTGTTCTTGATGATCAAACCTTTATCGTCTCTTTTGTTTCTGAACACCCACTTATTGCCAATGGGGACCTGCCCAGGTGGCAATGGACATAAGTTCCATACCTTTTGCCTCTTGAACTAAAGCAACTCCTCTTGCATTACTTCAACCCAATTGTTGTCCTTGAGTGCTTCTTACACCTTCTTGGGTTCCATTTGAGAGAGAAAGCATGAGTACATGTAGACATTCCCATTATGGGTCTGACTTCTTGTTCTCACACCTTATAAGACATCCCCAATGATGTTCTCAGCTGGATGAGTGGTGTGTATCCTGAGCCTAGGAATCACATCTAGTTGCATAGATAGATCTAGGTTTGAGAAGTTTTGCTTAGGATTTTGAACACCATGACCAGCTGATGTCTCACACTCATTCAATGAGGACTGATTGAATCAATGTGTGACAGCATCAATGGTATTTTGCTGTGAAGTAGTATTAACAGTTGCCTATTCCTCCAGATTTCTGTCTTTATCAGCTTGGTGTTGAATGCTAGAGTTGTCAGCTATTGAGTTATTAGGCTCAGTTGGCTGACAACTTATTGATGCTCCCTTGTTTCCTGAGATATTCATGCTTTCAGGAATTCCAGTTGAAGGAGCTTGATCTTCAATTCTTCTTAGAACTAGGAATATGTCTGGGTAACTCAAACAGTTGATCTTTATAGGGGTCACTTTGAGTGCCTGTTCCAACTGAAACATTCTCACAAGATGGTTTAGAATAGTTTGGAAACAATTATAAATTGAAGATATGATCAGGATCATTTCCCTTAACATAAGGAGTGTGCTCATTGACAATAATGTTGGATGATTCCTCAAATTGTTGAATTTTAATATTATACACTCTATAAGCAATATAGGTTGAGGAATATCCAACAAAGATAGCATCATCCGACTTTTCAACAAATTTTGCTAAATTGTCTTTTGTGTTAAGTATGGTGCACCTGCTGCCAAAGGACCTAAGAAAGCCAATGAACGGTGGCCTCTTGTTCCATAGCTCATAGGGGGTCTTTCCATGGGGCTTAACAATGAGAATCCTGTTCTGTACATAACATGCAGTGCTGACTGCCTCTGCCCAGAAAGATAGAGGCAGCTTTGAATCAGCTTACATAGTTCTTGCAACCTCAATAAGTGTCGTGTTCCTCCTCTCAGCAACACCATTTTGTTGAGGAGTTCTAGGAGCATTGTATTGTCTGGTAATCCCCTTTGAGTTACAAAATGAGTCAAGAGCTTGATTTTTAAACTCAGTCCCTTGATCACTTCTAATGATTTTTACTTTATGATCCTTCTGATTTTCAATTTTAAGAATAAAAGATTTTAAAGTTTTAGCAGTTTCATCTTTAGTTCTTAAAAAGAAAACCCATGTAAATCTTGTAAAATCATCAACAATCACAAGGCAATATGATTTCCTTCCAATACTCATTATACTTGTGGGACCAAAAAGATCCATGTGCAATAAGTGTAATGGGGTGGTGATAGAGTTAACCTCTTTGGATTTGTGAGTGACCTTGTGTTGCTTCCCTTTCAAACAAGCAATACAATTATCTTTATAGAAAAACTCCTTTTTAGGAACACCATTTACCAAATTATTTTTAACCAATTTATTCATGATATTAAAATTAACATGGCATATTCTTTTATGCCAAAGAGTTGACTCATCACCATTAGCTTTGTAAAGAAAGCATGATACTTCACCTAGTGGGGAAGCATTGTTCATATCCAGCTTGTACATATCCCCTTTCCTAGGAGATCTAAGAAGCATCAATTCTTGAGGAATTGTCATCCCGGGTTTGAGGATAATGCACTCATGCTCTGTGAAAAGCATTTGGTGCTTTTGATCACAGAATTAAAAAACACTCAAGAGATTATGTTCAAGCTGTTTGATAAAATTTACTTTGTCAACTTTTAACTTACCATTGGATATACTACCTCTACCAGAAATGTATCCTCCAGCTTCACCTCCAAACTAAACAGGACCTCCATCAAAATGTACAAATTGTTATATGAGAGATCTGTTCCCTGTCATGTGCATGGAGCATCCACTGTCCACAATCCATATATTTCCATTCTTGTTATATGGATGTCCCTGCACATAAGTTGAAAAGATTAGTTACTATTGGAAACCCAAGCCTTGTTGGTCTTAGGCTCTTCCAATGTAGATGATATAATTGAACCAAAATGAATGCATGGGGCTTCAATTATGGTTTGTGAAGAAGAGGCTTTGGCTGTAGCATCTTTTCTAATCTTCCATTCCATCCTTTGGTTGATCAGTGTAGATGAGCCTGATGAGGCTTGAGCAACATGACTTGCTTCCGAGGCTTCTTTCTTCTCGGAAGAAGTTTTCACCACCTTATCTTTCGAAGTAGTTTTCTTCTCGAAAGGTTTCAAAGGATTCTTTTTGTTTCTTTGTTTGTTCTTTAGCTTTTCTTCCGAAGCAATTTTCCTTTCGGAAGAATAAGTTTCTTCTGAAAGTAACTTGGCTTTGGAAACAAGCTTTCCTTTTCTTAGCACTTGGACCGTATGGTAAGGTCCAAATGTGAAACCATCCTTGACTCATTTTTTCTTAACATTGGTTGCAAAATGTGTGCTTGCTGGATTGTAGTAACAATCTTTAGCCATGTGGTTATGCAGACCACAGATTATGCACTCAATGTTATTCTTGATGGGGCATGAGGACTGTTGTTTCTTGCACTTCTTTTCTTCTTCAACAGCCTTCCCCTTCAATTTCTGATCCTTTAGCTACATAGGAGTGCTGGTACTACACTATTTTCTTGAAACAGAACTTCCAACCACTTGGAATCCAACTTAAATGAATACCCCCTTTTGCCTAGAGTTTATCTTTAACTTAGTCTCAGCCACCTTCTTGGTAGTTTTTCTTGCTGCCCTGATTTTGTTCTTTCTGGATTTGGTGGTTAGGTGTTGATCAACAGCTGTGGGGATGAGGTTTTCTACCTTATCCTTCCCTGTGGTGTTCACCATTGTTGTATCATTCTTCTGCTCATTGGGTTGTGGGTCAACAGTTGGAACCTCTTGCTTATCAGTACCACATCTTGGCTATCTAACAGACACATAAGAGTGTGGTGGAGCAATTTCATTGGTTCCCAACCCACTTTTGTTTTGATAACACACCTTTGAGTGGGAGGATGATGCAATGATGGTGTTGAAGTTATGTTCTTGAATGACATACTTTTTTGCTTTAGCCTTAGCTATTACTGGCTGGGTTTAAGCCTCAGTCAACTTAGATATTAAATCTTTTATTTGAGCCCTATAGTTGGAATGTTCATGTTTTAAAGAGGACACGATTTTCTCTAAGTCTTCAATTTTGAGTTTATAGTCAAATTCTGCTCTTTTAAAATCAGATTTTAATCTCCATGTTGTAGTCCTGATACAACTTAACCTTAGCAATACATGTTGGAGTACAAAGATGTTCATATACCTTACTGTCTTCAGTTCCAGCCATAAGAGCTTGAGCAGGAGTGACATCTTGCACCATGAAGCTCCAATCAACTTCTTGAGAAATAGCTGCAGTCTGTTGTTTAGTAGGTTTGGCTGTAGCTTTTAGGGTAGCAGGGTGTTGGGAGGCTTGAGCTGCTCTAGGATTAGATCTAGGAGCCTTGCATTCCCTTGTAAAGTGACAAGGCTGGTTACAGTTGTAGCATTTGGCCTTTGACTTGTCAAACCCAAATTTGCTATTGGTTGGGTTTTGAGGGAATTGCCTTCCAGTTCTTTTAAAGAACTTCTTCGCTCTGTAGGTCAGAAGAGCCATCTGCTGGACAACATCCATATACTCAACATCATCTAGGCTAAAACACTCTAGATCATCAAAGCAGAATTGAAAATCTCCAGAGTGCTCACTCCCTGAAACAAAAGCACCACTATCCTGGAAAGGATTTTGTTGAGCCTGTTGAGACCTAAGTGTCTCAGGGAATGTGATGTATGGCCTAGAAGAGGATGATGGTTGTTGGGGGTAGTTCAGGTACAATTGGGGCTAGGGAGTTCTTGAACCTTCAACAACATGTAAAGCATTGCTAACAGGAAGGTTTGAGGTTCTATTCATCTGATGGATTTTCTGAGTTTCCATCTCCATATGATATCCATCAAGGATTCCATGTAGTTCAGTCATGGTGAGAGTGATGAGATTCTTAGTTCTCTTAATTAAGACACGGTAGAAAGTCCACTCATAAGGAAGTGCACTCATGAATTTTCTCACTATGTCTCTCTTCTCAAGAACCACTCCCATAGACTGAAGAGAGGTGATCAAGTCCATGTACCTGAAGTATTATTGGATCAAGGTCTCACCAACAATGTATGTGAAGTTCTCAAACTTTTTCTTTAGCACATCTTTCTTGGTCTCCTCGGATTCAGTAGAACCAGAGTACACAGCTTCAAAGCATCAAATAGCGCTTTGGCAGTCTCGCATTGCTTAAAGCCTACCATTATTGAGTTTGGTATAGCTGTGAGCAACACAGTCGTGGCTTTGCAGTCAATGTCCATTTTCTTGAAGTCTTCATCAGAGTAGTCTTCAACAGCTTTCTCAATCATGGCACCATTACCAGTTGGGGATTCCACCTTTGGTTGGTAAGGACCATGAGTGACTGATCTTCACATGCGAGTGTCTTGATACTTGATAAAGCCTTCAATACATTTGCACCAGGTTCCAAAATCATCAGGGGTGATGATAGGAGCCTTGGTCATGGTTCCCATCTCAGACTCAGAAAATTTCTAGTTAAGAGCCATTTGAGTGAAGTGAGTAAGTGTAAAGAAACAAGGATAATTTAGGATGGTTAGATCTCACAATCAAGAGCCTAAAAAGCTCTGATACCAATTGCAAGATTGGTGTTGGTTTGACAACACAAGTTTATCTCGCAAACTCACTTAGCCTCACTCGGTTTGATGAAGCAGAATCTCTAGCTAAGTTCATAAGTAATATAATAAGATAATGAAAACAAATAAAAACAAATGAGAACAATAGTAGTTTTTCAAGATACTTGTATATATTACTTCTCAACTCAGTATTACAAGACTCTTACAAGCATGATTTACAAAGTTACAATGAGAAACTATATATACTACTATATATAGCCGGTTATACTTGGATAACCAGCTGGAATTTACAACTAAACAAATACTACATTGCTAGAAGTAAAGTATCTAAGATAAACTATTATCCTAGATTAGGTAGTCATGACAAGTCCATGACTTACCTTTTGGTCACCAACTAAAAGTATTAACTGTACTAACTGATAATGGATGAACAGTAGATAAAAGTATGGTCAACTACATGGGTGTGGGAAAGCGCCATGCAGTATATCAGAGGTTGCTGCGAATGTCAGACAAACCATACTTATATCTACTGGTTCATAGTTGGTTCTTTGAAGCAAAATGGCTTCGAAAGAATAAGTTCTTCCGAGGCCATTTATACTTCAGAAGAATCAACTTCTTTCGAATCTTCTGCAAGTCTTCAGGACTTTATTCTTCAGAAGACTTTGTCTTTAGGATCTTCTAAGTTGTATACTTCGGAAGGAGAACTACTTAGTCTCGGAAGACTGAGTTCTCACTTCGAAAGTTCTTCATCCTTGAGCTTCTAAAGATCTTTGACTTGTCTTCGAAAGAGCAGCTTTGTCTTCGGAAGACCACTTCAATTGTACATTAAAATCTTCTAAGTGTTGTTTTGGTTGCACCAGCCTCATATGATCCAACAAATATGCATGCTGAGAGCTCTTTGGTTGCATCAGCCTCTAAGTGTAAATCTTACAAATTGGTTTAGAACAAATTTACTCCTATGTTATAGGGCTGTAGGTAATAGTCTTTCACAACACTGTGATTGTTAAGATCGAGAGGAGATACAACATTAGAGTACTTTATCCTTCTAGGTTTGGTGATACCACATGGTAATCCGTTCCTTTATCCCGTGAGTTTTACACGACCCTTAGGAGCATTTATGTTTATAAGACCTATGGGAGGCTTAGCATAGCTTGGTAATTTCTAGGCGTCATATTCTTAAGACCCGGTGTCATATGATTAGTTATTCCTGAAATTAGTTAAGTTAGTCAATAGAATTCCTTGTCCGGGTGGTTCGCTTCTCCATACCTGGTTATCTCTCGTACCTTAGTTCGTTTTATGATTGTTTCCTTAGTTAACTCCATTCTTAGCTTTAATTTTCTTTAGGTTGTATTAGTTTAGTAATATTTAGTTAATTAGTTAACTATCATTCACTTTGATAGGCTAAGAACTAATATAAGGTTTTGTATTGAGAGCTGCATATCAGTGTCCCATGGATTGATACTTGGACTCACCTTAGCTATATTGCGTACTTCAGGTACATTTGTCTGTTTTGTGTGATCTAGTTTAGACTATGTTGTGATTCTTATCTTTAATTTCATATATATATATATATATATATATATATATATATGTGTGTGTGTGTGTGTGTGTGTGTGTGTGTGTGTGTGTGTGTGTGTGTGTGTGTGTGTGTGTGTGTAATATATATAATACGTACGTACATATATGTAACCTTTGGATTTTTTTTTTGGTTTTCAATTAAACCAGTCGCATGACCTATAGATTTTTTATCACCACCCTCTATAAATATGTGTGCATTTATATATAGATAGGGGTAGTGATCAAATGAAAACTGTAACGTGGTTTTACATATAGCTCACACATAGGTTATGTATATGTAATTGTTTTTCATTCGACATAGTATTACGTATAATTATCTTTCTTCATTCTTATATTTATGTTCAACATATATGTACCAAATACTTAAATAATTCTTTTAACATTTAAATGAATAAAAAAAATATGAATTATGTTAGTGGTTTCTATGTTTTTTTTTTTTTTTGTTTTCTCATAACTATTGGTTTTCTTTATATTTATATATATATATATATATATATATATATATATATATATATATATATATATATATATATATATCACACATCATGGTCCAATCTCGGTTCTCAAATCAAACTTCATAACTTTTGACTATGCTTTACATTTTATGGTTTAAGAAAACATAAGCAACCATTCATTCTTTTCCTTATATTGAAACTGATATGAATGATCTAACACCAATGATCGCCACCCTACTTGGGACATACACCCGACGAAGTCGAAAGTCTAAATGTTACATAATTAAGTCATTGAGCACACGTAGTTTATTATTCTCAAACAAGTTCATTAAGCTCAATCATTCATAATCTAAGGGTCCTAATATTAAGACACCCCAACATATAAATCAACACTACCTTATACGTCGTGTATAGTACTATAACCGACGCATGGCTGGCTCCTTTAGTTGACAAAACGTTATTCAGAAGAGTTATATGTGACGTCTACCCCTATACGTCACATATAGGCCCGACATGTATAGCTGGCAAAGGTAGTATGATTGACACATATACGTGGCGTATGGCACTATACAACACATTTGGGTTATTTTTTCCCAAATCAACTTGTTTTGGAAATAAATAACCCATACGTGGCGTATATGCCATACGCCACATATAATTTCAGCTATCACTTGATTTGACACTTTGTACGTTAAGTAATTTCAGAGAATATTATTATAATGTAACGCATAGTATGATGTTATACAACATGTATAGGATGACGAGGGTGTTGATTTAAAATAGTAAGGTGTCTTATTAACAGCCCCCTAATATAAAGCATTACTCATTTGTATTAATAAATGCAGAAACCATATTTTTCTTGTCACGTTATGCTTGTACAAAGGATGCATAACAATGATCATGTCATTCAAAGAACAAAATAATATCATATTGTCATGTGTTATAAATCATCATTCATATGATGATTATTTTTCATAGTTTTTATTCTGCAAAGAACAAAATACTATCATATTTGTCATGTGTTATAAATCATCATTCATATGATGATTATTTTTCATAGTTTTTATTCTTTCTAAACCATGTGAAAGATGGTCCACTAGCTGTCTGAGTGTTGTATGAGTTATCATGATATACACCAAATAATATGAAAGTGCATGTATCTAATTGTACAAAATTAATGCAATGGCTTTAACGCGGTAGGAATTAAAAAACAAGTGATGTATTTTTATGAGTAGATTTAGTGTATGTTTGAGTTTCTCGATCCACTGCACACCGATGTACCAAATAAGATAAACCCTCACAACATCGACCACGTTAGAGCAAATAAGTGGTTTAAGGTTTAGTGTTTAGAGTTTAGGATTTAAGATTTAAGGTTTAAAATCATTACAAGTGGACAAATACTATTATAAAATTGTCTTTTTCATAAAAGTTATTTAACAATATTTTGCATATAATGAACCTAACGTGTTTATATTTTTATGTACAAATGTCCATCAATAATTAACGTGTTTATATTTTTACTTACAAATGTCCATCAATAATTTTAAGTACCTTCACATGTTAATTTTGATCAAAATTGTGAAGTTTTTAAAACAATTTGGAATTGGTACATAATTTGTTAAACATCATGACTAAATTTATATCACATTATTTTCTAATTGCTTCCTTTACATTTCATAAACCTCCTTATTAATAAACTCATCCCTATTCTATACAAACATTTTGTTATTTAACATCTATGCAAAATTATATCGTAGGACAGACAACATTATTCATGTAGTGAAGTGGATATAGTAAGAAAAAAAAAACAGAAAGGAACTACACCACTTATGCAACGGAAGTTTGATGGATGCACTTACATTTTCTTGTGTATAAAGGTGGAGGGGTACTCTCATCACACTCATCATACTACACCATAAACCCAGCAATTAAATTTTATCATGTTATACTACACCATACTACACCACACATTTAAATTTTGTTGCGACAATATTGTCACGCCATATCACATTACATTACTACACCACACAAACAAGCAATGGTCATATGGGGCAAAGTATGTGGCGTGAAAAAGAAAACATGTGGCGTGAAGGGGGTGGCGCTCGGCGCGGGGCCTTCCCGTGGCTCACGACGTTAGTGCCCCTCCCACCCTAAAGAAATTATATTAAATACTTGAGATGAATATTAAACACGATTTAAAACACAAACGTACTTGGTGATAATAATTACATACAAATTGATGTTATATACATACGAATCGATGCAATGAATGATTTGGATATCCAATCATATAATATTTGAAGTTATTTTAATGTTTAAAAAACTGTTGAGGAATTTTATGATAAAACTATTAATTATGTTGTTTTTACACGTGAAAAAAATTATTGAAGGATTTTTTTTTTTTTAGAAAAATCAAAAAATACGTTGGTTTTTTATACGTGAAAATTTATTAAATGAATTTTATGAGAAAAACCAAAAAGTATGCCTGGTATGTATGATATACCAAAGAATCCGAAATGACATGTAGCCTAACATTATCAAAATAATACGATGGCTCTAATTAAGGTGGAAATAATTCAAGTCACGTCGTACAAGCTATATATATGCATTTAAGAATAGATTTAGCGTGTGCTTGAGTTTCCCATTCACTACACACCAACACACCAAATAAGAAAAAAGTTAAAAACCCTCACAGCATCGACCACGTTAGAGCGAATAAGTAGTCTAACTTAGATCATTAGGAATTGGGTCAATTTTGCACAACATGTGAGAAAGTACTACATATATGGAATGCCACATACATATGCGGTCTACGTACTGTCCTTAGCGTGCACATATATGACATCGGAGATGATTTTATACCAAATAAATCACTATGTACATAAATGAGTAACGTATTATATAAAGTATAAAAGACAACATGTAGTTTGTTGTATAAATCACTATATATCCATATGTTTTATATCTCTCAAGCGACACCCAATGCATTATCATACACTATACGTACAAAATATTGTCTTCTCAAACTTATTACTTCACGATTTTTTACCGTATCTAACTAGTTGTTTGGTTGATTTTGATATACGAAAACAGATTTTACATCCGTAGCAACAAAATCCCATATTTCTTACATGCACAACTTACAATCCTTCCTACACATAAATCATTCTGTCCGATAACTTATATTATTATTTCAACAATGTAATATGACTTCATATCCATAACTTAATACGTCAATTATCTACAAATCTAATAAGAATATTATAATTATAATTATATAACCATAGTTGCAAGAATTCTCACCAAAGATTATACCCCTATAAACATGGTGTATTGCTTGCTATATTTAGCACACCAGAACATTCTCTCCGACACCTTCTTCATCCTCAACTTCTCCGATCTAATCACCATCACACATTTCCACCGTCCGCCACACAACCACCGTAATCAACCACCACACAACAAACATCGTTAATATCTCCGACCACCGCGGAGGTGGTCCGCCGTTGTCAATGTCCGACATCGTAAAACAGATCATTGCAAGGCCCATACAGTTAGCGGACCAAGTGATCAAAGCCTCAGAATATGTTTGCTCATTCAAACAAGATTGCACCGAGATCAAGGCCAAAACCGAGAAGCTCGCGAGCCTCCTCCGCCAGGTGGCTCGCGTCAGCAACGATCTGTACGAACGCCCCACGCGTCGGATTGTTGCTGAGACCGAACAGGCGCTTGAAAAAGCGCTACATCTTTTATACAAATGTAGCCGAAATGGGCTACGTCGCGTGTTCAAGATCATCCCCAATGCGGTTATTAGAAGGACACAACAGCAGCTCGAGAATTCGATTGGGGATGTGTCGTGGCTCCTTCGTGTGTCGACCCCTTCAGATGATCAGGACGATGAGTATCTTGGGTTGCCCCCCATCGCGGCTAACGAGCCCACATTGTGTTTGATTTGGGAGCAAATCGCGATATTGTGTTCGGGCACGTTGGAGGAACGGGCTGAGGGGGCGATATCGCTTGTTTCTTTAGCACGGGATAACGAGAGATATGGGAAGTTGATTATTGAGGAAGGGGGCGTGCCCCCGCTTTTAAGGCTCGCAAAAGAAGGGAACGAGGACGGGCAGGAAAATGCAGCCCGAGCCATCGGGCTGCTGGGTCGGAACCCTGAGAGTGTTGAACACATTATAAATGCGGGCGTTTGCGCAATATTCGCGAAGATATTGAAGTATTCGCACATGAAGGTGCAACTCGTCGTGGCGTGGGCCGTCTCAGAGTTGGCCGCGAACTACCCGAAATGTCAAGAACACTTTTTGCAAAACAATGTGATTCGGTTGCTTGTTGGTCATCTAGCCTTTGAGACAATCCAAGAACATAGTCGATACTCGATTGCTAACAAGCGAAGTGTGTCACTTCATTCGGTTGTTATTGCCAATGTCGACACAAACACAGGCAAAAATGGTAAAATGGGGAACGAGGAACACGAAAAGGGGCAAGTTACGCACCCGGGGGGTATGAGAACGAACGATATGCATAATGTAGTGACAAGCACAATGGTGGAGAAATCTAGAAAGAGTCGTAACGGTAGGTCGTGTAACAGTAAAAACAACAGAAGACAAATTACACTAGTCGGGGCGAGCATTAAAGCGAGGGAACTAGAAGATCCGACGACGAAAAATCAAATGAAGGCGATGGCAGCTCGCGCCTTGTGGTACCTTTGTGTGGGGAATGTAACGATATGTAAAAGCATTACCGAGTCACGAGCACTTCTTTGCTTCGCGGTACTCTTGGAAAAGGGTGAGTATGAAATACAGTATAATTCAGCCATGGCGTTGACAGAAATCACCGCCGTGGCTGAACAACACGTCGAGTTAAGACATTCAGGATTTAAGCCAACATCTCCCGCCGCTCGAGCGGTTGTTGACCAGTTTCTCAAAATCATAAAAAATGCAAACTCCGACTTTCTCGTTCCAAGTATCCAAGCAATTGGACACTTGGCGAGAACGTTTCGTGCAACGGAAACAAGAATTATTCCCCCTATAGTAAGGCTTCTCGACAACACCGAAACCGATGTTTCAACAGAAGCAATCATAACGCTCATCAAGTTCGCGTGCCCGGATAATTTCCTACACGTAAACCATAGCAAGACAATAATAGATGTTGGAGGATCTAAGCACTTGATTCAGTTGACCTATTTTGGGGAACATGCGGTTCAAGCTCTCGCTCTTATCCTTCTATGCTACCTCGCAATGCATGTGCCCGATAGCGAGACACTCGCTCAAGATGAAGTGCTTGTAGTGCTCGAATGGGCATTGAAACAAGGTCATTTTACGCATGATTCGTCTTTAGAAACCCTCATCGTTGAAGCAAAACAAAGATTGGAGATCTATCAATCAAGAAATACAAGAGGATCTTTTATGCGATGACATCTATGTAACGTATTATAAGTTTGATGTTTTTTGACGTTAATTTGTGTAGTGTATACAATGTTAGAAAATAGTCTTTTGTTATAAGCTAAAAATTGTGTAGAAAGTAGTGTAGATGTAAGATGACAAATTTTGAGAGCTTCATTATGTCAATGCGCTTATTTTGTGAGGAAAATAGGAGTTCTTTTTATATTTTCATTGATGGTATTTATGTTAAAATATTTTATCTTTATAGCCATTAACATACTTTTCTAGGTAAATACGAGAAAAACAGAGTACATATATGGAACTTAGATACGTGAAAAATGTAGTTAATCAAGAAAAGTTCACGTATAAATAATAACCCACGTCATGCTACGGGGCATTATATCGTGAAAAAAAATTACGTTGAAATATTGCTACAAGCTCACGTGTTAAGTGTAACGTTGATAATATATGTAACTTTATATAATAAAAACGTAACCTTTACGTACGCCGATAACACTTGAAACTTTAAATAAAAAAGCAAAACCGCTTAATTGCATTTTTATTCCCTAATATTTGTTTTTTAAAATAAGAATAGTTGTAATTATTATGTTTGATGTTGACGTGACATGTTTTAATAGCAAATATCATTTATATCACGAAAACATAGTGATAAACTTAGTTTTGGAAACGAGAAAACATTATGACTTGAAGGACTAAATATTTGTTAGAATAGTCATATGGATTTGTTTTTGAGATAATGAAATGATGTATTTAATTAATAGCTTTGTTGTTATTTGAAAATTCCTTGTGCTGATAACTTAGGTTTATCCAAAATCACAATGTAACATAAAATAAAGATAGTTTATGAACGAATGAAAATTCCTCTGCTCATGCATCACAATACAAAGACTCTCCGTATGCTTAAATTTCATCTTATTGTTACTATTGTATTAATATAAGAGCCTATAAATTAAGACATTTGTAATTCATATTCAACATGTTATGAGGCTGAAAGTGTTCTCTTCAGAACTCTTAGTTTCTGGAGCCAACATTCGTTTCATAGTTGTTCGCTGTAAAATCGGTTGTTGTTTGATTTTGATTGTCATTGCCGTCTATTCAGGGGTGAAGCTTAGTGAGCCGGGGGCCCAACCCCTCCCCTTTTTTTTTCATCAGTAGTGTAAATTTTTTGTCCGTTAGAGTAAATTTTTTGATATATATAGAGTCCCCCCCACATAAAATAGTTTACTTTCGTCCCCACCCCTCCTGTTGTGTGGTTCAAGTTCCGCCACAGGAATTTTATCCAATGAGGTCGCTTTTCCGAGTATAATTTTTAGGTCGGGTTTGGTCCGATTTTTATTACTAAATTTCCAAGCAAGAACAACTATAAAACCCTAAAGTTTCGCAAACTAGTTTCAATAAAGTTTCACGTTTCAACCGATAATCAAATTTTACATATAACTTTAAATTATTGTTGCCTTCATACATACGTTCAACAAATACTATTCTTCATGTGTGCATAAATAAAAAACAAAAAATCATTAAACAACAAGAAACATAAAATAAGACCAACAGCAACAACTAAACTTTTTTCATTTTTATTAAGTTTTAAATCAAAAAATCTAAAAATGACATACCCAGTACTTGATTTAATTCTCGTTTTGCGCAGGTTCGGGAAGTGGAACATACCAGTTTTTTTTTATAAAATACTTTCATATTTTATATCAGAGTTTTGGTCCCAGTTCATAACAAAATTTATCATTTGTAGTGACATGTCATTTTATACCAAATATATAAATATTACAAGAAAACCTAATTGTTTTGCAAATATTTCTATTACACTTGTTATTCAAAATCATAAACGAGAGTATGGCTCATTCCCCAGTCCAATCACGTCCAGAGAACTTTAATCATTTATAAGTGTTTTTCCTGAAAACATTTAAAACATATTTTTGTTACATTTCGCTAAGTACACATCATTATTTTTCTTTTATTGGGATTTATCACCCAAAAATCATTTTTATTTAAACCCTCGTTACTTATTGGGTATTCAACACCTGAATTTCTTGTGGGTTTATTTTTAACCTTTGAGGATTAATAATTCCCATTTTTATATATGTAGAGTTCAACACCCGAACCCCTTGGGATTTTAACATCCGAAATCCTTACATATATTTAACACCCCTTTTTATATATGCGGAGTTCAACACTCGAACCCCTTGGGATTTCAATTGGTCGTCTTCGTTTATCAGCATATGACTTTTGTCGATCTTGAGCTACCTTTAAATGTGCTCTGATTAGATCAATCTTTTCATTCGTCGCCTCCACCACTTCTTTATTAGCAAGTTCTATTTGACCAACCTCTCCCCAACATACAGGAGTGCGGCACTTTCTATTGTACAACATTTCGAACGAGTGCATTCCAATGCTCGAATGATAACTATTATTATAAGAGAACTCTGCTAGGGGCAAATATTTGTCCCAACCGCCACCAAAATTGATAATGCATGCATGTAGCATATCTTCGAGAGTTTGAATTGTTCTCTCGCTTTGCCCATCAATCTGTGGGTGGTATGTTGTGCTGATTAATAATTTGGTGCCCATTCCTTCTTGAAATTTCCTCTAAAATCTTGAGGTGAAACGTGTGTTGCCATTTGATACAATAGATATCAGCACACTATGCCTTGACACCACCTCATTAACGTATACTTCCACCATTCATTCAGAAGAATAATTTTCACGAATGGGTATAAAGTGAGCACTTTTTGTTAAACGATCGAAGATTACCCATATTGCATCACATCCTTTAGCAGTTTTAGGAAGTTTCGTCACCAGATCCACTGTAATGTGCTCTTACTTCCATAATGGAATTTCAAGTGGTTGTATTTTCCCGTATGGTTTCTGGTGTTCAGTCTTGACTTGTAGGCAAGTCAAGCACTTTTTCACATATTTGACTGTATCTCTTCTCATTCCATGCCACCAATATTCTTTCTTCAAATCCTTATACATCTTGGTCGTATCTGGATGAATTGAATATTTTGATTTATGTGCCTCATCAAGAATCATTTTTTGACTTTACAAGTCCAAGGAATCCGAGTTCATCCAAAACGAACTTTCGTTCCTTTGTCTTTTCTTCAAAATATTGAACTTGGCCAATAATTTTTTCGCGCTTCAAAATTTTCTCTTTTAGTGCCTCTACTTGTGCAACCCTAATTTGATTAAACAAGTCTGAATTTACAACAAGTTTATATGACTTTACTTTAATTGGAGTGTAATTCTCCTTCCAGCTTAAAGCATCAGCAACAATATTAGCTTTACCCCGGATGATAAAGTATTTCACAATCATAATCCTTGACCAGTTCTAACCATCGTCATTGCCTCATATTCAATTCTTTCTGGTCAAAGAAATACTTCAGACTTTTATGATCTGTATAGATAGTGCACTTTGTTTCATACAAATAATGCCTCCAGATCTTCAACGCAAATACGACTCCCGCCAATTCAAGATCATGGGTTGGGTAATTTGCTGCATGTGACTTCAGTTCTAGCGAAGCATAAGCTATTACCTTCCCTCTTTGCATAAGCACACAACCTAATCCGACACATGAGGCATCAGAATAAACTACGAAATCTTCTGTTCCTTTTGGTAATGCCAGGACAGGAGCTCTAGTTAACTTTTCTTTCAAAAGTTGGGACGCCTTTTCTTGTTCTGGGTTCCATTCAAATTTGGAAATTCTTTCGGGTTAGCTTTGTCAACGGGGAAGCTATCTTCGATAAATCCTGAATAAAATGCCGATAATAACCGGCTAAACCCATAAAGCTTCTGACTTCAGTTGGGGTCTTAGGATGTGACCATTGCATAATAGTCTGTATTTTGGCAGGATCTATCAAAATACCCTCCGCATTTACCACATGACCCAAGAATTGCACTTCTCAAAGCCAGAACTCACATTTAGAAAATTTTGCATACAACTTTTCTTTTCTTAGCACATTAAGAACCTCACGAAGATGTTGAGCTTGATCTTCTTCAGCTCGAGAATAGATAAAAATATCATCGATAAAGACGATGACAAAACGATCAAGCATAGGTTTACATACTCGATATATGAAATCCATGAAAACCGCTGGAGCATTTGTTAAACCAAATGGCATCACAACGAATTCATAGTGCCCATAACGAGTACGAAAAGCTGTCTTAGTTACATCTTCTTCTCGTACCTTAACTTGATGGTAACCTGACCTTAAATCGATCTATGAGAACCAACTAGCGCCTTGTAGTTGGTCAAAAAGATCATCAATTCTAGGCAAAGGGTACCTATTCTTGATGGTCAGCTTATTCAATTCATGGTAATCGATGCACATTCGCATGCTACCGTTCTTCTTTATAATGAACAAGATAGGCGCGCCCCAAGATGAAACACTTGGGCGAATGAAGCCTTTATCCAAGAGGTCTTGGAGTTGAGACATCAATTCCTTCATTTCATTTGGTGCCAGTCGATATGGAGATTTAGCCACAGGTTTATCTCTTGAAACTAAATAAATTTTGAATTCGACTTCTCTTTCTGGTGGAACACCCGGTAGCTCATCGGGGAATACATTGGGGAATTCACTAACTACAGTGACTTTATCAAGTTTATTCTCTATCATTTCTTTATCAGCCACATAAGCTAGAAAGGCTTGATGTCCATGCCAATGTAACTCTTGGCTTTCATCATTGAGCATACAATAATGTTGCTCTTTCTTTCTCCATAAACATAAATATGTTTCCCCATCGGTGAGACGAATTGAACAATCTTTTGATTGCAAACTATTGGCGCATGATGTTGGGACAACCAATCCATCCCAATAATAACATTGAATTCTTTTAATTCTATTGAAATTAGGTTGATATCATATTCTTCTCCTTGAATATTTACTTTACAGTTTCGATATATTTAAGATACGGCAAAACTTTTATCGCTAGTTATGTCAACTTCTAGCACATGTATCAATTTACTTCTAACAAAAGAACTATAGCATGCAAACTTTATAGGTACAAAGGATCTACTAGCCCCAGAATCAAATAAAATATATGCAGGAAGGGAGTTGACTAGAATGGTACTTGTGACAACGTCAGGTTCAACCCGAAATCCTTACATATATTTAACTCTCCTTTTTATATATGCGGAGTTCAACACCCGAACCCTTTGGGATTTCAACACCCGAAATCGTTACATATATTTAACTCATTTTTAAACTATCAATAGACATAATTGGACCCATAATCATATAAATAATTTCCTCCATAATCATGTTCATCATAATAAATACACATATATCACATGTAATTAAACATGTTTTATCTCCACCAAATTTACACAACTTATGATAACATGTAACATGTAATTAAACTTGTAACATAAATTAGTTATGAGTCGGTGTACTTACTTCTCAAACTTAGCGATAATACTATATGAGACTCGTGTTCTCCACTCCAAACCAGTCAATTTTAGTTGCTCTACAAAGTCACCTGAACCATCTTTTGTTCTATTCTTTTTTTGATTCATTCGGGTTATAAACTGTTTGTGTGAAATGTTCATATATATCTATTTTTATTGGATATCAAGTTTTGATGAATATGGATGCCATATATGTGGTCACTATTTCACCATATATGTTTTCTTTATAATATTGTAAATTAATCCAAATGTTTACACATATAAAATGAATCATTGTTCATATATTTGGATGAAAATGTTCTCTTTTTTTAGTTATAAAATTATTAGTATTTTTTTTCCAACTTACATAGGTTATAATACTAACACTCGATTAGACAAGTCATATTTCAATTGACGAATTTACCCGTTACTTGCTCGCATAAGAATATTTAAATTGTAATTTTTGAATCTTTTATTTTCATCCACAAAACAGGATGTTACAGGAAAGGGTTGCAATCTGATGTTCACAACCTTGCCCTGCACTTTTGTGCAAGAGGCTGTGACCTCAAGGTCACAATGCAACAACATTAAGGGGGTGTTTATATTTTTCAAAAAGGTCTGCGTGACCTCTTATGTCTGCACCAAGAAGACCACGCGCAGACATAAGGCTCTGCAGTACGTTTGTCTTTTCGAAGACGTTTCATTAAAAAAGTCTGAACGAGGTCTTCTTGGTGCAGACATGGTCTTGTCACTTCTAAGGTCTTCTAACCTTTTCTCTCTTCTCATTCACTACCCTACCCAATACTTTATCATTCACTACCCTCCTCCCCCTCATCTCCACCGGCCATCGTACCCACCGCCGCCCCGCACCCACCACCGGCTACCGTAGGCCCGCACCCACCTCCGGCTAGACCTCTGGACCAGACCTCGACTTCTGACCCCTCATCCCGAACCCACAGCTCCCACCTTGACCAGCGGCGTGACCCCGACCCTTCCTCTTCGCATTCTTTCTCGAGCCCGGTTGGGGCCCCAAATTGTCGAGCCGGAACCGTACAATTAAGCTCACAACAGCCGATGGAATCGGCGATGATGCAGCTACGATTAAGGGTTTCCGGTGGTGCAATCTGGTGTTGTTATTGTTCTTGTAATTGGGTATTGAAGGGAATTGACAGATGCTTGACTTGAGGTTTCGCACATTACCCTGCTTGTTAAAGAGAGATTGATCGAATATGTAGACATGATATTTAAAACAACAAGAAGAAATTGTAGAAATGGAGGAGAAAGTACCTTGAAATTGGAGGAATTGTGGGTGAGTAATGAGAAGGGTGTGGGTAGAGAGATGATGGAAGCTATTGGAGAAAGCAGAAAGCTTCTGTCAGTGGGTTTTGCGATCAGTTATGGTGCAAAGAGATGACGATGATGAGGCTGTGGGCGCCGGTGGATGCAGTGGTTGTGTATACATTGGTGGTGGTGGTTTGGTTCGCCGGTGATGAATTTGAGGATTATAATGGTGGATGAATTTGACATTTTTAATTACAGGCTATTTTTACAGTCTGCAGATGTTAAAAAACAAACAGTCTTTTTCTTGCAGACTGCAGACGTTTGATCCACCTCTTCTGCTGCAGATGTCTGCAGATGTGGTCCGCAGACTGCAGACATTTTGCTGCAGAAAAAATAAATAGCACCTAAGTCATTAACAGTTGCTTTAAGACCCGCCCTCTTTAAATCAGAAAATTTTAAAAATATGATTATCAAAATACATAGAGCAGAGACAACGAGAGAACTGAGAGAGAAAGCATTTTAAATTAGAAATAAACTAAAATATACAATTTAAACACAACCACAACTGAATTTGTGTTTATTTCCATTAAGTTTTTTATGGGGGTCACTTAAAAAAATGATTGGGGTCAAAATAAAATCTCTTAAGACATGTTCCATATATGAAACACAAATATGAGTGAGGTCACTTGACCCCATTCTTCACTACCTATCTCCGCCCATGCCGCCACTGCGTCTCTTAGAAGGTTAATCTTGATTTGTAAACTTATTATAGTTAAAGAGTTGAAGCCGTAAGTCAAGAAAAGAAAAAAAATGATTTATGAACTTGTGATGGTCGAAGGGTCAAAGTTGCAAGAAATCAGGAAGAATTACCTGGAGATTTGTTTGATAGTATTTTTGTATGGCATATTAAATTAAAGCTTCAAGATTATGGTATCATACTTGAATTTGAACATTACTCTTGTCTTGTATATATGTTATAGGTCGAGGTGGACATGTAAAGAGTTTGAGAAACAAACTAGAACAATGCATTTTGAACTAGAGTCATTTTATATTGAAACCATGTTGCAGCAAAGCTTCATGAACTAAAGCCGTTTAATTCATCTGCTCATATTCTTTATTTAACATTTATGTTGCTTTCAATGAATTGAAAATCAAAATTTGTAAACAATCTTAAGCTAGATAAACCATAATTTGACAATCACATCTGTAACAAACCTTATATTTAATGATGAACAACCTATAACAATCAAGACCGTAGACAAAGATTCAAAGAAAGATGAATACAGGTAGCAATGAAGAATTTTAGTTGTATTGTAGATAACCAAAAAGATTCGAAGATATTGGATTTCCTTTATTTTAGCCCATATCTTCTCCTATTCTTTTGCCCCAAGCTAAATCCTTTCCTTATTTCCGTATTTCCTTCTGTATTTATTTTGAGTTCTTCTTCATTGTAATTGATTCAAAAATATTGAGAATTAATAAAACCTTTGATACCTTGAATTTATAATGGTATTAGAGCAGTGATCCTGCTGCTCCGATAATACCCATGGCTGATAATGCAGCGACAGCAGCCAAGAACGACGGCGGCAAAGTCGTCGACTACAACTCCCCACATTATCTCCACCCGTTCGATTACCCTAGACAAATGCAAGTTAACGATGCATTGTTGGACAAGAATTATGCGGATTGGGTATAGGAGATGGAAAACTTTTTGTTTGCAAAAAATAAGATTGGATTTATCGACGGCTCGATCAAGAAACCTGAAAAGACTTCAAAGGACTACATGCCATGGATGAGAGTAGACGCAATTATTAAAGGGTGGCTCACCACCGCCATGGAGAAAGAAATAAGAGGCAGTGTCAAATATGCCAGTACCGCTGCAAAGATGTGGAAAGATTTACAAGAAAGGTTTGGGAAAGAAAGCGCACTGAGGGCTTACGAGCTGAAAAAAAAGATCGCTGCTATGCAAGCTACTGTTTCTGCATATTATACAAAGCTTCGATCACTGTGGGATGAAATCCAATCGGTCTTTCCCATCCCACTATGCACCTGCAATGGATGCACTTGTGATATTGGAACGCGATTGGTTGAACCCCAGGACAAAGAGAAGTTATACGAGTTTCTCATGGGCCTTGATAGTGAATTCGCTGTTATCAAAACACAGATCTTAGCCACCAAATCAAATCCAGGACTCGGTACCGCTTACCATTTGGTGGCTGAAGATGAGCGACAAAAACTGATTGCTGAAGACAAGAAACCTGCTGCTGAAGTCGCCGCTTTTAAGGCTTTCGTTCCGCAAAAACGAGATGGTTCATCCGTTGCACAACAGAAAACAAAGCCTCATTCAAAATCAGGAAAGCAAGAAGTACAACACTGTACCCATTATGATCAAAACGGACATAGTCGAGAAGGTTGCTTCAAACTTATTGGATATCCGGAATGGTGGCCCGGTAAAGGAAAGGGAGACAAGACCAAGCCGAAAGCTTCCTGTGTTGAAGGAAGTCCCAGTCCGATTCCTGGACTCATTGTTGAACAATACAATGCCTTCTTAAAACACTTTGAAGATGGAACGCAGACAGGTGATGAAGGAAACAAACTAGTGGCAAACATGACAGGTAGATTCGATAATGAGGATGATTGGGTAGTTGATTCGGGGGCTACCGACACACAACCTACCTAAATCACATCCTTATTAATAAAAGAAAAGATGAGCATGAGATGCCTGTAATTATTCCAAATGGTGACACCATCCCGGTTGAAGGGAAGGGCGACTATACCCTACCGGGTGGCACCAAGATTGAAGGGATATTACACGTGCCAAAGTTTACTTGCAATTTATTATCTGTTAGCCGATTGACCAAAAACCTCCAATGCTCAGTAACTTTTTTTCCTGATTTTTGTGTGATGCAGGGTCAACGTTCGAGGAACTTGATTGGTGCGGGTAAGTGCAAGGGAGGTCTATACCGAATGAGGATGTTTGGAAGAGAAAGAAAGGCTATGGCGGTTACAGTTGAAAGATGGCATAAGAGGTTGGGTCACACGTCTCAAGAAAAACTAGCTAAGGTTGATTTTTTGAAAGGTGTCTCTTTTAATATTAGAAATAATGTTTGTGATTCTTGCTCAAAGGCTAAACATACACGATCTCCATTTCCTTTAAGTGAAATAAAAACAAACGATTGTTTTGAGCTTTTACATTGTGATGTGTGGGGCAAGTATCGTGTTCCTTCGTTTTTAGGGGCAAATTATTTTTTAACCATTGTGGATGATTATAGTAGGAATGTTTGGATTTTTCTCATCAAATATAAAAGTGATGCTAGCACTTGTTTGATGAATTTTTGCAAAATGGTTGAAACTCAGTTTAGTAAATTGGTCAAAAGGATAAGGTGTGACAATGGAGGTGAATTCACATCCAACCTCATGTTGAATTTTTGCACCAAGCAGGGTATTTTATTAGAAACTACTTGCCTTCACACACCCTAACAAAATGGGGTTGTTGAGCGCAAACATAGGCACCTTCTTGACACAGCACGGGCCTTGCGTTTTGAGGCAAAATTGCCAAAAAACATTTTGGGGAGAATGCGTTCTTACTGCCGCATACATCATTAACCGATTGCCTTCCAAAACCATTGGTGATAAGACTCCGTACGAAATTTTATATAACCAAAGGCCTGAGTATGATCACATGAGGGTGTTTGGTTGTCTTACTTATTTCTGGAGTATTGAAACCAAAGGTGATAAGTTTGAAGTGAGGGGGAGACCTGGTATTTTTCTAGGATATCCACAAGGAACCAAAGGGTATAAGATATTTGACATTGAGGATAAGAAAATGATAGTGTCTCATGATGTGAAATTTCATGAAGACACTTTCACATTCCCGAGCCAAACTCACTCAGGAGATGATGATGATATCTTCATACCCTTAAAAGCCCAAGATATTAAAGGTCCAAACCATGAACAAAACCCCATCGTTGATGACATAGTGAATGATGGGCCTAAATCTAGCCCAGAAGAGCATCATGCGAATGTTGAGGGCCCAGTTATCATTAATGAAGAAAGTCACAATGGGGCTGAATCTGATCAAGCTGAAACACGTACAGAACGACCGAGAAGAGATCGGGCCTTGCCAAAATGGTTAAATGACTTTGTTGTTGATCTTCCTCCTTCGGTTGACCATGCACATACCGCATCAAGTCAAGCCACCTCAACGGTACACCCCTTTACCAATTACATATCTTATGATAATTTCTCTCATACTCACAAACTTTTTTTGGCGGCCATCGCCACCACTGATGAGCCGAAGACCTTTAAGCAAGCTACACAGGACCCCCATTGGGTTGAAGCCATGAAAAGAGAAATTCAAGCTCTTGAAGAAAATAACACATGGACCATCGAATCGTTGCCAAAGGGAAAACGAGCCATAGACTCTAAATGGGTTTACAAGATCAAATATAAACCAAATGGCGAAGTTGAACGATACAAAGCAAGACTCGTAGCAAAGGGTTTCACTCAGATTGAAGGCGAAGATTTTCATGACACCTTTGCTCTGGTGGCCAAATTAGTTACCGTTCGGACTCTATTAGCCGTTGCTGGCAAGACGAATTGGTTTATTCACCAACTTGACGTCAATAACGCTTTTCTTCATGGTGATCTCGATGAGGAGGTTTATATGAAAATTCCTCAAGGCTTTTCTAAAGAGAACGAGAATCGTGTTTGTCGGCTAAGAAAGTCCCTATATGGCCTAAAACAAGCCTCGCGGAATTGGTACCAAAAGTTCACTAGTGTCCTTCTCGGTCTTGGTTTCTCGTCGTCCAAAGCTGATCACTCTCTCTTTTTATACAATGAGAGAGACACTTTCATATCTATTCTCATCTACGTTGATGATGTTATCATTGTTGGTAACAATTCAGACAAAATTCAAGAGATTAAAGAATGCTTGCATACCAGATTCAGCATCAAAGATCTTGGGCAACTCAAATACTTTTTGGGGATAGAGGTTGTTAGAACATCTCAAGTTCTTATTCTAAGTCAAAGGAAATACACCCTTGACATTTTAGAAGATAGTGGAATGACTGGTTGTCGCCCAAGTATGTTTCCTATTGAGCAGAATTTGAAACTTGGTGTTAATGAAGCTGATCCCAAGGTCGATGCCGGTTCCTATCGTCGACTCATTGGGCGACTCCTTTATCTTCAAGCTACTCGCCCGGACATAGCTTTTTCGGTCAATACCCTTAGTCAATTTGTTTCGGGTCCACGTCAAAGTCATATGAACGCTGTTACAAGAATTCTTCGGTACCTCAAAGCTACCCCGGGCCAAGGCATTCTTTTATCGAAGGAAGCTAGTACAAATTTGGTTGCATACTCAGACTCAGATTGGCTTGGCTGCTCTCTTACTAGACGTTCTCGGACCGGATATGTTGTCCTACTTGGTGGAGCTCCAATTTCATGGAAAACAAAGAAACAATCTGTTGTCTCACATTCTTCTGCTGAGGCAGAATATCGTGCCATGGCTACTACGGTCAGTGAGCTCATTTGGATATGATGGCTAATAAACGAATTGGGTGTCCCTCAAACTGGTCCTACCACTCTGTTCTACGACAACCAAGCTGCTCTACACATCGCCAGTAATCCAATTTTTCACGAGCGCACAAAACACGTTGAGATGGACTGCTACTTTGTTCGTGAACGTATTGAAACTAAAGAGATATGCACCATGCCTATTGATTCCAAACTTCAGCTTGCTGATCTTCTTACTAAGGGACTTGGTGCTTCTCAACTTTGTTTCTTACTTGGCAAGCTGGGCGTTGTTGATTTACACGCTCCAGCTTGAGGGCGAGTATTGGATTTCCTTTATTTTAGCCCATATCTTCTCCTATTCTTTTGCCCCAAGCTAAATCCTTTCCTTATTTCTGTATTTCCTTCTGTATTTATTTTGAGTTCTTTTTCATTGTAATTGATTCAAAAATATTGAGAATTAATAAAACCTTTGATACCTTGAATTTATAAGAAGAAAGATTAAAGGGCTGGTTAGATGATGATACCGGTACGATTATGATAAAGAATTGCATTTATCGATTGACATCAAATGTTATAATAAAGGTTTAATTAAGGAAGATGTAACTGATGGAAGAATGTGTAACTTGATTGCTAATTAGCATGGAAGAAAACGAGGAAGATGGGAAGTTGGAACATAATTCTAGTTAAGGGATTGATGAAGACAAGTATATAAACAAAATAAATATATATCTAATTCATTTTAAACAAAACTATGTCATTTGAGAGATTTTATGTGTAAAGTTACATGCGTGAGCATGATAGCCCCAACAGAAAATGATATTTTCACACCCCATTATATAATACATATAGTGTTATATGTGGCGTCTAGCTTCTCAATTTCCAACACAGCCTGGTGGTCAAATCAGTCATTCAGGCAACCTTATACACTACGTATAGTACCGTATGTCATGTATAGTTTTTAGAAGACAAACTGTTAATCGTCACATTAGTCATTCACAAAGACTATATGTGTGTATAGTACTGTATGTATCGTATAGGTGCCACCAACACGACACACACAATGTTATATGCCATGTATAGGCGCCACCCATAAGACATAAAAAAATATTGTACATGGAAGGCTATACCCCATGTATAGGCGCCACCTATACGACAGTCCATAGGTTGTACGTGGGCTATTTTAAGCCACTTATAAACCAATATGTCACGCATAGCATTTTTTTCATAAGACATGTTTTCATTTGAATTATTTGACATGACGTAAGATTCATTCAATAGTCACTATATATAACAAACGATTGATCAACGACTGTTAATATCTTGATATTTCTAGATTCTATTCTCTCAAAAATGCAATAGTATTCATTTGTTAGTGATGCCAGTTTGGGACAACAACTATTTCTTTAGCGAATATTCTAAAGTTTCATACTTGGCATGAAGCAATTTCGAGGTGCCTTGTGTTCAGTCTTCTCACGAGATAGTACTAACAGATTTGAATCATACAAAACATTTCTTCACTTATTTATTGTTAGGTTTATTAAATCATAACCACATCCTTATTTTAGGTGTACGTTTCGGACGCTGAACCTTCTTACGTGCAAAAAACCAACCAAGAATTCGTCTTTGCCGGTGAAACTTCTATCTCTGATAAAGCAACCAAAAGTTTGTGTTTGACGGTGAACCTTCTTACCTTTAAAAAAGAAACCAGAAGTTCACATTTGGTGATCAAACTTCCTACCTGCAACAATACAGTTAGGAATTCATGTTGAGTGATGAACATCATAATAAAAAAATGGTGTATGAAAGTAACCGGGTATGAAATTTCTTTAGTTATAACTTATTAGGTTTATACAACTTTAACCATACCATTGTGTAAGTATTTTATATCTCTTGATGATTTGGTGGGTTGGGTTTTACCTAAAGACTAAAGAAAAAAGGAAGCCAAGTCGTGAAGGTTGACTTATGCATGATCACAAAAAAACATCTGGAGGGACACCCATTTATAGATGGCCTGGGAGCAAAAAAACATGTATTGATGATTAAACATATACAAACTTCCATTTGTTCAAATTGGATATATATATATATGATAATAAGCGTCATGCTTGAATGTTAGAGGTGAGAAATGATGAACATATGCATGATCAACATCTGGAGGGACACCCATTTATAGAAAAGTTTCTCGGAACAAATATAATTTGGTGGTAGTTTCTTAACCATAAAGAAGAAGAATCCTAACAACACATGTATTGATGATTAAACATATACAAACTTCCATTTGTTCAAATTGTTGGTGTAACCTTAATACACCAGACATTTTGTGTTGCTCATATGTTTGTAAGCAAAGAATGGGAGGACAACTATGATTGAGTGCTAAACAGACTCAACAATGCATTGCACATGTGTTGGAGCAACGGGTCATAATAAGAGACTTTACTTATATGGAGACATGTATAAAGTTTTCCTAGATGTTTCCAAGTACCAAGCTTAAGTACGTGTGGGAGTGTTTGTGTGAGGCTCCCACATCGGAGATTCACAAGTATAACTACAACTGACTTTATGAATGACTGGCTGACGCCAAACGAGGAAGTACGTTTTCATACATACATATATACATACATACATATATACATGAATACAAATTTGTTATATTTATATTAATATTTTGGTTATATCTTATTTTCCGAAGTACTAACCTATATATATATATATATATATATATATATATATATATATATATATATATATATGAAAACTAGTTGGAAAGTTATAAAGAAATGTTTTGTATCAACCCGGACTAATAAAAATCGCAACTTTCACACGTATAACCAATAGAGCCAAAATCCGACATGCAAACTTAAAAAGACATCTTAAATCAACTTAAAGCTCATTGGATAGGCTTGTGGAGTTTAATGGTAAACGCATAGAAGATAAATTTAAAGAAAAGTTATGAAACAAACAAGACAAAGACAATGAGGGATCATAGACTCTCATTGTTTGATTACCTACGAGGTAAGTTTACCCATTAAGCTCTTGATTTATTAGTAATCGAGACCACTAGGTTACAAGTGATGCAGTCAGCAAATGCAATGTTTTGCTGCCAGCTTTTCATGAGTTGTGGCTTGTCATGGGCTTCTTGGGTGGTAAACTATGAAATTCTATTAATAAATCTTAAATATGTCGCATATCTTTTCTAAGAGTTATGACTTGCAAATTGATGACTATTTGTTTTCATGCAGGTAGCAGATTCCACTAGATGCGGTTAGCGTCTTCTAGACGAAGCGTGATAACCTAAAACTATCATGTCATGTGAATGAAGAAATTTTCATCAAAGAAGAAGATACTTACATACCCCATGTAGTGAAATTTAGTTTGATCGAGAAGATCAAAGTGGTGGTGTATCCAAGCAAAACTCACAAGAAAGCATCTGGGGTTCAAACAAATATATGCAGGCATCCAACTTAGAAGGCACAATAAAAGAAGCAGGACTCCCAACAAAGTAGGTGTTAACCGCCGAGACATAGCTTGTTTATAGAGGCTCATGAAACTGGAACACCAAGTTTAGTAATGAAGTCTCAGAAGTCCTCCATAAAACATAATCATTCAACATTTGCTAAAGTAAAAAAATAACATATGATTTTTTTGAGCTATCATAGAATGCTTCTGATCAATCGTGGGGGATGTACCTAAATAATATTAAAAGACTAAAGGATTATAGTCCATCTACAATTCACCGGCACATCTCATATAGACAAGATGTCCAACCTGAGGGTAATTATAGTTTTCAGTCAATAATTTTGGGTTTAAGGTCTCACTAAAGGTCTTGGGTTTATGTTCGCGAACAACTTCTATAGGAAATGGATGAATACGGAGTAGATTATAGACATGTTCTTGAAAATGTGGTCAACGGGCAGCATGATGATCTTCATCACACCATAAATTGGCCGGAAGTGGAACCTATATCCACTCAACATTAGATGCCAATGCCCCACATGGGCATCGTGGTTACTCAAAGATTTAATATCATTGTTCATCTTTAAACAATCGAAGCTATCAAACTTTTTGCCACTTATAGGTAGTGGTGTTTAAAAAACCAAATCTAATCCGTATTCAAAACATCAAAACACTTATCCGAATCCTTATTCAGGTATTCAGATTGGAACTTATCTAAATTCGAAGTCCTTATTTGGATTTCTAATCGAATCTCGGGCATTAACTTTTTGTTCGGGTTATTCGAATTTATCCAAATCTGAGTCAAATTGAAATTTTGATAAATTCAGACTTTAAATAGGTTCAAAATCTTTAAAATCCGAATAAATCAAATAAATTGAATTATATGTTATTTGAACATATAAACACCCTTACTTATAAGTTGGTCCAATAAGTCTTATGTATCATCATGTGGTGTGGTCTACTCATGTGCACTATACATAATGTATAGTGCTATACTCTACATATGGCTCAGGTTTAGGAATCGGAATATAACAACTTGGAGGTAAAAAAATAGTCATACATGTAGTATAACACTATATGTCTTGTATATCACAACTTCCAGACGCGGATAACACCCATTTGTTAGAGAGCTTAACGTATCACATATACTTCTCGTATGATGCTCTTTACGTTGCGTATAAGTTGAGAGAGTGTTGACTTAAAATTGGTGGGTGTTCAAATAGGGATGGTTTGTAATTAGGATGTTACACTTACCATGTTTAATAAAACAACATGGGTTGTGGGTTGTGGGTTGTGGGTTGTGGGTTGTGGGTTGTGGGTTGGGGTTGGGCCAAAATTAAAATGGACATGAAGCAGAAAAACAGACAAAAGAGGGAAGAAAATGGGGAAGAAGAGGAAGAGGGAGACGGAGAAACGGAGCATCCATCCCCGAAACAAATACTCCGATAACCCACCCGACTTCCGAGTTTTGGCCTCTCTCTATCCTTCGTTTCGATCCTACGTTTTCTACTCTCGTGAAGGCAGACCCAAGATCGATTGGAAAGACTTCAATGCCACTCGTGAGCTCACTAGGGTTTTGCTTCTGCATGATCACTCCCTCAATTGGTATGTTCTACCGCCCCCAATTAGGCTACAATTGTCGAATATGATTACATACGTCTCTTTCAATGGAAATGATCAGCATATGGTTAGTGTTAGTGGGCATTTTACGAATTTGATATATAAGGCCAGGGTTCTTCTGCTGCTCTCCATGGGTTTTAGAAATTAGCAGTAACTAGTAATGAATTTGAAGTCTGGGAATTTAAGGTTTTGAATTATACCATGAACTTTTGGTCAATGGTTATACAATTTGGGCTCAAAATAATGTGAATTAGACATAATTTTCTAAAATATTGGCAACTAAGTCTGGTTTTTGTAACAAATAGCTGAAATAGAAGCATGATGTATGATTTGTTCAAAAGTGATGGTAATTTTGCTTGGAAGAATCATAGGTTTTACCTCCACAGTAGAAACATAAAGATAGGTGGGAGTATGAAATGTTTAAGGTTTGAGCTGTCATCCTTTGTTTGTGACTCGATTATTAGTTGAATTTCTCTATTGGGATTGAGAAAAAATTAGTTTTACTCTTCAGTTTAGGGAATGTTCCAGTGTTCACTAGAAGTGATTTGTATACCTTTAAGTAATCATTCTGTTACTTGCTTCCTTGAGGACTTGTAATTCACTTTGACAGGTTGCTTGAAGCTTTCAAAGGGTTTAACTTTTAAAAGCTAAAGTTACTATTTGTGCATTTTCTGTGTCGGATACAAATATACAATTGCATTCATTTTAATTTTCCAATTTTTTTTATTAGTGAAGGGTATTTTATAGATTTTGACTACAAGTTTAATTCTTCAACTATTTCTTGAACCACATCTTTCAACTTTAGACTCGGTGAGAATGAATTATCATTCTTGTGCATCAACCCTTCTTAGTTTCTGCAATCTGGAAGATGAATAAACCATTATTTGTTAGAAATATAACAAAATGAAACCGGTTAAATCTATATTTTATGATTTTATCATTCTTTTAGATACTTGTTATGGTGCGGGTGGTGCGTGTGAACTTCTCCTTTCATCAGCTTTATTTTGCGGCATTTATATGAACCTGTATTCTTTTCTGCGTTGGCCAAATTAAGTCCCTGAACAAACAATGTTTTTCATCATTAGGTGGATTCCCGATGGACAGTTGTGCCCTACGGTACCCAATAGATCTAATTATATCCATTGGATTGAAGACCTTTTAGCGTCTGACATCATCCCCAATTATCATAAAGACAACAATATTATAAAAGGATTTGATATTGGCACGGGGGCCAATTGCATTTATCCTCTACTTGGTGCATCCCTTGGTTGGAGTTTTGTTGGAACAGGTGACCCTTTCAATTCTTGTAAATAATAAATGTAATTTTTTCCCTGATTTGTACAGTCAGAATTCTGGACTGTTGCTCAAACTCTAATAGCTATTATTGTTGCTTAATTAATAACAGATGTGACAGATGTAGCACTAGAATGGGCTGAGAGAAATGTTAAGAATAATCCACAAATTTCCGAACTAATTGAGATTCGAAAGGTTGACTTTCAGGAAGAGTCGACTGATCAAAACAACAATAATGGTGAATGCTACAACGGCCCACCTATACTTCTTGGTGTGGTCAAAACCGATGAGAAGTTTGACTTTTGTATGTGTAATCCTCCTTTTTTTGAGTCAATGGATGAAGCGGGCCTTAATCCAAACACATCTTGTGGTGGGACTCCAGCTGAGATGGTCTGCCCTGGTGGAGAACAAGCTTTTATCACTAGAATGATTCAAGATAGTGTTCAACTTAAACAATCTTTCAGGTACTGCCCATATAGAATAATACTTCTAATTTTTAGTTTGTTGTGAAATTATTATATATTTTTATATAATATTTTTTGTGTTTGTTACAGGTGGTACACATCAATGGTTGGGAAAAATCAAATTTAAAAAATTTGATATCAAAACTTCGTGAGGTGGGAGTTACTGTAGTTAAAACTACTGAATTTGTTCAAGGTCAAACAAGTAGGTGGGGACTTGCTTGGTCTTTTATTCCTCCAACCAAAAAGATAATATCTTCTCATGTCACCACAAAAAACGTCCTCACTTTCATGCTTGAGGTCAGTATATATTTGAATAAATTAATGATCACTTTATTTTAATGAACGTTTTTATATCTGGATATGTTCATGCTCTAAATATGTTATATGCGTATGTAGAGTCTAATCAAATTGGCCTCTAAATGCTTATACTAGAATCTGCAGCGAAAACATGTAATAATTAACAATGATATGGTTATTGAATAATAATGTGATCAAAGGTGTTAGGTTATCGCGCACACGCGCTCGCGCACACACACACACACACAAACGATAACTGAAAGAAAACTGAACATGAGATCTAATAGTGGTTCGGTCGGTATGACCTACGTCTACTTGCCGCAAATGGGATTTTATATTATATCTGTGCTCCAAGGATATACAAATGCCTACGGCCTACCATCTATTTGTAATTTTAGATTAGGGTTTATAGCTTTGCAAACAAGAAAGGCCACTAGAATTAGGACCGGTTTGCCCCCTTTCTTTTTGGCCGAAAGCCTCTACAACCTTACATTAAGAATGTATATTAAAGTATTTGTTAAGTAAATTATATTTTGTATAATTATGCTCTCGTCACAAATATTAAAACGTTATCAGCTGATGCTATCAAATAATAATGCAGCATGCAACGTGTAAATGCATATATTGTCGCTATATACAATCAGCATACAATTTCCTATCTGTTAAACAAACTGATCTGTAAATTATAATCTGACAAGAATTTACATTCTGAATTTAATAAAAAACGCTTTTGTGCTTCAGGGAATCCATAGGCACTTCAGTGCGTTTCATGTTCTCCAATCAGTTGAATCCTTCTTCAAAGAGAGTGGCGCATCCTGTAAATTAAATGCTGCCTCATTTTATATTGATGTAATCTCAAATGATTTGCATTCCCGCGTAACGGTAAATATTTTATACTGATGTGATCTCAAATGTATTGGTGCTTGTTGCAAGACATTCGTGTTTATATTTTTCTTCCCTTTCCTGTAGGTCTTTGAGCAGATTCCGGGCACTCTTTTAGTTAGAGGATCTTTAAAACCTGGAGAAACCGTTGTGCCAGGTTTTTCTTGTTCTTGAATTATTTTAAATTTAGATGCTTTAACTAATATGAGCAACAACCTAAATCTGTATGCCTAAAAACATTATGTTTTTGTTTGATTATTAAGTAATTTGTCTGTACAAAAATGTAATTCAATACTTTGACTAATGTGCAAGTATTAAAAAGTAAGATATGTAATAAATTTGAAATTTGTAATGAGATTGAATTAAGAAAATATGTTATCATGACAACTTCAGTTGATGAACATCATTATTGAAACCTTTATTTCTCTTTTTGTTTGCAGGGTTACTCTCGTCAATATTCCTGCAGTTGGAGGAAGCTTTGAGAAAAGAATTTTGCCCAGAAAAAGTTTCCACACATTTCACAGATTCGAATCATTCGTAGATCCAAAACTTGCTTCTTCTTTCACCATTTTCCTACATACCAGTGATTACTCTTGATGAATTTATGCATCAGAAATAAAACTTCTCATCCTTCTGGTTCTATATTAGGTTATCTAACAATAGGTGACAAATCGGGCGGATTGAGTAATGTAGACAGGTTGTAGACAGGTTGAAATGGGTAAGGTTGACCCGTTAACTCTTTGCCTATGTTATAAATAAAAGAGTTAATTACATGATTGGTCCTTGTGGTATGTTCATATTACAGGATTGGTCCTGCTACTAACTTTTGTTAAGTTTATCACTTAAATGGTTGTGAAAAGTGTAAAATACCTCTGACTTAAAGACAAAATTAAATAAAAGTATACATATATATATATATATATATATACATATATGTATACATACGTATACATATATACATATATGTATACCTACGTATACATATATACATATATGTATACCTACGTATACATATATATATTAATAAATTTGTGGACCCCACTTCATTTAATTAAAAAAACTTAATAGAATATATACACACACACACAAACTAAATTCCAGACCACCATCACCCCCGTTCCCTTCTGGCACCTCCACCACCACCGCCACCGCCTTCGTATACATCGCTCTCCAACGCCGCACCTCCGTCGACAATGATTGGGTTCTTGGCTGTAGGTTTATCAACAAAAGAGAAACGATTGTGGCTGTTGACTGTCGTCTCTGACCAAACGATGATGAACCGCCGGTGACGCCTACCAGGAGTTTTGACGGTGGTGGTGGATCGAGTGAAAGGGGAATGGAGCAAATGCGATGTAGCAAACAATGATCGGAAGGCTGGGCGGGGATGTAGCAGCAGCGATCGGTCGGTGTTGGCGGGAGAGGAGAAGGGGTGGCTGGGTGGGTGAGGGTCGGTGGTGTCAGTGGTTAGTGCAACGATGTTGTGGTGGTGGTCGCGACTGTGGTGGTGGTGGTGGTGGTCAGACGGTGGTGGTGATGATGATGTGATGGTCGTGGTTAGACTGTGGTGGTGGTGGTGGTGGTCGGACTGTGGTGGTGATTACACGGTGGTGGTGGTCGGACACTGGTAGTGGAGAAGGCATGGTGGTGGTGGTGGTCAACATACATATACACTAAAATTATATATATTAGTGTATATATATAATTATTTATTTAAAAAAAATGGGTCCCACATATATTATATGTATTTTATTTTTTTAGTTCAGGGGTATTTTGGTCTTTTCATCTCCACTTAACTGAAAAACTTAACAGAGGTTAGTGTTAGAGACTAATCGTGTTACGATTTGCCAAACAGCTGGGACCAATGATGTAATTTTTTAAAAGTTAGGACTAAACATTTTTCGTAAGTTCTGTATGGAGATGAGGGATGGATTGGAGCATTTACAGTTACACTAAAAATCCTTATTTTTAAAGCATTTGCAATCCATCTATATTCTTATACTTACATTAAAACTTAATATTTTTTCTATTTTTTTTAATTAAATAATATATTTTCACATATTTATAATTACTTTTTTTCTTTTATCTATTCACAACCACTTTCAAACATATTAAAAAAAATTATGGAGGTTATACCATATTTCCTAAATATAAAGAATCACGGTACAATTTAATTTTTTCTATCATTCACTCACAACCATCCCCCATAATATAGGACATCGACTCACATACAAACGGGGAACGGGTTGTGAATGCTTTAAAAGCGTCAACAAGATCCTCAATTATAAAGTCAATGAAATGGTTAAGTATTTGCAATCGGCTGACACAATTCTGGAAAAAAAACATTTTATATAAACAATCTTTCATACCTAATGGTGGCAAAAGAAACCCATGGTATTCATTTTGGGTCCTTATGGGCAATTTTAAAAAAGAAATGGGTGAGGATAAGCTGTGCAAAAATTATTAAAGTGTCAGGAAGGGCTTAGCATTTTATATCTAAATAGAATGTGGTTCAAAATGGGTGAAATTAACAAAAACGAGTCACCCTCAAAGTCAAAACCATTGGACCATTAATTGTTCTTAAGTGCTTTGAAAGATCTTGAAAGTTGAAAGCTACGAACGACTTTCGGCCAGATCCAAAGATCTCCGACCTATTTCCATCTAGGGCCGTGCATAGTTGGTTTGGTTTGGTTTTAGCTTTAAATCCAAACCAAAAACCGATATTTCGGTTTCTAGGTTTTTAAAACCGTTTGGTTTCGGTTTTTTCGGTTTTTTTATTTTTGGTTTTCACTTCGGTTTCGGTTTTTTTCGGTTTTGTTTTTGGACTTCAAGTTTTTTTTTTTAAAATTGGTTCAAGTAATGAATTTAAGTTAGAACTTTGGGCTTACATCATTTTCTTGATTTAAACATAATCTATATATTCTTATAAATTACTTAATATTAAAATTAATTACAATTAATAAAATACAATAACAAAAAATTCAATAAAACAATTTAATTTACAAATAAAAAAAAGTTAAAAATTATTCTAGAAACCTAAATATCTATCTATTTTAGATAGGATAAGTTAAATAAGTAATTTATAAGTTAGTCATGTTTATAAGTGTATGAATACACCTCCAAATTTACAAGTTCGGTTTTATGGTTTCGGTTTGGTTTTTTTCGGTTTCTGGTACTAGCAAAACCGAAACCGAACTAAAAATCGGTTCTTAGAAAATCATCAAACCAAACCGCCGGTTTCGGTTTTTTCGTTCGGTTGTGTTGGTTTTTTCGGTTTCTTGCACACCCCTATTTTCATCACATTGTTGAAAGCTTCGAGTGGTTTGACACCCAACTAGATACCAGCTTGATTACAGTCTTGTGGTGGCATAATTGTGGGTTCCGGTCCATACGATCTTGTTTGTTTGTACTCTGTCGGGATAGAAACCTGAACTCAAGAGCTCACCTGTTTGGATGGAAAAAATTCTACTTACAAAAATTTCATCATAGGAGTTGGAGTTGCTCACTCCCTCACCAGCGCCTCCATCATCTTCGTCGCCACCATTACCCGTGGCATCATCAATACTGGTCAGTGTTGCAACTCCTTTGACAGTACTATTGGTGCCACTACCTCCAACACCAATGCCACAATCAAGACTCTTGTCGCTGTTGCAACAATTATGGTGACCTCGACACCATCACCACCACCACCTTGCAATTGTCGTTTTTATCATCTCCCCCACCACCTCACATACCGCCACTGCCCTGCTTACGTCGCCTTACCTGGTGAAGTCGAGGATTCTGACGGCTCTACACCTCCGGTAGGTTAAGGAATTATAAATTTACTGTACTCTTGTGAACCCAAAAATTGGTTATTTATTATTGTTTGAGTTGTCAATTGGTTTAGATGCAGTGTTCAAATCAAATACTAAATTATATGTGAAGCCTGGTCATGGTTTTCCAAAAATTAGCAACACATTAGAAATTTACTTAACCTTACCATTTTATCGCTTAAGCATCTTAGTAAACATATTATTAACTCTGCAAAGTGTCACAAGAAAGAAGCTATTCGGATAGTAAGTCTTCAAAATGATATTGTGCACGTTTTATTATGTTGTTCGCTAGACTTTGTGCTGACCTATGTTATTAGAGTTGTATCCATTAACCAGATGCGATCTTATGACCGAACATGATCTTTTTGACGTTCAACCGAGCTAATTTTGGGAAACAATAAGGAGGATAGAAGATGTAGACAATACAGTTCGAGTCATTTATTAGTTTGCGATCTTTGAATTTGTACTCTTATAACACTTTTTGAGTTTTTTAATAATAAAGTCTAACATTTATTTACTTGTAACCTTATTGTCTGTCTTTATTTGGGTCACTCAGTCATCCCCTTTCAGATGATATGTGACATATGATGTTTGGCGTATGGATATTATTTGAAATAAAATAGGGAAAATGTCTCTAGACGCAACCCATACGTTAACTTCTACAGTAAACGTGAATGTATAGAGCGATGCATATTCAAAATTCAGCCAAACATAACATGCCTTCAAAATTTTGAAAAGACAATCTTTTACATCAATCTATATAAAGAAATAAGAAATGATGCATAATTAAAATAAGATTAAGTTTACAATACTTTTTAAAAATGAAATCATATACATACTTGAGTATAGATTCAAAGTGTTTACCAACTAAAATGGGAATATAAGAGGGCCTCCATGTTATGTTTTGGTATTAAATAAATGAATGTTAATAACTTGTTGCAAGTAAACTTAAACCCTCAAAAATCAATCTTCACTTATTTAATAAAAATACACCCATTCTTCATATCTTTAAAGAATGCAAAAAAGAAACATTACCTTCTTCAAGCATCAAAAAAGGATTGATCATCCTCCATCTGAATAGCTAAAATCTCCAAAACTGACTCAACCTCATCTTTCATAATGTGTGATTTATCCAATACTGTAAACGCGTGCAACTTGTTCCCATCTTCTAACCAACTAACGCCTCGCTCTTTCGTCACACCTCGTTCATTCATAAGTTTTCTCACTTTTGACACAAACTCCCACCTTCCCGAAGCTGCATACATACCCGAAAGCAACACATACCCTACAGAAGATTGTGGTTCCAATTCAATTAACTGTTCAGCAGCTTTTATTCCTAAATCTAAGTTTCCATGAAGCTTACAAATCCCTAATAAAGCTTTCCACACACGAGCGTCGGGTTTAACAGTCATCTTTCTTAATTGATTCACCACCTCATCAAAACACCCTGCTCGTCCCAAAAGGTCAATTAAGCATGCATAATGCTCTTGATCAGGAATAATATTATGCTCACGCATCGTGGTGTTAAATATATGCAGCCCGTCTTTAACTAGACCTGAATGACTACATGCATTTAGAATCACGACGAATGTAATTCTATCTAGTTTGACTTGTGATATTACCATGTCAGAAAACAGGTTTATCGCTGATTCTCCATGACCATGTTGTGCCAATGCAGATATCATGGTATTCCAAAGTATCGTGTTACTTTTATCAACCGTGAGCTTGAAAACAAGTTCTCCAAGAGCTATATTTCCACACTTAGAATACATGTCGATGAGAGAGCTAACTACTATAATGTTCGGTTTGAAATGCGTTTTGATTATATACCCATGGATTTGCTTACCATTTTTGATCGAAGGGATGCTAGCACAAGCACAAAGAACACTACTGAAAGTGAACTGATCTGGTTTAACTCTACGAACCATCATATCTGTGAACAACTTAAGAGCTTCATGCCCAAAACCATTTCTTGAATATCCAGAAATTAATGCATTACAGGAAACGGGATTCTTTACAGGCATGTCATCAAACAACTGCTTAGCCGATTTCATGTCGCCCCATTTTGCATAACCTGCAACCAAAGTGGTCCAAGAAACAACGTCTCGTTTAGGCATTTCATCAAACAGCTTTCTAGCATCACTCATCTCCCCACATTTTGCATAACAGTCGATAATCGAGCTGCAAAGTACCAGACTATGCAGAAAACCATAATCAAACACCTGACAATGAACTTGTCTTGTGAGTTGCAAATCAGTTCTCTTCACGCAGACTGTCAAAACTCCCGAAAAACTATACTCGTTTAACCCAATTTCCGACATTTTCAACTCTTTAAAACACTTCAACGCCTCGTCATAATCCTCATTATGTGCATACCCTATAACCATAGTATTCCACGACACGACATCCTTCTCGCGCATTCGATCAAACAAGCTCCAAGCGGGCTCCATCATCCTCAACTTAGCATACCCAGAAAGCATACTGTTCCAAGAATGCAAATTTCTCACAGGCATTTTGTCAAACACCTTACGTGCACCATCCCAACACCCACATTCTGAATACATACGAATCAGCTGATTCGACAAGAACGTACCGGGTCTCTTCCGACCCGTAACATTCATATGCAAATGCACCCATTTCCCTTCTTTAAGCAATCTGTGATTCGCACATTCTTTTATAAGAAAAGCTAAAGATTTGGTGTCCAGACGTAGGCCTTTAGATGCTAAAGTTTCGAGGGATTTTACAGCTTCTGTTAGGCGACCGTTGGAGCATAAATTGAGTACTGATTGGACGACACAAGGGCGCTGAATTTGGTTATAGTTGGTGGGTTTGAAAGAGGGCATTGCAGAAGAAAGACACCATGTTACGAGAAAGGTGTATTCTTGTTTGTGGGAAACTTCATTTGGATCGTTGTTCGTTTGGTTGTTTCGATGTTGTAGACGGTGGTTGACGGTGGCCGGAGGTTTTAGTTCCGGCGAGCGGTGCTTATGATGACGATTTAAGACGCTACGAATGAAGCAGATTGTAGCACATCGCCGATCTCCACTAACTCCTAACTGGATGCTGCTTGTTACCAATAATATATTGGCAGATCACACACAAAGAAAAGTATATCATTTTACACACTTGAATATTACTAGACCAAAGGCTATGCGAATTTGTAATGATAGTTTAGAGCATCTCAATTTCTAAGCCCTAAAAACATGATCACGTGATGCCTTTCTCGGGTTGCCTACGAACACATTCACGCGTATCATACCTCCTTCATCGTACCTCACAAAATCCGAATGAGTGTGTTCATCCCATAGATGGCTCACACTCCTCTCTTCTTCACATCAGCCACTAACTCATTCAAGTCTGCCATGAACGATTTCAAAAACGACCCATTACGATGTCTTATTGTTGTCAACCATGGTTTACATGATAATATTCACTAAATATGTAACGATGTTATTTTTATTTCATAACACTATTTAAAGTGGACTTTTACTGTTCAACATGACTTGAGTTTGAATATTATTTGTGTTCTATGTGATGGACGGCCGTTTAGGAAGTCCAATCTTGAAAATGAGCCGATAAAATCATGAGTTAAGGTAGACAATATAACATGTTTTACTACAAAATGTATCCTTGTCCCCGTTTAGTGAGCATTGGTAAAATCATGAAGTTGGAAGGGGAAATAGGACGAAGTAATAAACCCTTATATATTGTGCCATAGAGATATCAAAGTAAGCGTTTAAGGGTCGACCAATGTAATATGGTCAGAGCAGCATATACTGTGAAAGTTAGTTCATTGTGAAACCAATATCAAGGCTCCAATAGTTGCATGGTAATCGGTTGATTAGGGGAGGGGAATGCTACCTAGAAGTGCTCCAATAGTTCATTGTGAAAGGAAAATGTCATGAGGATGCGGAAGAATCTTGATATCAAGAAAATAAGATTGAAGTGCCAAGATCTTTAAGAGAAAACATAAGAGCTGGTGAGGTGATCACGAAATTGAAGACAGAGATTGAAGGACCGGTGACAATATTATCATCGACATAAACGAGAAGGAAGACTGAAGCTGAAGATTTTGCGTGGATAAAAAGAGAGGAATAAAAAGTTGATTTGAAACCTTGATAAATGAGATAGGTTTTGAGTTCATTATACCAAGTTTGAGAAGCTTGTCGAAGAACATAGATTGCCTTGTTGAGTTTTGAAACAAGGATTGGGTAGGAATGATGGATAGTTGGGTTGAGCCATGTGGACACCTTCAAGGAGAGCACCTTGCAAAAAAAGCATTACTAATATTAAGTTGACAACGGAACCAATTATGAGAAACCGTGAGAGAAAGAATAAGATGCAAGGTGGCAAGTTTAATAATATCGGCATAATCAAGTCCATTACGTTGAGTGAAACCTTTGGCAGAGTTGAGCTTTTTGACGTTCGATTGTACCATCTGGATTATATTTGATACGAAACAATCATTTTGAGCCATCTATATGAGAAGCATGTGAAGGTGGAACTAAGTGTCCATGTTTAATTACAATTAAGGGCATCTAACTCGGTTTTCATGTCGTGTCTCCAAAAAGAGTTCTGAGAATATTTTTATTCTTTCCGGCTCCATACATAGCCTTCGTTTAAAATTTAATTGATTCGAAAGGAGCAAATCGATGTTTGATGGCTTGAAGGACGTTTCAAGGTTTAGAAATGTTGGCAATATAAGTTTAGCTTAATCATTAAATTACTTATGTTATGTATTTATTGTATGTGAAAATATAAGAACTAAGCCAAGATATGGGTCTTTTTAGATAAGTCGGTTATCCCCGTTAAAATTAACTATTTAATGACAGTTACAACGGTTTGTAATTAACTGCCATATTGGCATGTACAGGGTCATGTATCGAACACATGGGTGTATTAATAGGGCTACAAACGAACACAAACAATGCCTTGTTCGTGTTCGTTCATTAAGAAATAAACTTGTTCACGAACACTTACCGAATGGGTTTTCTTGTTCATGTTCATTCATTAAAAAAACAAACAACATTTACCGAACACAAACAAACACAAACAAAATCAAATGAAAACAAACAAATGTTCATGAACATGACGAATACAAAGAAGTCCATGAACATAAACGAATACAAATGATCACATATTTATTTTAGAATAAAATCAGCATTTTCATCACAAAATTTACCAAAAATAAATAAACACGTAACATAAATATTCAAAAACACTTGACATACTTGTCATAAAAATAACTAACACAAAAATTAAGAACATAACGGAACACATTAACGAACATTAAAGAATATAAACGAACATAAAACGAGCACATTATCGAAGATTCACGAACGGAAATTAACGAACACCGAACACATTATCGAACGTTCACGAACGGACATTAACGAACACATTATCAAACGTTCACGAACATAAATGAACGAACACGGCTTGTGTTCATGTTCGTTCGTTTAACTAAATGAATAAAATTTTCTTGTTCGTGTTCGTTCATTTACTAAACGAACAAAAATAAACGTACTTTCCGCCGAACAGCTCACAAACAGTTCGTTGAACGTTTAGTTCGTTTGCAGCCCTGGGTGTGTATGCAATGTTCTATCATATTGAAACTCTCTCATCGTAAGGTATATATACAAGTTTGTTTTGATACAATTTTTGCGAAGTGTAACAAATGGCATCAGAGCCAATCGATTCAGGGAGAATCAGCGAAGGAAAGTTTGTGTTTAATCTAATGAAGGAACACGAGGATGCATTCATCAGTGGCACAAAAGATGGTGTGATGAATCCCCATTTTCCCCAGCACTGTTCTATGATCATGTGGATCATCGGGGAACAGCATAGAAGGATCAGGAGGATCCAGGGGAGTGCAACAGCAGTGAAGACAGTTTGTGCATCAAATTGGAAGGGTTCAACATAGGATCAGACAACCTTGTAACGAGAGAGAAACAAAAGGCTGCACAGATAGAATTTAATCATCAGAGTGGAACAAAAATGGGCAGATTGTTGTACCCAAATAGGTTATGTTGTAGTTACTGCAACAAACCATATCACTTTCGAAGGTACTGTCCCTAAAGAACCAAGAATAATGAATTTATGGTTAGAGGGACAGAGGGCAAAGAATGGAATGACATTTGGTATGCGAGTCTCATCCGAAAAGAGCATGCATCAGGAAACATAAAATTGTTTAAAAGGCTAAGCAACTCGTTCGGTATTGAGGCTTACACCCATGGATATACAAGAGAAAAGATAAAGGATGTTTAATTTGTGCCTACGTTTAAGAAGAATGTTCTAAGTATCTAAAAGTTAACAAAACAAGGTTACGAGATAACATTTGAAGGAAATACTTGCCTAATTACGCAAGAAAATGAAAGCCATGATGTTCAAGAAAAGGAAATGCAAGAAATACATGTGATATGTTGGATATGCAAAAAGAATACCCACTATGCAGTAAAGTGTCCGCACAAAGGAAAATAATTACAAGATGAAGAACTCAGTCTAACAAGTGAAGATAAAGAAAAGGCAAGACTATGGAAACATTTTGAAGAAATTTCAATTCATGAAAACAAAGAAAATTCTCGAGAGAACAAAGAAAAGGGACCATTAATTTATCCTACACAAGTTTTATCAATGCAAGATTGTTTGGTGTTTTTGGATCTAATTCACGTAGCAGCAAAAGTACAGGAGCATCGACTCAAGTTTGAAGGAGAATTCGAAAAAGTTGTAAAGTGGTTTATGAAAGATTACATGAAAATCCGCACGAAAGTGCCCATACCACCAAGGGATACCTATGGTTATCGGGTAAGTCTTTTTGAACTTTACATGGCTGTCCAAAGTCTCGGAGGATATGCAGAAGTGACTAAGAAAGATATTTGGACAGAAATCGCACTCCACATGGGTTATGGTGTTGGGATACCAAAACTTACTAAAGAAAATAAAATTGTAAAGTGTCTCCACCTCATTTATCTACGGTATCTTGAGATGTTAGAATGGTACCATCTCAAGTTTAAAGCAAAAGGAATCACGGTGGAAGTAGGGGACAGCAGCAACAATACTAAAAGTAAGTAGCAAAAGGTTTGAGCTGACGCAGACTTACCACAGAAGAAACGGGTCCAATATGAATTTGGCAAGCAAAACTTAGGGGAGTGAATGTTGGCAATATAAGTTTAGCTTAATTATTAAATTACTTATGCTATGTATTTATTGTATGTGACAATATAAGTACTAAGCCTAGATATGGGTCGTTTTAGATAAGTCGGTTATTCCCGCCAAAATTAACTGTCTAGTGACAGTTACAGCGGTTGTAATTAACTGCCATAGTGGCATGTATAAATAGGGGTCATGCATTGAACATATGAGTGTGTATGCAGTGTTCTATCATATTGAAACTCTCTCATCGTAAAGTATGTATACACGTGTGTTTTGATATAATTAGCGAAGTGTAACAAGGACTAGAAATAGCAAAAGAGGTATAGACAACAAAGTTATTATTGTGATATCATGTATATGGTTTAGGATTGGGTCTAGTATGAGGAGGTGAAGGTGGTGCAGTTGTCGAAGGAAAGGGGGAAGTAGATTGTGGTTTGTTTTGATGAGAAATGAAATCTGTTCAGGGAAGGAATGAAGTCTGACGAGGAGGAAATATTGATAGTCGAAGGTGTTGAAGGAAAGGGAGAAGAGGAGGAATCAGGACGGGGTATAAGGGATATTAATGTTTAAGGAACACCAATATACCATCCATCACAAAGAGAAATCGTGGAGGTGATGTTGTTAGTGAGATTGCTATAAGAATAAAGATGTTCACAAAAATAACATGTCAAGAGGATTAAACTCGATTTGTAGTAGCAACAAGAATGTCGTAAGCACTTTGAGTTGGGGAGTAACCAACAAAGATGCAAGGCTTGGAACGAGAATACATTTTATGTAGGAATTATGGTCCTAACCATAGATAACAAAGACAACCAAAACAACGTAGCTTGCGGTAGTTAGGACACTTATGGAATAGACAACGGTAGGGAGATTCATTTTGGATAGTTGGAGTAAGAAGGCGATTTACAAGATATATAAGCATCGATTGTTTCTTAAGTTTGTATCTTAAATCACAGTTCATCCACTAGTGGTCGTTTTATTGTCTACCACAAACCTACTACACAAAATATGGGGCACGGTGATGAACCCACTTCATGGTTGGGTCCTGCTTTTAATGTATATTTTTTTTCTTTTAAAATCTCATTTATCCAGTCTTCATGTTTCATTGACATTATAAATTCACATAAAAAATAAAGTAGTTAGTTTTATATTTTGTTTTAAATTAGTCACATATATAAATGTTGTTGTGCCTTCATCTACTCATCTAATTTGACCAGCACACCGATAAAAACATCCTAACTCGTCTAGTTATACAATGTTGCAAGATTAAACATCATTCGAAAGAAGAGTACATAGTATAAAAATACTTTATTTTGTCTTGAACATTAAAACTTAAATATATAATTAAATGATGAAAACGTAGAAACATCAACAAGGTGACAATCAACCGAGCTTAATAATGAACAACCACAAGATGATACTCAACGATCGACGATGTATCGTTGAGAAAATATGTTTGAGCAGTTGCCACGCCACGAGCTAGTCGAAAAACCCCGGTCCCACCAACAATAGACATCTCACGAACCCGGTTCAGTATCGGGTTCGTACCTAAAAACTGTAGGGTGCTACCGTTATACCTCCCTTGTGTAAACACAAAGTTAAGGTTCATAAGGAACCTAGGCTCTTCAAAAGAAGCTGCCCCAAAGAACCCTTGACCTTTTCCAATCCTCATGGACCCTGCATCCGGTTCAACCGTCAACGGGTTGTCGAACATGAAGGTTCGACCGAATTGTGTAACCGTTGTCGCGCTGATGTTGGATTCGGCTATTTGGAACGCGGTTTGACTTGGTCCTGTTGTGGTATCATGAAAGTAAAAATGTAACTTTGTAACCTTTTGTTTCTTTAGTGGGAGTTCTCTGAACCATTCTTCCACTCCTTTTGGCCCTTCGGAAACGCTTCGAACCCATGGCATCGCGATGATCGTTAAGCATAGCATTAAGATCACGCTTTTGTTCTTCATTTTGAAGAATCAAACTCGCGATGTTACGCGAAAACAAGAAGTTGTAAGATATAGAAAACAAGATGGTATTCTTTGTTTCTACTATATGGAAATGTGTGTGTTTATGTATAGAAAGGAAATCTGGTAAGTCAACTCTATAATTTCTTGGAAAAAAGTTATCTTCTTTTATAAAAGCAAGTGGAGATAGCATTCACATTCATGTTTGAAACTTTTGATTAGGTGGAGGGAACACCAATCTTGAATACTTTTAGAAAGAAGAGTGTAATATTTTAGTAATATACTGATATCATCCAGATGATTACAATCATTAACGGTATGGGTTTTATAAACTTAAAAAAAAAAAATCACATGAAAAAAAATTGTTGGAAATTAGTGGAAAAAATGGGTTTTTCGCTAACTTTAAACATAAATGATTATAAATAATTATGATTAATATGACTATTATTTATTGGATTTGGGTTCTACCATGTAAACGTTTCGTAACGAATAAAACCATGTCTAAAACGAAGTCATTAAAATGTGATGTTAATGTTTAAAGTTGAGTGGTTATAATAAATTATGTAAATTAGGTAATTTAAGGATGACATCATAGTTAGTGTTGATGATGCCATCGGTATAATATTGTTACATCTTGGTTAATGTTATCAAAAACATGACATGATCAATATAGTTTTTGTTTATAACTCATATCGATATGAATCTTTTGCTTTTAACTCATAATTCTATTGCATGAATCAAAGTGGAGTTTTGATTTTTACTCGTAATTCTATTTAAATTGACATAAATCCAGGTGACGTTTTGACTCATCAAATTTGCATAATTGTTTTTAAATTTAAAAATATGTGATTTTAGAGCGAGTATAAATTACCATTTTGATTCATTTCCATATTGGATGATTAGATTGTGATGAACACAGTTGTTGCAGGTCGCGATTAAAAATGGTAATCGGATATGGTGCGTGTGTATTTCGAATGCAATTGAGGTTATTGAAAGTTCAAAGAAACCGAAAGGAGTGTTTCTCCTCAATTATATAGCAGTAGTTAGACCTGTTTCAACTCGAACAAATTCAAATTGACTTCGGGGATGTTTCGATTCAACTAAATGTTAATTCCATCGTTACGACTCATTGATTCGGCTTTTATATTTATGATGAACACGTTTATGATTATGGTCAATGAGCTTTGATGATCAATCGGATCATTGATTCGAAACAGTTTTAGAGTTGAATGATATATCGGATTCGGTTTGAACACATCACAACAGTATCTTTAATCGAATTGAAACAGGTGCTATGTTCAAATCCTGCTCATGAATGTTGTGGAACGGTTGATTTGATCAATTTGGGTGGACTTTGAGGTTTTGGCACTCGCCGGAGGGACCCAAATGTTGGCCGGAGTTGGGTCGACGGGGAGGGGCTTGGGTTTTAAAACTTATTGCAACTTTGGTCCCTGTAATTTCAAAGTTAACATTTTATGTCAAAACCTTTAAAATTTACTTTTAGAAATTATAATTTCAACCCTGACTTATAAAAACCCTAATATAACAATACTTCAAGTTATTTTCATAAAGTCTTTATAACCTTTATAAATTTTATAAAAACTTTACAATTTAATTATTTATTTTCATTTAATAACTAAAAACTCATTATTAACAGATAAACTTTATAAATTTATAAAACTTTATTTTATAAATTATAAAATTATATTAAATTGTTAAAAGTGGAAAAAATAAAATAAATATTGTATTTGAAACACTAAAATAAACAAAATTATTTACATATTTAATTTGATATACATCATTTACCTGAACGGATTAAGGTCTACAATTTAAAATGGTTCAAATGTTACATTTTACATTTCACGTGTGGGGTTCAACGTTTTTACGTTTATTTTCGTTTGGTTTTATTTTTTCTGTTTTATTTCTTTTTAAATACGAGTATTTTTGGTGTTGATGGTGGTGTGAAATTGGTGTTATTTGATACAGTTTTAGGTTATAGGTTGTATCTAGGCTTTAGTGGATTGTATCAACTTTTTTTTTCTTTTTTTTACAAGTTTCTTAATTTTAACCCCAAAATTTTACATCATTTACAATTTAACTCATAAAAATTTGCACTTGAACTTTGGTTCTTTATAGTTTTTATCTTTTACAAATTTTTTATTTTACGCTTCAGTTTAAATTTTATGAGTTAACGCGCCGCAACATGTGCGTGTGGTTTAACGTTTTTACGCCTATTTTTTCCGCGTTTAACGGCCTCATCACAACGCCGGTTGTTAGATCGACTTAATTATTATTTTTAATGTTTTACATTCGCGTATGGAGTTTAACGATTTTACGTTTACTTTCCGTTCGGTTTTATTTTTCCCTTATTTATTTATTTTTTAATACAAGTATTCCGGTGTTGGTGGTTGCTGATTGTGGTGTGAAATTAGTGATACTTGGCATGCTTTTACGCCCCCGCCACAACGCTTGGGGCTTAATACTAGCTTGAAATAATTACCAATGGTTTTTAGTTCAAGTTGTTAAGGTGAGGTAACCAAGACATATAAATATAGGAAAGTTTTGGTCCTTAGTTCAAGGGTTTTTTCAGTTATGGGTTACCCCATAAGAGGATTGGAGGTGCGGTCCCATCTGAAAAACGACTAAATGGATCCGATTAAGATAACACATATCATCCGAAGCAAGTTCGTACCTTTGCCATTCAGAAAAAGTTGAAACAATTGAACGAGGCTTTTGTTCCATTTGAAGGTTACTGGCCTATCTAATGGACCAATTTGAATTCCATCGTGTGATTAACGAGAAATTATAGGATGGTAAATAATGTATGCTCCAAACATATTATTATAGGTTTAGTCATGTAAAATAAAAGATGTAGTGATTTTATGTTATAAAATTTTAGGTGTTAGGTGTTTAAATATGAATTCCATTGTCTAGAGCCTTTATGTTTTTCTCAATTAAACAAGTTTTTTAGTTGTTCCATTTTGATTGTAAGAACATGTAAGTTATTGTTTTCTATGAATTTCCATGTTATTTAAGTCCACAATTTTGTTAATTAGCTATCAATTTTAACTTTTGAAATTTGTATTAGTTTTGAAATTGAATTATATTTTTCTCCCAACAAGAGCATTCTCTTATTTAATTGTTTACACTATGCGTGACATGATACAAAATAAATTAAATAAATTACAGCCAAATTAAACATCAAAAACTAACATTGCAACTTAAATATATGTTGTAATCGTAACATTGTACCCTACAATTGCATCACCGGTACTAGCATCAATCCAATATGTTCGAGCCAATGCATACCCACGAGCTAGTCGAAAAAGTCCGGTACCACCAACAATCGTCATCTCACGAACGGCCTCCATCGCGGGGTTTATACTCAAAAGGCTAAACGAACTATCTTTATATATTCCATCAGTGAACCCATAGTTTAAAACCATAATCAACCCTAGCTCATTTCGCGCGGCTTGACCATACAACCCGCGAGCGTGCCCAATGAGCTTAGAGTTCTTATCTGGTCCTTCGGTCAACGGGTCATCGACCATCATGATGTCACCAAACCCTCCAAGTGAGTTGGTGGCTGACTGTTGTTGAGCCACCTTAACTGCACTTGGGTTGCTACCACTTAAAGTATCATGGAAATAAAATTGCATGGTTGTCACGACTTGTGAGCCCGTGTCTACCCTTTTCGCCCAACTCACATCGTTAGCGCTTTGAGCCGTGGCTGGCTAAGAGGGTAGGAAGATAATGGTGACCATGGGCTCGAAGAGGTTATGTTTGTTTGTGGTTTTGGTACTCCATGGGGTAATTGAGGCTCGAGGGAGTGGGTGGGGTGGGGTGGGGCATTGGAGCTACATTGGGTAAGTCATGGAGCTATATGGAATATAGTTTAGAAGTTTCCTAAACAAATATATATATATAAATATGTGTCAACGAATCAATTAGCTAAAATAGATCTTATAATTTAATTCAATAAACCAAACATGTTTTTAAATAATAACGTGAATATGTCATCATTTATGTTAAAGATTAAAGATTGATGTTACTTAGGGGGTATGGAGTGGACATGGGAGAAGCCGAGGTAATCCCGGGAAAAATCGAGGCCGATTGAGAATAACGCACCCCTGGGTCAATGGAGCTACAATCCGTTGAGAATATTCACCGGTGCACAACCCACCTTTTGAACATTTTTTATGAGAAAAGAGGGAAACGGAGAAACGTGGAAAACTGGGACGACACCATGAAAAACTGGAAAAACCTATGAAAAACTGCAAAATACAAGAAAAGTTGATATGGCGCTGATTGTTAATTTAACGCTCTAGGATGACATCAACCGTTTCAGGAGGAAACTAACTATCTCGTAAAACCACCTGATTTACATATGCTTAGAGAGCTCATTGGAAACCTCTATTAATGATTGCAAGATTTTACGTTGAAGTAGTATTCAAACTTATGATCTTGAGGTCACAGAGCTCTTATGCACACTAGCTGGTATTAATAAACCAAATGGCCACCGGCATATAAGCTCAGTTTCTTGATTGAGAACGAAATACAACATACATAAACAACTAAAAGACATCAAATACAATAAAAAAAGGAAGAAAAAAAAAGATTCAAGCAAGTTAAAGCCCCTGATATTCCATATGCTACCCTTTGTTTCGAAGTCAAATACATTTATTAAAGTAGGTAAACCGGAACCAATATACAAAAGAAAACCGTGCATGTTGTTTGGTTACCCACTCCCCTATTTATAATCACTTGCTCATGCAATTTGACAGTAACGCAACATGTATTTTTTATAATATATAAAAATTATAACAACATTATTTCTAAATTAAAGATAATAAAAATATTTGTTTTATTATATAATTTTAGAGAAAATTTTAACATATTAAAAAATATATAACCATCTAAAAACTGTGGGGGATGTTAGTTTAAATGTAATCACATATATGTAAAAAATAATTAAGGTGATCAAATAATAAAAGAATATTGTACCCTTTTAAGCTTTTAGAAATTAATTTAAAAAGAATATATTGTCGTTTGTCCTTTTAAATTGTATTATATGATAATAATAATAATAATAATAATAATAATAATAATAATAATAATAATAATAATAATAATAATAATAATAATAATAATAATAATAATAATAATAATAATAATAATAATAATAATAATAATAGAAAAAATAAAAGAATTCAAAAATACGAGGAACATAAACCTACATATAAGACTTATAGGTCAAAACTAATCTGTAAGAAATGTGGGAAAATAGGTCACACAGCAAAATTTTACTCCTGGATCACCGGTAAGAGAAGAAATTTCTAATGAATTTCTCCAACCCAAATGGGAATTATTTAGAACATGGTTTTTCAAAAATTTTGAAAAAACAGACAAAAAATTTTTCAGAGAAGAATTTTATAATGAATTAAATGAGAAACAAGAGATCATACCTTTTGTTCTATGGTTTATTGAAAAATATACTAATAGTATTATATCTGTTATAGAAAGAAATTTTAATATAATAGAAATACAGTATCGAATGTTTTCCCTCCTACTAATGGTTTTAAAATTGAAAAACAAGGAGAGGAAAGATACTATCATGCTTTTCAAAAACTTCTGGAGGGTGAAACCTTGCAGACGACTATTTCTCATATAAATGGTTTAATAAAACAACAAAATTATTCAAATATTTATTTAATAATAATTGGAGAACAACTCCAAGATATTTCTAAGAAGATGGATAAAATATTATGCCATTTCAAAGAAAAGCAAAATGTCATAATAAATGACCAGATAAAAAATAAAGAGTCTATTGCTACTCCTAGTATTCAATTACCTCCTAAGGTAACAGATTTCAAAATAAAATCTGAAGAAAATTTGATGCAAACATTAAATGATTCAATTAATATTTTGAAAAATCTAAAAATAAATACATTATCGGATTTTGAAGATAGTCTAAAAGAAGAAGATTATAAGCAGAAAATTAATGATGAAATCATGAAGTTATCTAAGTTTGCTGATAAGCCAACTCAGAGGATGTATTATTATCCTAGGCCTACTCCACAGGATGTTCTAATAGAAGAACAGGAATACGTAATTAGTAATTCGTATAGTGGAAAAATGATCTATGAATGGAACATAGATGGTCAAACAAAAGGGCAGATTTATAATACTGTCCATAGGATGCTTATGTATAGCACTATTTGTCAGAATAATAAAAATACAATTAAGACATAGCTCAAATGATTATATCAGGATTTACAGGCCAACTTAAAGGTTGGTGGGATAACTATCTATCAGATTCTGATAGACAAGAAATCCTCAATAGTACAAAAGAGGATAATGGTGTTGTTGAAAACAACTCAGTTTATACATTGATAGTTAATATTATAGAACACTTTACAGGCAGATGGTCTGATAATTCAGAGAATATTAGGACTCTTCTACAAAATCTTAAGTGTAGAACCCTAACATCTTTTAGGTGGTATAAGGATACTTTCCTAAGTAGAGTAATGGAACTCCCCGAGTCTAATAGCTCACATTGGAAGTCAAAATTCGTAGATGGCCTTCCTTATTTATTTGCAGAAAGGGTTAGAAATAACTTTAGAAAAGGAGGAATAAGTATTAATTATGATGAATATACTTATGGCAAGTTGATAGGAACTTGTATTCAAGAAGGTTTAAATTTATGTAATGAAATCAAATTAAACCAACAAATTAAGAAACATTCTCTAAATGAGAAGAAACAATTAGGTGAATTTTGTAGTCAATTTGGTATAGAAGGAACCTCTAATAATTCTAAGAAAATTAAGAAATCTAATCCCTACCAACATCAGAAAAGAAAATGGAAAAGGGAAGATAGAAAAAATAAAAGAATTCAAAAATACGAGGAACATAAACCTACGTATAAGACTTATAGGTCAAAACTAATCTGTAAGAAATGTGGGAAAATAGGTCACACAGCAAAAACTTGCTGGGTTAGGAAAAAGCTTAATAAGCTAGAAGATGAAGATTTAAAAAATCAAATCTCAAAAATACCGGTTTTTAGAACCAGCTCTCTCTCTCTCTCTCTCTCTCTCTCTTGTAATAAATCTCTCAGCAATAATATTTAAAGTTTAAAGCTTTTAAGTTTCAAGCTCTTCATTTCTAGTAATTTTATTTTTACTTTTGTATTTATATTTGTATGATCGCCTCAATAAGAGGCTAAACACATAAGTGTTGAAACATCACCATGCTCAACAGATTATCAAAATAAAAAAGAGATCTTAAAATCCAGATGAGGATAAATAATTAAGAGGATTCGTGGGATAGGGTTACAGCCCATCTAAGATGCTAATGTGGGCGGTCGACCGCCAGGGAACCCGTTTAAGCCAAAAAGCCGAGAAGGCGTGGGGCGTTTAGGGTGAGACCTGTACTGACCACATGTTAGCATCCTGGATAATGACTGTGTAAAATCACCAACGTTCCATCATTTCTCTTGATCTTCTGCCCTCGTCTGCGTTTTATGGTTTTTTCCTCTTTTCCCATACAAGGTCCTGCCTTTTATGGTATCAAAGCCATCAGTTTCAACAATTTTTTCCCATTCTGGGTTTGTTATAGTTAAGCAAGGAAGGTTTTGAACCTTTTGCTTAATCTTTTGTACTGCTTTAGTATGATCGATAGACCATGGCTTAGGATTCTTCCTTAGCCTATCGTATAATAAAGCCGTGTCTTCTGCTAAATTTTTATAATAAGGAAGAATGTAATTTAGACTTCCAAGAAATCTTTGTAATTGAGTTTTATCTAAAATCTCATCTGGGAATTTAGATACAAATTCAATACTTCTATTGATCGGAATTATATTTCTTTGATTAATATTATGTCCTAAAAATCTGACTTTAGTCTGGAAAAGAGACATTTTTGGTCTAGATATAACTAAACCATTTTTTAAAATTATATTTTTGAACATCTCTAGATGTTTAAAATGAGTTTCAATATCTTTTGAAAATACAAGGATATCATCAATATAAACGATGATGAATTCACTATAATGAATGAAAATATCATTCATGATATTTTGAAATTCTGATGGGGCATTTTTCAATCCAAATGGCATAACATTCCATTCGTAATGCCCAACAGGTACTGTAAAAGCAGTTTTATACCTGTCTTTTTCTTCAATTTGTATTTGCCAGTATCCTGACTTTAGATCAAATTTAGAAAATATATTTGACTCATATAATTTGTCTAATAAATCTTTCTTATTAGGTATAGGATACCTAATCCATTTTAAAACCTTATTTAGCGGTTTATAATTAATAACCAATATGGGTACGCCTCTTTCCTGTTTGGAATGCTTATTAACATAAAAGGCAGTACATGACCATGAAGATTTTGAATTTCTTATTAAATTCTTGTTTAAAAGAGATTTTATCTCTTGTTTACATAATTCCATATATTCAGAATTCATTTGACAAGGTCGAGCCTTGGTCGGAATCTGACTTTCATTAAAGTTTTCTTCATATGAAAGTGAAACAATATGTTTCTTTCTATCCCAGAAAGCATTGGGATGATCGTTACATATTTGTAAACTAAACTGGTGTTCTATAAATTTAATCTTTTCTTGTAGTTTTGGATTATTCAATCTTTCTTGAATATTTAAGGAAAATATTTCTTTTTGTAGAAAATCAATTTGATTTATCTTTGCTCTTAGCAATTCTTTTTTTAAATTATTCAATGTCCTTGTTATTGGATTAGAGATAAATTTAAAAACAAATTCTTTTCCTTCATACGTACCAGTTATTCCAGTACGGACTACGTTTTTTAAAGAAAATATTTTGTCAAAGAAAGGGCTTCCAAGTATAACTTGGTTACCGAAATTTTTTTACTAATACAAAACTTGTACTAATACAAGTATCATTTTGACAAATAAAAGCTTGAGGGATTTTATAATTTACCTCTAATTTTCCTTTTCCAACATGACTGAGAGTATGTGTAGTTTTATGATAATACTTTGTAGGAATTAATCCTTCCTGTATACAATTTAAATCTGCACCACTATCAAAGAGTGCCACTACTTTTATTAAGAAGTCATTTCCTATTAGTAGTTTAATTTTTCCATGCCATTTTTGAGAAGTAATGATTTCTCTTATATTTTTCAGATATAATTCTGATTCTTCTATTGGTTGTATATTTGATTTATCGTTTTCTAGACATATTATTCTATTGTCTAATTCTTTATTATTTTGTTGTAAAATTTTTATATTTGATTTCAAATTATCAATTTCTTTTTTTAATTGTTGTATATCAACAGGTTTTTTATCTCTATTTCTCTGATTCAATTGAATTTTTAATTCTGCCAGAGAAAACGGTTTTTGATCTTTGGAATTTGAACAAGAAGTACCTTCTTCTTGTTTTCCCATAAATGAAGAGATTATTTTCTCTTTAATTTGTGGATCATCTACCACTTTTAATAATTCTATAACTTCACTTGTTAATACGTTTATTTCCATATTTTTAAATTGTGAAATTATTTTATAAATATTTTCTTCTTCTTCTTCAGAAGTATTATCACAACAGTTGTTTTTACAACAGTTTTCTTCTTCAGAGGAAGAGTATAGACTTTCATTTTCTAAAATATTTAAATCTTTATTAGAAGGTTGATCAGATTCAGTATCTGATTCTAAAAGTATTTTTGAGATTTGATTTTTAAATCTTCATCTTCTAGCTTATTAAGCTTTTTCCTAACCCAGCAAGTTTTTGCTGTGTGACCTATTTTCCCACATTTCTTACAGATTAGTTTTGACCTATAAGTCTTATACGTAGGTTTATGTTCCTCGTATTTTTGAATTCTTTTATTTTTTCTATCTTCCCTTTTCCTTTTTCTTTTTTGATGTTGGTAGGGATTAGATTTCTTAATTTTCTTAGAATTATTAGAGGTTCCTTCTATACCAAATTGACTACAGAATTCATCTAATTGTTTCTTCTCATTTAGAGAATGTTTCTTAATTTGTTGGTTTAATTTGATTTCATTACATAAATTTAAACCTTCTTGAATACAAGTTCCTATCAACTTGCCATAAGTATATTCATCATAATTAATACTTATTCCTCCTTTTCTAAGGTTATTTCTAACCCTTTCTGCAAATAAATAAGAAAGGCCATCTACGAATTTTGACTTCCAATGTGAGCTATTAGACTCGGGGAGTTCCATTACTCTACTTAGGAAAGTATCCTTATACCACCTAAAAGATGTTAGGGTTCTACACTTAAGATTTTGTAGAAGAGTCCTAATATTCTCTGAATTATCAGACCATCTGCCTGTAAAGTGTTCTATAATATTAACTATCAATGTATAAACTGAGTTGTTTTCAACAACACCATTATCCTCTTTTGTACTATTGAGGATTTCTTGTCTATCAGAATCTGATAGATAGTTATCCCACCAACCTTTAAGTTGGCCTGTAAATCCTGATATAATCATTTGAGCGATTGTCTTAATTGTATTTTTATTATTCTGACAAATAGTGCTATACATAAGCATCCTATGGACAGTATTATAAATCTGCACTTCTGTTTGACCATCTATGTTCCATTCATAGATCATTTTTCCACTATACGAATTACCAATTACGTATTCTTGTTCTTCTATTAGAACATCCTGTGGAGTAGGCCTAGGATAATAATACATCCTCTAAGTTGGCTTATCAGCAAACTTAGATAACTTCATGATTTCATAATTAATTTTCTGCTTATAATCTTCTTCTTTTAGACTATCTTCAAAATCCGATAATGTATTTATTTTTATATTTTTCAAAATATTAATTGAATCATTTAATGTTTGCATCAAATTTCCTTCAGATTTCATTTTGAAATCTGTTACCTTAGGAGGTAATTGAATACTAGGAGTAGCAATAGACTCTTTATTTTTTATCTGGTCATTTATTATGACATTTTGCTTTTCTTTGAAATGGCATAATATTTTATCCATCTTCTTAGAAATATCTTGGAGTTGTTCTCCAATTATTATTAAATAAAGATTTGAATAATTTTGTTGTTTTATTAAACCATTTATATGAGAAATAGTCGTCTGCAAGGTTTCACCTTCCAGAAGTTTTTGAAAAGCTTGATAGTATCTTTCCTCTCCTTGTTTTTCAATTTTAAAACCATTAGTAGGAGGGAAAACATTCGATACTATATTTCCATTAATATTAAAATTTTTTTCTATAACAGAAATAATACTATTAGTATATTTTTCAATAAACCATGGAACAAAAGGTATGATCTCTTGTTTCACATTTAATTCATTATAAAATTCTTCTCTGAAAAATTCTTTGTCTGTTTTTTTAAAATTTTTGAAAAACCATGTTCTAAATAATTCCCATTTGGGTTGGAGAAATTCATTAGAAATTTCTTCTCTTACCGGTGATCCGGGAGTAAAATCTAATTTTTCTTTTCTATTCATAATTATACAAAATTTATTTCTGATTCGGTTAATTCCGGATCTATTCTAATTCCTCGAACTATATTATCCGAGTTTATTCTTAATTCATCTATTTTTCTTTCAGGTAATTCTTCCCTGATCCTAGATGTTGATGCCCTAGAAGGACTTCTAACTGTGTAATCTACAGGAGAAATATAGTAGTGTGATGACACTGATTTGGACAAAGAGGGTTCATATTTTATTTTATTATTTTTAAATTTTATTTGAATTGACCCTTCATTTGTTTGTGAAATATTTATTGGATTATTATCCACATATTGTTGAGATGGGCTGGCTTTGTCTAAAACCCAATTTTCTGGAAAATTAATTTCTTCCCATTTTATTTTTCTTCTAGTTGTAATATTAGCTTTGCTAAAATTAGTTTCTATTAGAATAGTTTCATTTAAAGGTTTATCTACCATTTTACAATGAGGATTAAGCGTAAATAAAGGCTTATAATAAATTCTATAACAGATACATATTACCTCTGATCCTGGTACATAATTGTAACCATGCGTTTTAACATTCAAAGTTAAAGCATCTAAAATATTGACATCAGACAATGACAATTGCAAGTTAGGATAAACATTAAAATAGACTGGACCATGAGCCAGGCTAGATTGAACAATTCCCATAAGGGATTGTTACCAATTTAAGTTTCTAGCATCTCTAAGAGCTGCTACAAAATTTCCTGGTAAGCCTTCTAAAGTTAGAGGCTTAAATGCAATTTGCACTAGTCCTATGTAAATAAATTTATATTCTTTTTTATATTTTTGTAAATCTCTTTTTGATAATAATTTTATTATCATTTCGTTAGTGTTTAAGGAAAATGTTTCCTCATTTGTTTTAACAACTTGTTTTAATCCCAATTTTTCAAAAGTTCCTAATTTATAAATTAGTTTATAATCAATTTTTGGAATAGTCCATTTATTTAATAAATCTAAATTGTGAGGAATATCATATTCTTCCTCCATACTGTTTTTAACAGTATCTTCTGTTTTCAGAATATTCATATTTGAATATCAGAGATAAGTGTTGAAACAAACACACATACATCAAACAGAATACCATGGCTCTGATACCATAAAAGGCAGGTATTCTGTTTTTCAAAATTCGTAGATGGCCTTCCTTATTTATTTGCAGAAAGGGTTAGAAATAACCTTAGAAAAGGAGGAATAAGTATTAATTATGATGAATATACTTATGGCAAGTTGATAGGAACTTGTATTCAAGAAGGTTTAAATTTATGTAATGAAATCAAATTAAACCAACAAATTAAGAAACATTCTCTAAATGAGAAGAAACAATTAGATGAATTCTGTAGTCAATTTGGTATAGAAGGAACCTCTAATAATTCTAAGAAAATTAAGAAATCTAATCCCTACCAACATCAGAAAAAAAAAAGGAAAAGGGAAGATAGAAAAAATAAAAGAATTCAAAAATACGAGGAACATAAACATACGTATATTATTATTATTATTATTATTATTATTATTATTATTATTATTATTATTATTATTATTATTATTATATATTATTATTATTATTATTATTATTATTATTATTATTATTATTATTATTATTATTATTATTATTATTATTATTATTATTATTATTTATTATTATTATATTATTATTATTATTATTATTATTATTATTATTATTTATTATTATTATTTTATTATTATTATTATTATTATTATTATTATTATTATTATTATTATTTTTACTATTATTATTATTATTATTATTATTTTTATTAATATTATTATTATTATTATTATTATTTTTATTATTATTATTAATATTATTATTATTATTATTAACTTCCTGAAAGAAAAATAGATGAATTAAGAATAAACTCGGATAATATAGTTCGAGGAATTAGAATAGATCCGGAACTAACCGAATCAGAAATAAACTTTGTATAATTATGAATACAAAAGAAAAATTAAATTTTACTCCGGGATCACCGGTAAGAGAAGAAATTTCTAAAGAATTTCTTCAACCCAAATGGGAATTATTTAGAATATGGTTTTTCAAAAATTTTGAAAAAACAGACAAAGAAATTTTTAGAAAAGAATTTTATGATGAATTAAATGAGAGACAAGAGATTATACATTTTGTTCCATGGTTTATTGAAAAATATACCAATAGTATTATTTCTGTTATAGAAAGAAATTTTAATATCAATGGAAACATAGTATCAAATGTTTTCCCTCCTACAAATGGTTTTAAAATTGAAAAACAAGGAGAGGAAATATACTATCAAGCTTTTCAAAAACTTCTGGAAGGTGAAACCTTGCAGACGACTATTTCTCATATAAATGGTTTAATAAAACAACAAAATTATTCAAATCTTTATCTAATAATAATTGGAGAACAACTCCAGGATATTTCTAAGAAAATGGATAAGATATTATGCCATTTAAAAGAAAAACAAAGTATCATAATAAATGATCAGATAAAAAATAAAGAGTCTATTGTGACTCCTAGCATTCAATTACCTCCTAAGGTAACAGACTTCAAAATAAAATCTGAAGAAAATTTAATGCAAACGTTAAATGATTCAATTAATATTTTAAAAAAATTAAAAATAAGTACATTATCAGATTTTGAAGATAGTCTAAAAGAAGAAGATTATAAGCAAAAAATCAATGATGAAATTATGAGGTTATCTAAGTTTGCTGATAAGCCAACTCAAAGAATGTATTATTATCCTAGGCCTACTCCACAGGATGTTCTAATAGAAGAACAGGAATACGTAATTAGTAATTCTTATAGTGGAAAAATGATCTATGAATGGAACATAGATGGTCAAACAGAAGGACAGATTTATAATACTGTCCATAGGATGCTTATGTATAGCACTATTTGTCAAAATAATAAGAATACAATTAAGACAATAGCTCAGATGATTATATCAGGTTTTACAGGCCAACTTAAAGGTTGGTGGAATAATTATCTATCAGATTCAGATAGACAGGAGATCCTCAATAGTACAAAAGAGGACAATGGTGTTGTTGAAAACAACTCAGTTTATACTTTAATAGTAAATATTATAGAACACTTCACAGGTAGATGGTCTGATAATTCAGAGAATATTAGGACTCTTCTACAAAATCTTAAGTGTAGAACCCTAACATCTTTTAGGTGGTATAAAGATACTTTCCTAAGCAGAGTAATGGAACTCCCTGAGTCTAATAGCTCACATTGGAAGTCAAAATTCGTAGATGGCCTTCCGTATTTATTTGCAGAAAGAGTTAGGAATAACCTAAGAAAAGGAGGAACAAGTATAAATTATGATGATTATACTTACGGCAAGTTAATAGGAACTTGTATTCAAGAAGGTTTAAATTTATGCAATGAGATTAAATTAAACCAACAAATCAAAAAACATTCTCTAAATGAGAAGAAACAATTAGGTGAATTCTGTAGTCAATTTGGTATAGAAGGAACCTCAAATAATACTAAGAAAATTAAGAAATCTAATCCCTACCAACATCAAAAAAGAAAAAGGAAAAGGGAAGATAGAAAAAATAAAAGAATTCAAAAATACGAGGAAAATAAGCCTTCGTATAAGACTGATAGGTCACAATTAATCTGTAAGAAATGTAGAAAAATAGGTCACACAGCAAAAACTTGCTGGGCTAGAAAGAAGCTTAATAAGCTAGAAGATGAAGATTTAAAAAATCAAATCTCAAAAATACTTTTAGAATCAGATACTGAATCTGATCAATCTTCTAATATAGATTTAAATATTTTAGAAAATGAAAATCTATACTCTTCCTCTGAAGAAGAAAACTGTTGTTGTAATAATACTTCAGAAGAAGAAGAGGAAAATATTTATAAAATAATTTCACAGTTCCAAAATATGGAAATAAACGTATTAACAAGTGAACTAATAGAATTATTAAAAGTGGTAGATGATCCACAGATTAAAGAAAAAATAATCTCTTCATTTATGGAAAAACAAGAAGAAGGTCCTTCTTGTTCAAATTCTAAAGAATCAAAACTGTTTTCTCTGGCCGAGTTAAAAATTCAATTAAACCAGAGAAATAAAGATAAAAGACCTGTTGATATACAACAATTAAAAAAGGAAATTGATAATTTAAAATCTGACATAAAGATTTTACAACAAAACAATAAAGATCTAGACAGTAGAATAATATGTTTAGAAAAAGATAAATTAAATATACAACCAATAGAAGAATCAGAATTATATCTGAAAAATATAAGAGAAATAATTACTTCTCAAAAATGGCATGGAAAAATTAAATTATTAATAGGTAATGACTTCTTAATAGAAGTAGTAGCAGTCTTTGATAGCGGTGCAGATTTAAATTGTATACAGGAAGGATTAATTCCTACAAAATATTATCATAAAACTACACATACTCTCAGCCATGCTGGGAAAGGAAAATTAGAGGTAAATTATAAAATCCCTCAAGCTTTTATTTGTCAAAATAATACTTGTATTAATACAAGTTTTGTATTAGTTAAAAATCTTGGTAACCAAGTTATACTTGGAAGCCCTTTCTTTGATAAAATATTTCCTTTAAAAAACGTAGACCGTACTGGAATAACTGGTACGTATGAAGGAAAAGAAATTGTTTTTAAATTTATTTCTAATCCGATAACAAGGACATTGAATAATTTAAAAGAAGAATTGCTAAGGGCAAAGATAAATCAAATTGATTTCTTACAAAAAGAGATATTTTCTTTAAATATTCAAGAAAGATTAAATAACCCGAAATTACAAGAAAAAATTAAACTTATAGAACACCAATTTAGTTTACAAATATGTAATGATCATCCCAATGCTTTCTGGGATAGAAAGAAACATATCGTTTCACTTCCATATGAAGAAAACTTTAATGAAAGTCAGATTCCGACCAAGGCTCGACCTTGTCAAATGAATTCCGAATATATGAAATTATGTAAACAAGAGATAAAATCCCTTTTAAGCAAGAATTTAATTAGAAATTCAAAGTCTCCATGGTCATGTACAGCTTTTTATGTTAATAAACATTCCAAACAAGAAAGAGGTACACCCAGATTGGTTATTAATTATAAACCGCTAAATAAGGTTTTAAAATGGATTAGGTATCCTATACCTAATAAAAAAGATTTATTAGACAAATTATACGAGTCAAATATATTTTCTAAATTTGATTTAAAGTCAGGATACTGGCAAATACAAATTGAAGAAAAAGACAGGTATAAAACTGCTTTTACAGTACCTGTTGGGCATTACGAATGGAATGTTATGCCATTTGGATTGAAAAATGCCCATCAGAATTTCAAAATATCATGAATGACATTTTTATTCCTTATAGTGAATTTATTATTGTTTATATTGATGATATCCTTGTATTTTCAAAGGATATTGAAACTCATTTTAAACATTTAGAGATATTCAAAAATATAATTTTAAAAAATGGTTTAGTTATATCTAGACCAAAGATGTCTCTTTTTCAAACTAAAGTCAGATTTTTAGGACATAATATTGATCAAGGAAATATAATTCCAATTAATAGAAGTATTGAATTTGCATCTAAATTCCCAGATGAGATTTTAGATAAAACTCAATTACAAAGATTTCTTGGAAGTTTAAACTACATTCTTCCTTATTATAAAAATTTAGCAGAAGATACGGCTTTATTATACGATAGGCTAAGGAAGAATCCTAAGCCATGGTCTATCGATCATACTAAAGCAGTACAAAAAATTAAGCAAAGGTTAAAAACCTTCCTTGCTTAACAATAACAAACCCAGAATGGGGAAAAATTATTGAAACTGATGCCTCAGATATAGGCTACGGGGGTATCTTAAAACAAATATCTCCGATTAATAAACAAGAATACCTTGTTAGATTTCATTCTGGAAAATGGAATGAAAGTCAGAAAAATTATGCAACTGTTGCAAAAGAAATTCTTGCAATAGTTAAATGTGTTTTAAAATTTCAAGACGATTTATTTAATAAAAATTTTATAATTAAAACCGACTGTAATGCAGCCAGATATATGTTTAATAAAGATTTTAAACATGATGTCTCGAAACAGATGTTTGCCAGATGGCAATCACATCTTGCGCCATTTGATTTTGAAATTATTTATAAAAAAGGGACTGATAACAGTCTACCTGATTTTCTTACCAGGGAATATTTAAATTGATGAGTCATTCAAGAGGAATTATGCGCATGGCGATGATTGAAATTATTGAAAAAACAATTAATATTCAGATCCAAATAATAGGATCATATGGCAATATTCAAGAAATAAAAGAAACTCCGTTTATATCGGATAAAGTTAAAGATTATGCTATTAAACAAATTAAATATAGAATACGATCTTTAAATAAACAACTTAAAGATTTAAAATATAAAGAAATAATACTTTCTTGTGGATAAATAATCTTTATGTTTAAGTTTTCAGGAATGATCCCCTGGGAAAGGGGAAGAGGTCGTGGAAGATCTTCCTCTTATAGAGGGAGAGGAACCGAAAGAATTATCCATCAAATGGGTAATAAGAAGCTTATAGCTATGGATAATGCATCATATGCATCATCCTCTTCAAAACCCCAAGTTGATGAAAAAACTTTTAAAGAGTTTTTAGCCTATAAAGCAGCTCAGAGTCAAACCTCTGAAGAAACAGCATCATATGCTCAAGCTGCTAATGATAATGATGATGAAAATTAGATTCATAATCCAAAAAAGGATGTTATACTCCTTCTTGATCATAAAGACAAAAAATGGAATGATCAACCTTGGTTTATAATCAAAAGATATTTTGATACTGGGTTCTACCCAACTGAGACTTATAAGTCCAGAACATATTATGAGGAAATCCTCAAAGCCACAAATTGTGAGATTACCCATTATATGGGAGGAAATAAAACAATAAGTTTTAGTAAAATCATAATTAAACAGATCATATCTGTTGAAAATTGGGGAATATCTCCATTAAAAGACAGGGAAATTTTTCACCCTGAAACAAAAACTCCCATTAGATATAACTACTGGGATTATGTGAATGCCTTTCATAAAGCATTCCTATTTGAAAACCAGAATTATAAACATTCTTGGTTTATCAAGATATGTTCTAAAACTTATGAATCGGAAATTCCGATTTGGTTTTATAAATGGTGGCAGTCATACGGTCCATCAATTAATATCTTTAATAAAGATTCACAAAGGTTTTAAACCTTATACACCCAATGGGTGGACTTATCTCCTGCCTTAATAGAGGCACACCATGATAACAATTTCATAGAGGGAATGGCCTCATTACACTTCTTTGTCCAATTCAGCATCCCATGGATATGGAAGTGGTTACCAGAAACTGGTTATACCAGTGAAAATATGTTCTGCTTAAAAAGAACATATATGACAAAATTTTGGAAACAAATGATGAAGATTGAAGATGGCAAGATTAAATGCCAAGATACAATAGATCATATTCAACAAACGATTGAATCATATCAACAGCAAAAAGAAAATCAACAACAAAGGGAATCTCCTAGTCCCTTCCAACATATTATCAGAAAATTAAAAATGAGTACAGGTACTGAAGATCTCAGTCAAGAAGAACTTCTACATCAATACATGGAAGAAGTTAGAAAAGATATAGCCAAGCACTTCAAAAAGAATGAAGCTTCATCAAGCTCAAAAATATCTGTATCAGACTCTTCTCAGATAGGAGAAGACACTCAGTTATACCAAGACAGTCAAGAAGAAGACAAGTCTATGGACGATGAGTCCTATGCCAAGATGATGGTAGATTTAGAGGAAGAATTTGGTCCGGTTAATACACCAGAAAAAACAAAAAACAAAAGGACACAATAGGCCCCACAAGGAAGAAAAGAAAGAACAATAATTCACCTTCATAATTGGCCGACAACATTTTTTGTCTTAATGTTACATTATTGTAACTTTACTATTCACTTTTTGACTTATTGTATAATATTGCGTTAAACGCAATTATGGGCGAATATTCGCTGTAATATTCGGTGCTAGGACCTCTATATAAAGAGGGTTTAGTGTTTAGTAGAAGGCACCGGTTTTAGAACCACCTCTCTCTCTCTCTTGTAATACTCTCCTCCCACTCTTGTAATAAATATTCTGCAATAATATTTGAAGCTTTTAAAGTTTGAAGCCTTATTTCTGGTAATTTTCTATTCTTTTCTTTATTTAAATTTATATTTGTGCATGATCGCCTCAATAAGAGGCTAAACACATAAGTGTTGGAACATCACCATGCTCAACAGATTATCATAATAATAAAAAAGAGATCTTAAAACCCAGATGAAAGTAAAAAATTTAAGAGTCATTGTGGAATACGGTTACAGCCCATCTAAGGTGCTAATGTGGGCGGTCGACCGCCGGGGAACCCGTTAAGCCAAAAAGCCAAGAAGGCGTGGGGCGTTTAGGGTGAGACCCGTACTGACCACATGTTAGCATCCTGGATAACGACTATGTAAAATCACCAATGTTCCATCATTTCTCTTAAACTTCTGCTCTTGTCTGAGTTTTATGGTTTTCTCCTCTTTTCCCATACAAGGTCCTGCCTTCTATGGTGTAAAATCACCAACGTTCCATCATTTCTCTTGAACTTCTGCTCTTGTCTGAGTTTTATGGTTTTCTCCTCTTTTCCCTTACAAGGTCCTGCCTTCTATGGTATCAGAGCCATGGTATTCTGTTTGATGTATGTGTGTTTGTTTCAACACTTATCTCTGATATTCAAATATGAATATTTTAAGATCAGAAGATACTGTTAAAAACAGTATGGAGGAAGAATATGATATTCCTCATAATTTAGACTTATTAAATAAATGGACTATTCCAAAAATTGATTACAAACTAATTTATAAATTAGGAACTTTTGAAAAATTGGGATTAAAACAAGTTGTTAAAACAACTGAGGAAACATTTTCCTTAAACACTGATGAAATGATAATAAAATTATTATCAAAAAGAGATTTACAAAAATATAAAAAAGAATATAAATTCATTCATATAGGATTAGTGCAAATTGCATTTAAGCCTTTAACTTTAGAAGGCTTACCAGAAAGTTTTGTAGCAGCTCTTAGAGATGCTAGGAACTTAAATTGGAAACAATCCCTTATGGGAATTGTTCAATCAAGTCTGGCTCATGGTCCAGTCTATTTTAATGTTTATCCTAATTTACAATTATCATTATCTGATGTCAATATTTTAGATGCTTTAACCTTGAATGTTAAAACGCATGGTTACAATTATGTACCAGGATCAGAGGTAATATGTATCTGTTATAGAATTTATTATAAGCCTTTATTTACGCTTAATCCTCATTGTGAAATGGTAGATAAACCTTTAAATGAAACTATTCTAATAGAAACTAATTTTAGCAAAGCTAATATTACAACTAGAAGAAAAATAAAATAGGAAGAAATTAATTTTCCAGAAAACTGGCTACTAGATAAAACTAGCCCATCTCAACAATATGTCGATAATAATCCAATAAATATTTCACAAACTAATGAAGGGACGGTTCAAATACAATTTGAAAATAATAAAATAAAATATGAACCCTCTTTGTCTAAATCAGTGTCATCACACTATTATATTTCTCCTGTAGATTACACAGTTAGAAGTCCTTCTAGGGCATCAACATCTAGGATCAGGGAAGAACTTCCTGAAAGAAAAATAAATGAATTAAGAATAAACTCGGATAATATAGTTCGAGGAATTAGAATAGATCCAGAACTAACCGAATCAGAAATAAACTTTGTATAATTATGAATACAAAAGACAAATTAGATTTTACTCCGGGATCACCGGTAAGAGAAGAAATTTCTAAAGAATTTCTTCAACCCAAATGGGAATTATTTAGAATATGGTTTTTCAAAAATTTTGAAAAAACAGACAAAGAAATTTTTAGAAAAGAATTTTATGATGAATTAAATGAGAGACAAGAGATTATACCTTTTGTTCCATGGTTTATTGAAAAATATACCAATAGTATTATTTCTGTTATAGAAAGAAATTTTAATATCAATGGAAACATAGTATCAAATGTTTTCCCTCCTACAAATGGTTTTAAAAATAAAAAACAAGGAGAGGAAAGATACTATCAAGCTTTTCAAAAACTTCTGGAAGGTGAAACCTTGCAGACGACTATTTCTCATATAAATGGTTTAATAAAACAACAAAATTATTCAAATCTTTATCTAATAATAATTGGAGAACAACTCCAGGATATTTCTAAGAAAATGGATAAGATATTATGCCATTTAAAAGAAAAACAAAGTATCATAATAAATGATCAGATAAAAAATAAAGAGTCTATTGCGACTCCTAGCATTCAATTACCTCCTAAGGTAACAGACTTCAAAATAAAATCTGAAGAAAATTTAATGCAAACGTTAAATGATTCAATTAATATTTTAAAAAATTTAAAAATAAGTACATTATCAGATTTTGAAGATAGTCTAAAAGAAGAAGATTATAAGCAAAAAATCAATGATGAAATTATGAGGTTATCTAAGTTTGCTGATAAGCCAACTCAAAGAATGTATTATTATCCTAGGCCTACTCCACAGGATGTTCTAATAGAAGAACAGGAATACGTAATTAGTAATTCTTATAGTGGAAAAATGATCTATGAATGGAACATAGATGGTCAAACAGAAGGACAGATTTATAATACTGTCCATAGGATGCTTATGTATAGCACTATTTGTCAAAATAATAAGAATACAATTAAGACAATAGCTCAGATGATTATATCAGGTTTTACAGGCCAACTTAAAGGTTGGTGGGATAATTATCTATCAGATTCAGATAGACAGGAGATCCTCAATAGTACAAAAGAGGACAATGGTGTTGTTGAAAACAACTCAGTTTATACTTTAATAGTAAATATTATAGAACACTTCACAGGTAGATGGTCTGATAATTCAGAGAATATTAGGACTCTTCTACAAAATCTTAAGTGTAGAACCCTAACATCTTTTAGGTGGTATAAAGATACTTTCCTAAGCAGAGTAATGGAACTCCCTGAGTCTAATAGCTCACGTTGGAAGTCAAAATTCGCAGATGGCCTTCCGTATTTATTTGCAGAAAGAGTTAGGAATAACCTAAGAAAAGGAGGAACAAGTATAAATTATGATGATTATACTTACGGCAAGTTAATAGGAACTTGTATTCAAGAAGGTTTAAATTTATGCAATGAGATTAAATTAAACCAACAAATCAAAAAACATTCTCTAAATGAGAAGAAACAATTAGGTGAATTCTGTAGTCAATTTGGTATAGAAGGAACCTCAAATAATACTAAGAAAATTAAAAAATCTAATCCCTACCAACATCAAAAAAGAAAAAGGAAAAGGGAAGATAGAAAAAATAAAAGAATTCAAAAATACGAGGAAAATAAGCCTTCGTATAAGACTGATAGGTCAAAATTAATCTGTAAGAAATGTAGAAAAATAGGTCACACAGCAAAAACTTGCTGGGTTAGAAAGAAGCATAATAAGCTAGAAGATGAAGATTTAAAAAATCAAATCTCAAAAATACTTTTAGAATCAGATACTGAATCTGATCAATCTTCTAATATAGATTTAAATATTTTAGAAAATAAAGATCTATACTCTTCCTCTGAAGAAGAAAACTGTTGTTGTAGTAATACTTCAGAAGAAGAAGAGGAAAATATTTATAAAATAATTTCACAGTTCCAAAATATGGAAATAAACGTATTAACAAGTGAACTAATAGAATTATTAAAAGTGGTAGATGATCCACAGATTAAAGAAAAAATAATCTCTTCATTTATGGAAAAACAAGAAGAAGGTCCTTCTTGTTCAAATTCTAAAGAATCAAAACCGTTTTCTCTGGCCGAGTTAAAAATTCAATTAAACCAGAGAAATAAAGATAAAAGACCTGTTGATATACAACAATTAAAAAAGGAAATTGATAATTTAAAATCTAACATAAAGATTTTACAACAAAATAATAAAGATCTAGACAGTAGAATAATATGTTTAGAAAAAGATAAATTAAATATACAACCAATAGAAGAATCAGAATTATATCTGAAAAATATAAGAGAAATAATTACTTCTCAAAAATGGCATGAAAAAATTAAATTATTAATAGGTAATGACTTCTTAATAGAAGTAGTAGCACTCTTTGATAGCGGTGCAGATTTAAATTGTATACAGGAAGGATTAATTCCTACAAAATATTATCATAAAACTACACATACTCTCAGCCATGCTGGGAAAGGAAAATTAGAGGTAAATTATAAAATCCCTCAAGCTTTTATTTGTCAAAATAATACTTGTATTAATACAAGTTTTGTATTAGTTAAAAATCTTGGTAACCAAGTTATACTTGGAAGCCCTTTCTTTGATAAAATATTTCCTTTAAAAAACGTAAACCGTACTGGAATAACTGGTACGTATGAAGGAAAAGAAATTGTTTTTAAATTTATTTCTAATCCAATAACAAGGACATTGAATAATTTAAAAGAAGAATTGCTAAAAGCAAAAATAAATCAAATTGAATTTTTACAAAAAGAAATACTTTCTTTAAATATTCAAGAAAGATTAAATAACCCGAAATTACAAGAAAAAATTAAACTTATAGAACACCAATTGTTGGACCAAAAGAACCAATGAGCCTGATCAGAAATACCTTTAAGTCCCACGGACATTACAACAACTGAAGTTGTCTGCAACAGCTGAAGACATCAGCTGATAACAAGGTCTGAAGACAAAGTCTGAAGTGAAAGAGCTGAAGACAAAGTCTGAAGTGAAAGAGCTGAAGACAAAGTCTGAAGTGAAAGAGCTGAAGACAAAGTCTGAAGTGAAAAAGCTGAAGACAAAGTCTGAAGACAAAAGCTGAAGACAAAGACTGAAGACCAAGTTTCAGATGATTGTCACAACAGCTGAAGAAGACCTCTTCAGTAGTTGTGATGGTTTCCTTTCAGTAGTTGTAGTTTACTTTCAGTAGTTGTAGTTTCAGTAGTTTTATGTTTCTTCGTGTACTTAGAATAATCTGAGATGTTCTCAGTTGTTGTGAACATTCTCAGTAGTTTGCTTACTTTCAGTAGTTTGTAATAATTCTGTTAGATGTCACTATCAAGTGACATCAGCAGACGTCACATTCCTATATATAAGGAATGCTGACCTAATTGTAATCGGTGCAGCTTAGGAAAACCTAGCAGCCGCCACACCGAAGCATGTGTGCATGAATGTTATTATCTCTTTGCAGAAAACCCTATATCTATATAACCGTGTACTGTTCCATTGAATATTTATTGTGTTCTTGCTAATTTGCTTAATTCTTGCTCTAATTCCGCTGTGATTCAACTCTAATTGATCAAACTTAGATCTCTGATCCTAACAAATGGTATCAGAGCGGGTTAATCATTGATCGGTTTAACAATTGATCATTGAAACTGCTATTTTGATATCTATAGTTTGATCGAATTAGCATATGTGCAAGAACTGGTTATAAAGATTGATTTTCTGCTGCTTCTGGTTATTTAATTTGAGTTTCTTCTTGGTTCTTATTGAGTTTGTTGTGTTTTTGTGCAAAATCTTTTGAAACTTGATTGATTTGGTTTGAATCTGAGAATGACTACTCCATCTAATGATCCTCACAATACTGGCTCCTCAACCAAGCCTCCGATGCTGGTTAGGAGTGAGTATAACATATGGCAACGAAGAATGCTCCATCACCTGTCTGTTAACAGTTCAGGTTGTTGGACATCTGTGGTTCATGGTCCACACAAGCCTATGGTGAACAATCCGGAGACCAATCAAATGGTTCCGAAGAAGAAGGAGCAATACTCAGATGAAGATCGTAAACTGTTTGAGATTGATGCTAAAGCCCATGGAATTCTGGCCATGGCACTGCCGAATGAAATCTATTCTGGGCTTATGCATCATGAAACTGCTCATGACCTCTGGAATGCTTTGAAGGAACAATTCGGAGGAACTGATGAGGTCTTAGCAAACAACAGAGAAATCCTCGCCCAACAATATGAGACATTCTCTCATAGGAAGGGTGAGACACTGACTCAACAGTTTGAGCGTTTCTCCTGCTTGATCTCTGAACTGAAAATGGTCAAGCAAGAGTATACTAACAGCCAGATGAACAACAGATTCCTCAGATCACTGCCTGAGAGATGGGACACATACACCATTGTCCTACGCTCCAGTGCAAATCTGGATAGCCTATCTCTCACCCAACTCCATGGGAAACTGCTTACATTTGAAAGAGAGATAGAGCAGAAAAGGAAACTGGCATCATCAGGAAAGCTCTCTGATGACTTTGTACCAGGTAACACTGCCTTGGTCGGTCATGAGTCAGAATATGCTGGATCAGAAAGTCATTATGATGAGCATATAGATTTCTCTTCAAACAGTTCTGATCATGCATTTGTTGGTGTTGACAGTCATTCTGGGTGTAATAGTGATAATTTATGTTTTATCATGGATGATTTGCAAGGTATTGCTGATGATGATTTAGAAGAGATGGATATTTTGAGCCAAATGGCCCTGATCAATATCAGATCTCAAAAGTTCTACAAGAGAACTGGTAGGAAATTTCCAGGACTCTCTGGCAAAACCAAAGTTGGTTTTGACAAGAGTAAGTTGAGGTGTCACAAATGCCACAGGCTTGGGCACTTTGCAAGAGAGTGTAGATCAACTGGATCTAACTCCTCTGCACCCTTTGTGACCTTTCCAAGCAATAGTTCACAAAACAAAGGGCAACATCCTGCTAGTTCTGGTCATCACTCACAACCTCAATCTCCTGCATACTTTGTCCCTCAGGGTTCAATGCCATATCCTTATCCCTGCTATTATATGCCACAGCCAAATCCAGTTCATGTCCCTATAGCACAACAACCTCAAGCCCTACCTGAGCCTCAACCATCTCCATCACAATCTCAACCTCATCACAGCTTCTTCACACCAGGAGTTGTTGACTGGAGCAGCTTACCAGATGATCTTTCTGGTTTCAATGAGCAACTATCTGCTGGTGCTGGTCAACATGGTGGTGAACATCCTTTTGGGAATCTTGCTCTCATGGCCCTGGAGTCTACTGAGGGTTCCTGCTCAATGCTTCATCTTCACAGGTAACCCAGATATCTTCTGAGGCTAAAGCCAAGTTATGTTCTGAATCATGCATAGCTGCCTTTGTCTCTATTAGAGAGGCAAATGTAGCTTTAATCAGTCAAAATCTTGAGCTTGAGAAAACTATTTCCAAAAGAAAAGATGAGTATGTGTCTGCACTTAATGACAAAGATGATGAGATTTACAAGCTTAAATGCCAACTTAATGATGAAAAGGCTAAGGTAGAGGTCATACTCGAGAACCACAGAAGTCTCAAAGAGACACTTGCAGCTACCCAAGTTGAGTGTGACCGATGGGTAACATCCTGCAAGGGATTTGAAATGCTTCTCAGCAAGCAAACAGCTTCAAATGTGAAGTTTGGAATAGGTTACAATCATACTGCACCACCTACTGATTTTACTTCAAAATCAATAGTAAAATCTGAAGGTGAAAGTAATTTCCAAACCACATCATCATGTGATTCATCCTCAAATGATAATACAAAATTAGAGGATGAAGTCAGTGTTAAGATCTCAGCAAATCAATTGCCTGATGGTTTAAATGCTGATAAACACATGAAGCTGAGAAATTCAGATGTTGTTCCTCAAAGTACTCCAAGTACTGAAGGGCAAGTCACAACATCTGAAAAGCATTTCAAATCTGATGAAATAAAAGGATTAACAACTGCTGAGGAATCTATCATACGGTCTTTCAGGACGGATAGAGAACAGCTGAAGAACAAGTCTTCAGTTGTTACCGATCCTTCAGTACTTAACACAAGTACTGAAAGGAGGAAAGTACTGAAGATCACACCTTCAGTAGTTTCCACTTCAGCAGTTGATCAATCCAAGATGAAGAATAAGCCATGTGAAATATGTGGTAAATTCAATCATCTATCTGATGAATGCTGGTACAAAAAGGGTTCCAAACTCAACAGAGATAAGCTCATTAAAGAAGAAATAAATAAAATGAAAAATGAGTTTGAAACCAAGTTTGTACCACAGTCATCTAAAACTGATAAACCCAAGGCCTCACCAAAATCCAAAAAGAAGGATGGGGTTTATCAGAAAACAGCTGATAGTGTTCCTCATGATAAACATCAGACGAAGTCTGTGAATTTCAAGGAGGAAATGGTGGGTCACAGGAACTCATCAAAAACAAGTACTGATGTGTCAAATGAGCTGAAGGCTTTAGCAACAAATCAGACACAACTTGTTATGATGGTTCAGCATTTGTTGGGGAGAGTTAACCAACTAGATGCACCTGTGATCAAACCACTGAAAAGGAAATCCAAGCCCAAATCTAAGAATTCCATTTCAGCACCATCTCCACCTTCATCAGCTGTTATCATGAGAAACAAGTTATGGTTAAATCTGTTGATGAAAACATACCCAAAACCAAAAAGGTTTGGGTCTCTAAAGCTAACTAGTTTCTTATGATAAATGCAGGGTTCTTCAGCATGCCAAAGAAGCATCTGGTATGTAGACAGTGGAGGATCTATGCATATGACTGGGAGCAGTTCTCTTCTTAATGACTACTCTCAAGGAAAGAAGGGATTTGTCTCATTTGGAAATGATGCTAAGGGTTACATCATCGGGAAAGGATTTGTGTCAAATGGAGAAATCAGATTTGATGATGTTAACCATGTGGAGAATCTCAAGTATAATCTACTGAGTGTAGTCAGATGTGTGATAAAGGGCATGTTGCACTTTTCACAAGCCAGAACTGCCGGATTCTGTCTTCCAAAGTTCTGAGGCTGATTGACAAGGTATTGGATGAATATACTCTCCTGAAGGCCAACAGGATAGGAAGAGTATATGCCTTGGATTTGTCAAAGAAGATTGATTTAAAAGGTCATCCTTGCCTGTTCTCCAAGGCCTCTCCTCAGGAATCTAAACTGTGGCATAGAAGGCTGGGTCATGTTAATCTCAAAAACATGAATCAGCTGATCCACAAAAGTTTAGTAAGAGGTCTACCAATAAAGGAGTTCCTCTGTGATGAAACCTGCACTGCTTGTTTAAAAGGAAAACAACACAAAGTCTCATTTCCTCCTATAGAAGAACCAAAGTCCACTGCCTGCTTGCAATTACTGCACATGGATCTCTTTGGTCCTGTGAGAGTAATGAGCATGGCAAAGAAGAAATACTGTCTGGTAATTGTGGATGATTACTCCAGATTTGTATGGACCTTCTTCTTGCATTCAAAGGATGAGGCTGCTCAGACAATTATTAACTTTGTGTTGTATGTTGAGAAGCAGTATTCCCTATCAGTCAAGTGTATAAGAAGTGATAATGGAACTGAATTTAGAAACCATACACTTGATGATTTCTACCTTTCAAAAGGAATCAAGAGGCAGTATAGCATCCCAAGGACTCCAGAACAAAATGGAGTAGTGGAGAGAAAGAACAGGACCCTAATTGAAGCTGCAAGGTCCATGTTGGCTGACTCTGGTTTGCCACTGACCTTTTGGGCTGAAGCTGTCAACACAGCATGCTATGTGCAAAATAGAGCTTTAGTGAATCAGAGGTTGATGAAGACTCCTTATGAAGTTCTACATCATTTGGCTCCTCTAATTTCATTCTTCAGAGCATTTGGGTGTCCTTGTTACATTCTCAACACAAAGGATCAACTCCAAAAGTTTGATTCTAAGGTGGATGCAGGGTATTTTGTTGGGTACTCATCCACTTGCAAGGCTTACAGAGTGTTCAACTGTAAGACAAAGATGGTTGAAGAAACCTTGCATGTGAAGTTCAATGAATCTCCTAAGGACAAAATCCCACAAAACCCTGTGGAGTTGTTTGATCTGGACATACTGCAATATGTTCCTTATCAGCCTCCAGCTGTTGCAGATCATGTGAATTCATCACCTTCTGCAGCTAGTCATCCATCTGGTGGTACTGATGTTCATGATGATCCCAGTACTCACCTATTCAAGTTTAGTGATCAACTGCCTGAGTCTACTCAACTTGATGTTCCTGTAGCTTCAGTAGCACCATCCACAACAAATGCTGATGAGATTTCTGAATCCTCTACTTCATTTGATATGCCATCTAACACTTGGTTTCAAGAATCTGGATCAACATCTGTTGCTGCTGAGCGTGCTACAAACACTTGCACAGATCTCATAGTGCATCAAGAGCTGAAGAATCACCCAACGTCTCAAATCATTGGTGATATCAATGCTGGTGTCTCAACTAGAAGTCAATTGTCCAACTTCTGCTTCTATGCTCTTTTCATCAGTCAGCAAGAGCCAAAGAACTATCATATTGCATTAAGAGACAATGGATGGGTTGATGCCATGCAGCTTGAGCTTCTTCAGTTCAAAAACAGCAAGTGTGGGAACTGGTTCCTCTACCCCCAGGTAAGTGTGCAATAGGCACTAAATGGGTGTTTAGGAATAAAACAGATGAAAATGGGCAAATTGTCAAGAACAAGGCCAGACTGGTTGTCCAGGGGTTTTCACAAGAAGAAGGTATTGATTATGATGAAACCTTTGCCCCTGTAGCCAGACTGGAGGCAATTAGATTGTTCTTAGCCTATGCTGCATTCCACAATCTTAAAGTTTTTCAAATGGATGTCAAAAGTGCGTTTTTATATGGTAAAATAAAAGAAGAGGTTTATGTGTGTCAACCACCAGGTTTTGAGGATAATAAACATCCTGATTGGGTGTATAAACTTGATAAGGCTCTTTATGGGTTGAAACAAGCTCCTAGAGCCTGGTATGAAACACTGTCAAATTTTCTTCTTCAGAATAATTTCACTAGAGGCTCCATAGATAAAACTTTGTTCATTAAGAAAGTGGGTCAACATAAGCTCCTTGTTCAAATTTATGTTGATGATATTATTTTTGCTTCCTCTGATCCACAGTTGTGTGATGCATTTACAAAGTTGATGCAACAAAAATTCGAAATGAGTGCCATGGGAGAATTACAGTTCTTTCTAGGTCTGCAAATCAAACAAAAGGCTGATGGAACTTTCATTCATCAGTCAAAATACACAAAAAGTCTTTTGGCAAAGTTTGATTTACAACACTGTAAGCCCTGTTCTACTCCCATGTGCAGCACCACACAACTGGATGCAGATCAGAAAGGTAAAGCTGTTGATGAAACACTTTACAGATGTATGATTGGGTCCTTGATGTACTTAACAGCTTCTAGACCAGATATTATGTTTGCAACTTGTGTTTGTGCTAGATTTCAGGCTGCTCCTAAAGAGTCCCATTTGATTGCAGTCAAGAGGATCTTTAGATATCTGCAAGGTACTCAATCTCTAGGTCTTTGGTATTCCACTGGGCACTCTTGCAAATTAGTTGCTTTTTCTGATAGTGACTATGCAGGGTGTAAATTAACTAGAAAATCAACTTCTGGTGGATGTCAATTCCTAGGCAACTGTTTGGTTTCTTGGCAGAGTAAGAAACAAACATCTGTTGCTACATCCACTGCTGAAGCCGAGTACATTGCTGCTGCAAGTTGTACATCTCAGGTACTCTGGCTTCAGAATCAATTACTGGATTATGGCATTACAGAGACTAAGACTCCATTACTAATGGATAGTGCTTCAGCTCTTTGTATCGTCAAGAATCCAGTCCAGCACTCTAGGACCAAACATATTGAGATCAGACACCATTTTATTAGGGATTGTTTTGAAAAAGGTCTGATTGATCCAAAGTTTGTTCCTAGTGCTGATGAGCTTGCAGACATATTTACTAAGCCTTTGGACAGTTCAACTTTCCAAAACCTAGTGTTAAGGCTTGGTATGCTGCAGCTAGAATAAGTGACAACTACTGATGATCTCAGTGAACAAGTACTGATGAGCATTCGTATACTACTGTCACAAATAAGTACTGCAGTTCTTTTATCCTCAGTAGTTTTCACAACTACTGAAGACTAAATTACTTAAAAGTACTGAAGTACTCATCTGTTGAACAGAACTAATGTGGTTACAACTACTGCTGTAGTTACAACTGCTGATGTCAGAATAACAGATAAGTACTGATGACCTATGAAACATCTGAAACTCAGACAAAGTCTGATGAAGTGTTGAGGTCAGAATGAAACAGCTGATGAGCTAAGAATTGACGACAACAGCTGATGAGAAAATTTTCTCTTCAGTTGTTTCTACAACAGCTGCTTCACTTACAACACCTGAAGCCAAAACCATGTCTTCAGTAGTTTCACAACTACTGATGACTAACACCAAGTCTTCAGTTGTTACAACACCTGAAGCCAAAACCATGTCTTCAGTAGTTTCACAACTACTGATGACTAATACCAAGTCTTCAGTTGTTACTTCTGAAAGTTAAAACCAGGTCTTCAGTTGTTTTCAAACAACTGATACAACACCCACACTTTCAGTCGTTTTATATCAGCCTTTTTCTTACCCTATAAATACCTAAACCTACTTTCAGACGTTTCATTAGCCGTTTTCCGTCCTTTCACTCTCACCAATGGCGACCATGAAACTCAAACCCAGACACAACTGTGTTGCCTACCTCTCGAAATCGGCCTTCTGGAACAAATTTGATAACGCCATCGATCTTATGGTAGATTCCCAGTACCGAACCGCGTTTCTTCTGAATCCTACCATATACCCCGATTCCCTAAGCCAGTTCTGGACCAACGTCTCCGTGCAAACTAGTGAGAATGATAGCCAAATCACTCTCCAGTCGTTGGTCAACCAGAAACAGGTGGTCATCACTACGGACATCATTCGACAAACCCTAGATCTACATGATGCCACCTGTGTCACAGAATACCCGAAAGGCACAACCGATATGTCTTTCATCAACAACGGGTATGAAGGAGACTTAAGTGCTACCACCATTATGAAGAAGCACTTCCATGATGCTGAACGTCTTATATTCCACATGGTGAATGTCTGCCTTGCACCAAAAACCTCTTCATGGGATCAAATGTCTTCCCGATGGCAACAGGTATTATACTCTATCTTTGAACGCCAAACTTTAAATTTTTCTGAGATAGTGTTTATGGAACTAAAGGATCTGGCCTTGAAACCTGTGGCAAACAGATGGATATTATATCCCAGGTTTCTCATGGCCATAATTTTAACACAGCTAAAATCAGACGGCCTTGTTGGCCTTGGAGTCCCTGCTCCGGCTGTATTGCCTGAAGTATACTCCAGGCACAACTCTGACCCTACAATGAAAGGGGCTGCCCGGCTGCTCAAACCCAAGCAGCGGGAACCCACAGCCTCCACTTCCAGATCCAAAGTCCCCACCAAACCCAAAACCAAAAAGCCCAAAAAGGCTACTCAGGGAGATGAGTCCCCTGAGGATGCCCCTGTAACACCAATACAGGAAACACTTACTGGTTCTAACCCCCCAGTAGTGTCCAAGACTCCACCAACCCTAGCCGCTCAGGCATCCTCTCAACAGGATCCTGATGCAACCATAATTGGGGATACCACAATACTGGAACCTATCTCAATTGAGAAGGTTACCATTGAAGAGCACCAGTCACCCCGGGTGCAATCTGCTTCAACCCTATCTCCAAATGCAACCGCCCCTCAAAGCCCAACATTTATTGTTGCACAAGTGTTGAGTCAGCTGCATTCCTCTCCTCCTCCCCAGACACCAATTACAATGGGGAGAACCTCAACAGCTGAGGAAGAGGACCAAAATGCTGCTGATAACCCACAGCACAGGGGTTATAATGTTCAATCTCCCCGTGTAGAGGAGGAGGTTAGAACATCTGGTGAGGCTGCCACTTCTACTGATTCAGCAAATGACCAGGATGAAGTTGGTAACATCTCTAAGACCTCACCAGAGGCAACTGCCGATGAAGGACTCAGTCCTGAGGCAGGAAGTCCCCAGAACCAAGAACAAGGGGCACATGCTACAACTGATCTACACTCAGGGCATGTACATCCTGATTCAATCAGGAGGTCAGGTGATTCAGCAAAAACTGATGATGACCTGGGCTTTTTCTATGATGTCTTAGCCCATAACACAATCCTTGAGCTGAGGTGAGCAGACTCAAAGAACTGCTTGCCAAAATGTCTCAGGATCAAAGTCCATCTGCCCCAATAAACCCACAGATGGCACCTTCATCTGAAGGTTTCCCAAACACTCCGCCACTTCACTCAACTGAGCCACCAGCCACTGTTTAGGCACCACCTCTCAGGGACAGAACCCCTCTGAGCAGATGGTTGCTACATTTCAAAATTCCTTACCTCTCATCACTCCCATCATCAATGAGATTGTACATAAAGCCATTGATGAGAGGATCTCCTCGACTCTAAAAACACTTGTTGATGATGCTGTGCAAAAGAAGCTTTCTGCCATTCAAACCCCTGAACCCAATGCACCCAAAAAGGGGGAGTCTACGGTAGTGAAAGAAAGAAGGAGAAAGAGAGTGGAAGAGGAGAAACAACAAGAAAAAGAACAGGAAAAACAGCTGATCACATACAAGAGAAAGAAAAGTGCTGAAACTCAGAAGCCTGATGAAGAGAAATCATTGGAAGAACTTATTAAAGAAGCTGATGAAGCTCACAGCAGATCAATGGACAAAATAATAGATCAACTCTTCAGACAGGGCTTTGATACAACCACATTAGACACTGAGATCAGAAGGCTGGAGATTAATGAGATACAAGAAAGATGGGCTAGTTATAGTGTGATGGAAAGGGAGAGGTTGGAGATAATGATCCGGTTTATTGCAAAATACTTGGGAAGATCATTAATTGAGATTAAATCATGGACCAGAGACAGTATTCTGGCAATAACCACCAGAATCTGTGCTTCTGAAGAATTCAACAAGGGGTTGATTATAGAAGCCTTAGACGAAGCAGGTGCTGGGAAGAGAACTGATATGGCCAAGCTTTCCAAAGCCAAACTCACCATAAAAATGCTAGATCAGCCTTCCCAAACTCCCTCTCAAAAACAACCAACCCCACAACTCTCCAAATCAACTCAACCCTCAAAACCAACTCCCTTACCCCAAAAACCACCTCAAACCACATCCAGTGATGCACCCAGAAGGAGGAGAAGGGTGTTGAGGATGGTAGAAGAAGAAGAAGAAGATGATGAAGAAGATAGTCTGCCAATCTCTGCTGTTCTAAAATTACCTGAGCCCAGAAGTCAACAAATGATAACACCAGACTTTCAGAGGCAAATGGTGAAAGTTAAGATTGAAGAAGAAGAACAGCAGAAACAGCACGATGAGCAACTTTTGAAGATGATTGACAAAGAGTTTCCTCAGTCATCATCTATACAAGCCATGAAGAAACATGCTCAAAGGCTGTATGCTCTCAGGTATACCTTTCAATATCAAAAGGAGAGAGTAAGGATTTGGCCAGACCCCAGGGTTAGTTCTAGAATTCATAAGAAATCCATACCAAGTAGATACAATGGCCAAGTGAGAAAGACCATAGATGCTGCTATTATGTTGGCCATTGTAGTCTCACCCTGGGAAATACTTGAAGACTTCAAGAGAGCCTACAAGTCAAAGATGACCCCTCAAACTCTAATGGAGAACAAAATGGTCAAGAAGGGGTTGTTATACAAGAGGCTTGAAGAGATCAAGAAAAATGAACTCCAGTTGTTATTAGAAGGGACTCACCCAGATGAGTTTGCTTACAAAGAGATAACAACTGTTGAGTTGAAAAATGGAAAGACGATAAAGTACTTATCAGAGTACTATGGCCCAGAGTTCTTCTTCGAAGGAGAAGCAGAAGAACTCACTAAGGAGGAACAAGTTGTTCTCCTTGAGGCCTACGTCAGAGAGTCTTATAGACTCATCAATGGGAAGTAGGTTTCATGGTTGGGATAACAGCTCTGTGTCCAGTTCCCCAAGACAGAGTTCCCTTCCATCCTTTGACATTCACATCTACTGAAACCTGTTCCCTGGCCTGTGCTTATCCGATATCTCTAAAGCTGATCAAGAGAGTATTTCTGCCAAGAATAAGTGGGACCTCAATAAGCTTAAAGGTTTTGGCTGCATTGGTTCAGGGGGAGTTTGTTGGACCAAAAGAACCAATGAGCCTGATCAGAAAAACCTTTAAGTCCCACGGACATTACAACAACTGAAGTTGTCTGCAACAGCTGAAGACATCAGCTGATAACAAGGTCTGAAGACAAAGTCTGAAGTGAAAGAGCTGAAGACAAAGTCTGAAGTGAAAGAGCTGAAGACAAAGTCTGAAGTGAAAGAGCTGAAGACAAAGTCTGAAGTGAAAAAGCTGAAGACAAAGTCTGAAGACAAAAGCTGAAGACAAAGACTGAAGACCAAGTTTCAGATGATTGTCACAACAGCTGAAGAAGACCTCTTCAGTAGTTGTGATGGTTTCCTTTCAGTAGTTGTAGTTTACTTTCAGTAGTTGCAGTTTCAGTAGTTTTATGTTTCTTCGTGTACTTAGAATAATCTGAGATGTTCTCAGTTGTTGTGAACATTCTCAGTAGTTTGCTTACTTTCAGTAGTTTGTAATAATTCTGTTAGATGTCACTATCAAGTGACATCAGCAGACGTCACATTCCTATATATAAGGAATGCTGACCTAATTGTAATCGGTGCAGCTTAGGAAAACCTAGCAGCCGCCACACCGAAGCATGTGTGCATGAATGTTATTATCTCTTTGCAGAAAACCCTATATCTATATAACCGTGTACTGTTCCATTGAATATTTATTGTGTTCTTGCTAATTTGCTTAATTCTTGCTCTAATTCCGCTGTGATTCAACTCTAATTGATCAAACTTAGATCTCTGATCCTAACACCAATTTAGTTTACAAATATGTAATGATCATCCCAATGCTTTCTGGGATAGAAAGAAACATATCGTTTCACTTCCATATGAAGAAAACTTTAATGAAAGTCAGATTCCGACCAAGGCTCGACCTTGTCAAATGAATTCCGAATATATGGAATTATGTAAACAAGAGATAAAATCCCTTTTAAACAAGAATTTAATTAGAAATTCAAAGTCTCCATGGTCATGTACAGCTTTTTATGTTAATAAACATTCCGAACAAGAAAGAGGTACACCCAGATTGGTTATTAATTATAAACCGCTAAATAAGGTTTTAAAATGGATTAGGTATCCTATACCTAATAAAAAAGATTTATTAGACAAATTATACGAGTCAAATATATTTTCTAAATTTGATTTAAAGTCAGGATACTGGCAAATACAAATTGAAGAAAAAGACAGGTATAAAACTGCTTTTACAGTACCTGTTGGGCATTACGAATGGAATGTTATACCATTTGGATTGAAAAATGCCCCATCAGAATTTCAAAATATCATGAATGACATTTTTATTCCTTATAGTGAATTTATTATTGTTTGTATTGATGATATCCTTGTATTTTCAAAGGATATTGAAACTCATTTTAAACATTTAGAGATATTCAAAAATATAATTTTAAAAAATGGTTTAGTTATATCTAGACCAAAGATGTCTCTTTTTCAAACTAAAGTCAGATTTTTAGGACATAATATTGATCAAGGAAATATAATTCCAATTAATAGAAGTATTGAATTTGCATCTAAATTCCCAGATGAGATTTTAGATAAAACTCAATTACAAAGATTTCTTGGAAGTTTAAACTACATTCTTCCTTATTATAAAAATTTAGCAGAAGATACGGCTTTATTATACGATAGGCTAAGGAAGAATCCTAAGCCATGGTCTATCGATCATACTAAAGCAGTACAAAAAATTAAGCAAAAGGTTAAAAACCTTCCTTGCTTAACAATAACAAACCCAGAATGGGGAAAAATTGTTGAAACTGATGCCTCAGATATAGGCTACGGGGGTATCTTAAAACAAATATCTCCGATTAATAAACAAGAATACCTTGTTAGATTTCATTCTGGAAAATGGAATGAAAGTCAGAAAAATTATGCAACTGTTGCAAAAGAAATTCTTGCAATAGTTAAATGTGTTTTAAAATTTCAAGACGATTTATTTAATAAAAAATTTATAATTAAAACCGACTGTAATGCAGCCAAATATATGTTTAATAAAGATTTTAAACATGATGTCTCGAAACAGATGTTTGCCAGATGGCAATCACATCTTGCGCCATTTGATTTTGAAATTATTTATAAAAAAGGGACTGATAACAGTCTACCTGATTTTCTTACCAGGGAATATTTAAATTGATGAGTCATTCAAGAGGAATTATGCGCATGGCGATGATTGAAATTATTGAAAAAACAATTAATATTCAGATCCAAATAATAGGATCATATGGCAATATTCAAGAAATAAAAGAAACTCCGTTTATATCGGATAAAGCTAAAGATTATGCTATTAAACAAATTAAATATAGAATACGATCTTTAAATAAACAACTTAAAGATTTAAAATATAAAGAAATAATACTTTCTTGTGGATAAATAATCTTTATGTTTAAGTTTTCAGGAATGATCCCCTGGGAAAGGGGAAGAGGTCGTGGAAGATCTTCCTCTTATAGAGGAAGAGGAACCGAAAGAATTATCCATCAAATGGGTAATAAGAAGCTTATAGCTATGGATAATGCATCATATGCATCATCCTCTTCAAAACCCCAAGTTGATAAAAAAACTTTTAAAGAGTTTTTAGCCTATAAAGCAGCTCAGAGTCAAACCTCTGAAGAAACAGCATCATATGCTCAAGCTACTAATGATAATGATGATGAAAATTGGATTCATAATCCAAAAAAGGATGTTATACTCCTTCTTGATCATAAAGACAAAAAATGGAATGATCAACCTTGGTTTATAATCAAAAGATATTTTGATACTGGGTTCTACCCAACTGAGACTTATAAGTCCAGAACATATTATGAGGAAATCCTCAAAGCCACAAATTGTGAGATTACCCATTATATGGGAGGAAATAAAACAATAAGTTTTAGTAAAATCATAATTAAACAGATCATATCTGTTGAAAATTGGGGAATATCTCCATTAAAAGACAGGGAAATTTTTCACCCTGAAACAAAAACTCCCATTAGATATAACTACTGGGATTATGTGAATGCCTTTCATAAAGCATTCCTATTTGAAAACCAGAATTATAAACATTCTTGGTTTATCAAGATATGTTCAAAAACTTATGAATCGGAAATTCCGATTTGGTTTTATAAATGGTGGCAGTCATACGGTCCATCAATTAATATCTTTAATAAAGATTCACAAAGGTTTAAAACCTTATACACCCAATGGGTGGACTTATCTCCTGCCTTAATAGAGGCACAACATGATAACAATTTCATAGAGGGAATGGCCTCATTACACTTCTTTGTCCAATTCAGCATCCCATGGATATGGAAGTGGTTACCAGAAACTGGTTATACCAGTGAAAATATGTTCTGCTTAAAAAGAACATATATGACAAAATTTTGGAAACAAATGATGAAGATTGAAGATGGCAAGATTAAATGCCAAGATACAATAGATCATATTCAACAAACGATTGAATCATATCAACAGCAAAAAGAAAATCAACAACAAAGGGAATCTCCTAGTCCCTTCCAACATATTATCAGAAAATTAAAAATGAGTACAGGTACTGAAGATCTCAGTCAAGAAGAACTTCTACATCAATACATGGAAGAAGTTAGAAAAGATATAGCCAAGCACTTCAAAAAGAATGAAGCTTCATCAAGCTCAAAAATGTCTGTATCAGACTCTTCTCAGATAGGAGAAGACACTCAGTTATACCAAGACAGTCAAGAAGAAGACAAGTCTATGGACGATGAGTCCTATGCCAAGATGATGGCAGATTTAGAGGAAGAATTTGGTCTGGTTAATACACCAGAAAAAACAAAAAACAAAAGGACACAATAGGCCCCACAAGGAAGAAAAGAAAGAGCAATAATTCACCTTCATAATTGGCCGACAACATTTTTTTGTCTTAATGTTACATTATTGTAACTTTACTATTCACTTTTTGACTTATTGTATAATATTGCGTTAAACGCAATTATGGGCGAATATTCGCTGTAATATTCGGTGCTAGGACCTCTATATAAAGAGGGTTTAGTGTTTAGTAGAAGGCACCGGTTTTAGAACCACCTCTCTCTCTCTCTCTCTTGTAATACTCTCCTCCCACTCTTGCTTGAAATATTCTGCAATAATATTTGAAGCTTTTAAAGTTTGAAGCCTTATTTCTGGTAATTTTCTATTCTTTTCTTTATTTAAATTTATATTTGTGCATGATCGCCTCAATAAGAGGCTAAACACATAAGTGTTGGAACATCACCATGCTCAACAGATTATCATAATAATAAAAAAGAGATCTTAAAACCCAGATGAAAGTAAAAAATTTAAGAGTCATTGTGGAATACGGTTACAGCCCATCTAAGGTGTTAATGTGGGCGGTCGACCGCCGGGGAACCCGTTAAGCCAAAAAGCCAAGAAGGCGTGGGGCGTTTAGGATGAGACCCGTACTGACCACATGTTAGCATCCTGGATAACGACTGTGTAAAATCACCAACGTTCCATCATTTCTCTTGAAAATTAGAATAGATCCGGAACTAACCGAATCAGAAATAAACTTTGTATAATTATGAATACAAAAGAAAAATTAGATTTTACTCCGGGATCACCGGTAAGAGAAGAAATTTCTAAAGAATTTCTTCAACCCAAATGGGAATTATTTAGAATATGGTTTTTCAAAAATTTTGAAAAAACAGACAAAGAAATTTTTAGAAAAGAATTTTATGATGAATTAAATGAGAGACAAGAGATTATACCTTTTGTTCCATGGTTTATTGAAAAATATACCAATAGTATTATTTCTGTTATAGAAAGAAATTTTAATATCAATGGAAACATAGTATCAAATGTTTTCCCTCCTACAAATGGTTTTAAAATTGAAAAACAAGGAGAGGAAAGATACTATCAAGCTTTTCAAAAACTTCTGGAAGGTGAAACCTTGCAGACGACTATTTCTCATATAAATGGTTTAATAAAACAACAAAATTATTCAAATCTTTATCTAATAATAATTGGAGAACAACTCTAGGATATTTCTAAGAAAATGGATAAGATATTATGCCATTTAAAAGAAAAACAAAGTATCATAATAAATGATCAGATAAAAAATAAAGAGTCTATTGCGACTCCTAGCATTCAATTACCTCTTAAGGTAACAGACTTCAAAATAAAATCTGAAGAAAATTTAATGCAAACGTTAAATGATTCAATTAATATTTTAAAAAAATTAAAAATAAGTACATTATCAGATTTTGAAGATAGTCTAAAAGAAGAAGATTATAAGCAAAAAATCAATGATGAAATTATGAGGTTATCTAAGTTTGCTGATAAGCCAACTCAAAGAATGTATTATTATCCTAGGCCTACTCCACAGGATGTTCTAATAGAAGAACAGGAATACGTAATTAGTAATTCTTATAGTGGAAAAATGATCTATGAATGGAACATAGATGGTCAAACAGAAGGACAGATTTATAATACTGTCCATAGGATGCTTATGTATAGCACTATTTGTCAAAATAATAAGAATACAATTAAGACAATAGCTCAGATGATTATATCAGGTTTTACAGGCCAACTTAAAGGTTGGTGGGATAATTATCTATCAGATTCAGATAGACAGGAGATCCTCAATAGTACAAAAGAGGACAATGGTGTTGTTGAAAACAACTCAGTTTATACTTTAATAGTAAATATTATAGAACACTTCACAGGTAGATGGTCTGATAATTCAGAGAATATTAGGACTCTTCTACAAAATCTTAAGTGTAGAACCCTAACATCTTTTAGGTGGTATAAAGATACTTTCCTAAGCAGAGTAATGGAACTCCCTGAGTCTAATAGCTCACGTTGGAAGTCAAAATTCGTAGATGGCCTTCCGTATTTATTTGCAGAAAGAGTTAGGAATAACCTAAGAAAAGGAGGAACAAGTATAAATTATGATGATTATACTTACGGCAAGTTAATAGGAACTTGTATTCAAGAAGGTTTAAATTTATGCAATGAGATTAAATTAAACCAACAAATCAAAAAACATTCTCTAAATGAGAAGAAACAATTAGGTGAATTCTGTAGTCAATTTGGTATAGAAGGAACCTCAAATAATACTAAGAAAATTAAGAAATCTAATCCCTACCAACATCAAAAAAGAAAAAGGAAAAGGGAAGATAGAAAAAATAAAAGAATTCAAAAATACGAGGAAAATAAGCCTTCGTATAAGTCTGATAGGTCAAAATTAATCTGTAAGAAATGTAGAAAAATAGGTCACACAGCAAAAACTTGCTGGGTTAGAAAGAAGCTTAATAAGCTAGAAGATGAAGATTTAAAAAATCAAATCTCAAAAATACTTTTAGAATCAGATACTGAATCTGATCAATCTTCTAATATAGATTTAAATATTTTAGAAAATGAAGATCTATACTCTTCCTCTGAAGAAGAAAACTGTTGTTGTAGTAATACTTCAGAAGAAGAAGAGGAAAATATTTATAAAATAATTTCACAGTTCCAAAATATGGAAATAAACGTATTAACAAGTGAACTAATAGAATTATTAAAAGTGGTAGATGATCCACAGATTAAAGAAAAAATAATCTCTTCATTTATGGAAAAACAAGAAGAAGGTCCTTCATGTTCAAATTCTAAAGAATCAAAACCGTTTTCTCTGGCCGAGTTAAAAATTCAATTAAACCAGAGAAATAAAGATAAAAGACCTGTTGATATACAACAATTAAAAAAGGAAATTGATAATTTAAAATCTAACATAAAGATTTTATAACAAAATAATAAAGATCTAGACAGTAGAATAATATGTTTAGAAAAAGATAAATTAAATATACAACCAATAGAAGAATCAGAATTATATCTGAAAAATATAAGAGAAATAATTACTTCTCAAAAATGGCATGGAAAAATTAAATTATTAATAGGTAATGACTTCTTAATAGAAGTAGTAGCACTCTTTGATAGCGGTGCAGATTTAAATTGTATACAGGAAGGATTAATTCCTACAAAATATTATCATAAAACTACACATACTCTCAGCCATGCTGGGAAAGGAAAATTAGAGGTAAATTATAAAATCCCTCAAGCTTTTATTTGTCAAAATAATACTTGTATTAATACAAGTTTTGTATTAGTTAAAAATCTTGGTAACCAAGTTATACTTGGAAGCCCTTTCTTTGATAAAATATTTCCTTTAAAAAACGTAAACCGTACTGGAATAACTGGTACGTATGAAGGAAAAGAAATTGTTTTTAAATTTATTTCTAATCCAATAACAAGGACATTGAATAATTTAAAAGAAGAATTGCTAAAAGCAAAAATAAATCAAATTGAATTTTTACAAAAAGAAATACTTTCTTTAAATATTCAAGAAAGATTAAATAACCCGAAATTACAAGAAAAAATTAAACTTATAGAACACCAATTTAGTTTACAAATATGTAATGATCATCCCAATGCTTTCTGGGATAGAAAGAAACATATCGTTTCACTTCCATATGAAGAAAACTTTAATGAAAGTCAGATTCCGACCAAGGCTCGACCTTGTCAAATGAATTCCGAATATATGGAATTATGTAAACAAGAGATAAAATCCCTTTTAAACAAGAATTTAATTAGAAATTCAAAGTCTCCATGGTCATGTACAGCTTTTTATGTTAATAAACATTCCGAACAAGAAAGAGGTACACCCAGATTGGTTATTAATTATAAACCGCTAAATAAGGTTTTAAAATGGATTAGGTATCCTATACCTAATAAAAAAGATTTATTAGACAAATTATACGAGTCAAATATATTTTCTAAATTTGATTTAAAGTCAGGATACTGGCAAATACAAATTGAAGAAAAAGACAGGTATAAAACTGCTTTTACAGTACCTGTTGGGCATTACGAATGGAATGTTATACCATTTGGATTGAAAAATGCCCCATCAGAATTTCAAAATATCATGAATGACATTTTTATTTCTTATAGTGAATTTATTATTGTTTGTATTGATGATATCCTTGTATTTTCAAAGGATATTGAAACTCATTTTAAACATTTAGAGATATTCAAAAATATAATTTTAAAAAATGGTTTAGTTATATCTAGACCAAAGATGTCTCTTTTTCAAACTAAAGTCAGATTTTTAGGACATAATATTGATCAAGGAAATATAATTCCAATTAATAGAAGTATTGAATTTGCATCTAAATTCCCAGATGAGATTTTAGATAAAACTCAATTACAAAGATTTCTTGGAAGTTTAAACTACATTCTTCCTTATTATAAAAATTTAGCAGAAGATACGGCTTTATTATACGATAGGCTAAGGAAGAATCCTAAGCCATGGTCTATCGATCATACTAAAGCAGTACAAAAAATTAAGCAAAAGGTTAAAAACCTTCCTTGCTTAACAATAACAAACCCAGAATGGGGAAAAATTGTTGAAACTGATGCCTCAGATATAGGCTACGGGGGTATCTTAAAACAAATATCTCCGATTAATAAACAAGAATACCTTGTTAGATTTCATTCTGGAAAATGGAATGAAAGTCAGAAAAATTATGCAACTGTTGCAAAAGAAATTCTTGCAATAGTTAAATGTGTTTTAAAATTTCAAGACGATTTATTTAATAAAAAATTTATAATTAAAACCGACTGTAATGCAGCCAAATATATGTTTAATAAAGATTTTAAACATGATGTCTCGAAACAGATGTTTGCCAGATGGCAATCACATCTTGCGCCATTTGATTTTGAAATTATTTATAAAAAAGGGACTGATAACAGTCTACCTGATTTTCTTACCAGGGAATATATAAATTGATGAGTCATTCAAGAGGAATTATGCGCATGGCGATGATTGAAATTATTGAAAAAACAATTAATATTCAGATCCAAATAATAGGATCATATGGCAATATTCAAGAAATAAAAGAAACTCCGTTTATATCGGATAAAGCTAAAGATTATGCTATTAAACAAATTAAATATAGAATACGATCTTTAAATAAACAACTTAAAGATTTAAAATATAAAGAAATAATACTTTCTTGTGGATAAATAATCTTTATGTTTAAGTTTTCAGGAATGATCCCCTGGGAAAGGGGAAGAGGTCGTGGAAGATCTTCCTCTTATAGAGGAAGAGGAACCGAAAGAATTATCCATCAAATGGGTAATAAGAAGCTTATAGCTATGGATAATGCATCATATGCATCATCCTCTTCAAAACCCCAAGTTGATGAAAAAACTTTTAAAGAGTTTTTAGCCTATAAAGCAGCTCAGAGTCAAACCTCTGAAGAAACAGCATCATATGCTCAAGCTGCTAATGATAATGATGATGAAAATTGGATTCATAATCCAAAAAAGGATGTTATACTCCTTCTTGATCATAAAGACAAAAATGGAATGATCAACCTTGGTTTATAATCAAGAGATATTTTGATACTGGGTTCTACCCAACTGAGACTTATAAGTCCAGAACATATTATGAGGAAATCCTCAAAGCCACAAATTGTGAGATTACCCATTATATGGGAGGAAATAAAACAATAAGTTTTAGTAAAATCATAATTAAACAGATCATATCTGTTGAAAATTGGGGAATATCTCCATTAAAAGACAGGGAAATTTTTCACCCTGAAACAAAAACTCCCATTAGATATAACTACTGGGATTATGTGAATGCCTTTCATAAAGCATTCCTATTTGAAAACCAGAATTATAAACATTCTTGGTTTATCAAGATATGTTCTAAAACTTATGAATCGGAAATTCTGATTTGGTTTTATAAATGGTGGCAGTCATACGGTCCATCAATTAATATCTTTAATAAAGATTCACAAAGGTTTAAAACCTTATACACCCAATGGGTGGACTTATCTCCTGCCTTAATAGAGGCACAACATGATAACAATTTCATAGAGGGAATGGCCTCATTACACTTCTTTGTCCAATTCAGCATCCCATGGATATGGAAGTGGTTACCAGAAACTGGTTATACCAGTGAAAATATGTTCTGCTTAAAAAGAACATATATGACAAAATTTTGGAAACAAATGATGAAGATTGAAGATGGCAAGATTAAATGCCAAGATACAATAGATCATATTCAACAAACGATTGAATCATATCAACAGCAAAAAGAAAATCAACAACAAAGGGAATCTCCTAGTCCCTTCCAACATATTATCAGAAAATTAAAAATGAGTACAGGTACTGAAGATCTCAGTCAAGAAGAACTTCTACATCAATACATGGAAGAAGTTAGAAAAGATATAGCCAAGCACTTCAAAAAGAATGAAGCTTCATCAAGCTCAAAAATGTCTGTATCAGACTCTTCTCAGATAGGAGAAGACACTCAGTTATACCAAGACAGTCAAGAAGAAGACAAGTCTATGGATGATGAGTCCTATGCCAAGATGATGGCAGATTTAGAGGAAGAATTTGGTCCGGTTAATACACCAGAAAAAACAAAAAACAAAAGGACACAATAGGCCCCACAAGGAAGAAAAGAAAGAGCAATAATTCACCTTCATAATTGGCCGACAACATTTTTTTGTCTTAATGTTACATTATTGTAACTTTACTATTCACTTTTTGACTTATTGTATAATATTGCGTTAAACGCAATTATGAGCGAATATTCGCTGTAATATTCGGTGCTAGGACCTCTATATAAAGAGGGTTTAGTGTTTAGTAGAAGGCACCGGTTTTAGAACCACCTCTCTCTCTCTCTTGTAATACTCTCCTCCCACTCTTGTAATAAATATTCTGCAATAATATTTGAAGCTTTTAAAGTTTGAAGCCTTATTTCTGGTAATTTTCTATTCTTTTCTTTATTTAAATTTATATTTGTGCATGATCGCCTTAATAAGAGGCTAAACACATAAGTGTTGGAACATCACCATGCTCAACAGATTATCATAATAATAAAAAAGAGATCTTAAAACCCAGATGAAAGTAAAAAATTTAAGAGTCATTGTGGAATACGGTTACAGCCCATCTAAGGTGCTAATGTGGGCGGTCGACCGCCGGGGAACCCGTTAAGCCAAAAAGCCAAGAAGGCGTGGGGCGTTTAGGGTGAGACCCGTACTGACCACATGTTAGCATCCTGGATAACGACTGTGTAAAATCACCAACGTTCCATCATTTCTCTTGAACTTCTGCTCTTGTCTGAGTTTTATGGTTTTCTCCTCTTTAATAGAAGGCAGGACCTTGTATGGGAAAAGAGGAGAAAACCATAAAACTCAGACAAGAGCAGAAGTTCAAGAGAAATGATGGAACGTTGGTGATTTTACACAGTCGTTATCCAGGGTGCTAACATGTGGTCAGTACGGGTCTCACCCTAAACGCCCCATGCCTTTTTGCCTTCTATGGTATCAGAGCCATGGTATTCTGTTTGATGTATGTGTGTTTGTTTCAACACTTATCTCTGATATTCAAATATGAATATTTTAAGATCAGAAGATACTGTTAAAAACAGTATGGAGGAAGAATATGATATTCCTCATAATTTAGACTTATTAAATAAATGGACTATTCCAAAAATTGATTACAAACTAATTTATAAATTAGGAACTTTTGAAAAATTGGGATTAAAACAAGTTGTTAAAACAACTGAGGAAACATTTTCCTTAAACACTGATGAAATGATAATAAAATTATTATCAAAAAGAGATTTACAAAAATATAAAAAAGAATATAAATTCATTCATATAGGATTAGTGAAAATTGCATTTAAGCCTTTAACTTTAGAAGGCTTACCAGAAAGTTTTGTAGCAGCTCTTAGAGATGCTAGGAACTTAAATTGGAAACAATCCCTTATGGGAATTGTTCAATCAAGTCTGGCTCATGGTCCAGTTTATTTTAATGTTTATCCTAATTTACAATTATCATTTCTCTTGAACTTCTGCTCTTGTCTGAGTTTTATGGTTTTCTCCTCTTTTCCCATACAAGGTCCTGTAATTTAAAAACAATTTCTTTTCCTTCAGACGTACCAATTATTCCAGTACGGTCTACGTTTTTTAAAGGAAATATTTTATCAAAGAAAGGGCTTCCAAGTATAACTTGGTTACCAAGATTTTTAACTAATACAAAACTTGTATTAATACAAGTATTATTTTGACAAATAAAAGCTTGAGGGATTTTATAACTTACCTCTAATTTTATCATAAAAGGCAGGACCTTGTATGGGAAAAGAGGAGAAAACCATAAAACTCAGACAAGAGCAGAAGTTCAAGAGAAATGATGGAACGTTGGTGATTTTACACAGTCGTTATCCAGGGTGCTAACATGTGGTCAGTACGGGTCTCACCCTAAACGCCCCACGCCTTCTTGGCTTTTTGGCTTAACGGGTTCCCCGGCGGTCGACCGCCCACATTAGCACCTTAGATGGGCTGTAACCATATTCCACAATGACTCTTAAATTTTTTACTTTCATCTGGGTTTTAAGATCTCTTTTTTATTATTATGATAATCTGTTGAGCATGGTGATGTTCCAACACTTATGTGTTTAGCCTCTTATTGAGGCGATCATGCACAAATATAAATTTAAATAAAGAAAAGAATAGAAAATTACCAGAAATAAGGCTTCAAACTTTAAAAGCTTCAAATATTATTGCAGAATATTTATTACAAGAGTGGGAGGAGAGTATTACAAGAGAGAGAGAGGTGGTTCTAAAACCGGTGCCTTCTACTAAACACTAAACCCTCTTTATATAGAGGTCCTAGCACCGAATATTACAGCGAATATTCGCCCATAATTGCGTTTAACGCAATATTATACAATAAGTCAAAAAGTGAATAGTAAAGTTACAATAATGTAACATTAAGACAAAAAAATGTTGTCGGCCAATTATGAAGGTGAATTATTGCTCTTTCTTTTCTTCCTTGTGGGGCCTATTGTGTCCTTTTGTTTTTTGTTTTTTCTGGTGTATTAACCAGACCAAATTCTTCCTCTAAATCTGCCATCATCTTGGCATAGGACTCATCGTCCATAGACTTGTCTTCTTCTTGACTGTCTTGGTATAACTGAGTGTCTTCTCCTATCTGAGAAGAGTCTGATACAGACATTTTTGAGCTTGATGAAGCTTCATTCTTTTTGAAGTGCTTGGCTATATCTTTTCTAACTTCTTCCATGTATTGATGTAGAAGTTCTTCTTGACTGAGATCTTCAGTACCTGTACTCATTTTTAATTTTCTGATAATATGTTGGAAGGGACTAGGAGATTCCTTTTGTTGTTGATTTTCTTTTTGCTGTTGATATGATTCAATCGTTTGTTGAATATGATCTATTGTATCTTGGCATTTAATCTTGCCATCTTCAATCTTCATCATTTGTTTCCAAAATTTTGTCATATATGTTCTTTTTAAGCAGAACATATTTTCACTGGTATAACCAGTTTCTGGTAACCACTTCCATATCCATGGGATGCTGAATTGGACAAAGAAGTGTAATGAGGCCATTCCCTCTATGAAATTGTTATCATGTTGTGCCTCTATTAAGGCAGGAGATAAGTCCACCCATTGGGTGTATAAGGTTTTAAACCTTTGTGAATCTTTATTAAAGATATTAATTGATGGACCGTATGACTGCCACCATTTATAAAACCAAATCGGAATTTCCGATTCATAAGTTTTAGAACATATCTTGATAAACCAAGAATGTTTATAATTCTGGTTTTCAAATAGGAATGCTTTATGAAAGGCATTCACATAATCCCAGTAGTTATATCTAATGGGAGTTTTTGTTTCAGGGTGAAAAATTTCCCTGTCTTTTAATGGAGATATTCCCCAATTTTCAACAGATATGATCTGTTTAATTATGATTTTACTAAAACTTATTGTTTTATTTCCTCCCATATAATGGGTAATCTCACAATTTGTGGCTTTGAGGATTTCCTCATAATATGTTCTGGACTTATAAGTCTCAGTTGGGTAGAACCCAGTATCAAAATATCTTTTGATTATAAACCAAGGTTGATCATTCCATTTTTTGTCTTTATGATCAAGAAGGAGTATAACATCCTTTTTTGGATTATGAATCCAATTTTCATCATCATTATCATTAGCAGCTTGAGCATATGATGCTGTTTCTTCAGAGGTTTGACTCTGAGCTGCTTTATAGGCTAAAAACTCTTTAAAAGTTTTTTCATCAACTTGGGGTTTTGAAGAGGATGATGCATATGATGCATTATCCATAGCTATAAGCTTCTTATTACCCATTTGATGGATAATTCTTTCGGTTCCTCTTCCTCTATAAGAGGAAGATCTTTCACGACCTCTCCCCCTTTCCCAGGGGATCATTCCTGAAAACTTAAACATAAAGATTATTTATCCACAAGAAAGTATTATTTCTTTATATTTTAAATCTTTAAGTTGTTTATTTAAAGATCGTATTCTATATTTAATTTGTTTAATAGCATAATCTTTAACTTTATCCGATATAAACGGAGTTTCTTTTATTTCTTGAATATTGCCATATGATCCTATTATTTGGATCTGAATATTAATTGTTTTTTTAATAATTTCAATCATCGCCATGCGCATAATTCCTCTTGAATGACTCATCAATTTAAATATTCCCTGGTAAGAAAATCAGGTAGATTGTTATCAGTCCCTTTTTTATAAATAATTTCAAAATCAAATGGCGCAAGATGTGATTGCCATCTGGCAAACATCTGTTTCGAGACATCATGTTTAAAATCTTTATTAAACATATATCTGGCTGCATTACAGTCGGTTTTAATTATAAATTTTTTATTAAATAAATCGTCTTGAAATTTTAAAACACATTTAACTATTGCAAGAATTTCTTTTGCAACAGTTGCATAATTTTTCTGACTTTCATTCCATTTTCCAGAATGAAATCTAACAAGGTATTCTTGTTTATTAATCGGAGATATTTGTTTTAAGATACCCCTGTAGCCTATATCTGAGGCATCAGTTTCAATATTTTTTCCCCATGGGTTTGTTATTGTTAAGCAAGGAAGGTTTTTAACCTTTTGCTTAATTTTTTGTACTGCTTTAGTATGATCGATAGACCATGGCTTAGGATTCTTCCTTAGCCTATCGTATAATAAAGCCGTATCTTCTGCTAAATTTTTATAATAAGGAAGAATGTAGTTTAAACTTCCAAGAAATCTTTGTAATTGAGTTTTATCTAAAATCTCATCTGGGAATTTAGATGCAAATTCAATACTTCTATTAATTGGAATTATATTTCCTTGATCAATATTATGTCCTAAAAATCTGACTTTAGTTTGAAAAAGAGACATCTTTGGTCTAGATATAACTAAACCATTTTTTAAAATTATATTTTTGAATATCTCTAAATGTTTAAAATGAGTTTCAATATCCTTTGAAAATACAAGGATATCATCAATATAAACAATAATAAATTCACTATAAGGAATAAAAATGTCATTCATGATATTTTGAAATTCTGATGGGGCATTTTTCAATCCAAATGGCATAACATTCCATTCGTAATGCCCAACAGGTACTGTAAAAGCAGTTTTATACCTGTCTTTTTCTTCAATTTGTATTTGCCAGTATCCTGACTTTAAATCAAATTTAGAAAATATATTTGACTCGTATAATTTGTCTAATAAATCTTTTTTATTAGGTATAGGATACCTAATCCATTTTAAAACCTTATTTAGCGGTTTATAATTAATAACCAATCTGGGTGTACCTCTTTCTTGTTCGGAATGTTTATTAACATAAAAAGCTGTACATGACCATGGAGACTTTGAATTTCTAATTAAATTCTTGTTTAAAAGGGATTTTATCTCTTGTTTACATAATTCCATATATTCGGAATTCATTTGACAAGGTCGAGCCTTGGTCGGAATCTGACTTTCATTAAAGTTTTCTTCATATGGAAGTGAAACGATATGTTTCTTTCTATCTCAGAAAGCATTGGGATGATCATTACATATTTGTAAACTATATTGGTGTTCTATAAGTTTAATTTTTTCTTGTAATTTCGGGTTATTTAATCTTTCTTGAATATTTAAAGAAAGTATTTCTTTTTGTAAAAATTCAATTTGATTTATTTTTGCTTTTAGCAATTCTTCTTTTAAATTATTCAATGTCCTTGTTATTGGATTAGAAATAAATTTAAAAACAATTTCTTTTCCTTCATACGTACCAGTTATTCCAGTACGGTCTACGTTTTTTAAAGGAAATATTTTATCAAAGAAAGGGCTTCCAAGTATAACTTGGTTACCAAGATTTTTAACTAATACAAAACTTGTATTAATACAAGTATTATTTTGACAAATAAAAGCTTGAGGAATTTTATAATTTACCTCTAATTTTCCTTTCCCAGCATGACTGAGAGTATGTGTAGTTTTATGATAATATTTTGTAGGAATTAATCCTTCCTGTATACAATTTAAATCTGCACCGCTATCAAAGAGTGCTACTACTTCTATTAAGAAGTCATTACCTATTAATAATTTAATTTTTCCATGCCATTTTTGAGAAGTAATTATTTCTCTTATATTTTTCAGATATAATTCTGATTCTTCTATTGGTTGTATATTTAATTTATCTTTTTCTAAACATATTATTCTACTGTCTAGATCTTTATTGTTTTGTTGTAAAATCTTTATGTCAGATTTTAAATTATCAATTTCCTTTTTTAATTGTTGTATATCAACAGGTCTTTTATCTTTATTTCTCTGGTTTAATTGAATTTTTAACTCGGCCAGAGAAAACGGTTTTGATTCTTTAGAATTTGAACAAGAAGGACCTTCTTCTTGTTTTTCCATAAATGAAGAGATTATTTTTTCTTTAATCTGTGGATCATCTACCACTTTTAATAATTCTATTAGTTCACTTGTTAATACGTTTATTTCCATATTTTGGAACTGTGAAATTATTTTATAAATATTTTCCTCTTCTTCTTCTGAAGTATTATTACAACAACAGTTTTCTTCTTCAGAGGAAGAGTATAGATCTTCATTTTCTAAAATATTTAAATCTATATTAGAAGATTGATCAGATTCAGTATCTGATTCTAAAAGTATTTTTGAGATTTGATTTTTTAAATCTTCATCTTCTAGCTTATTAAGCTTCTTTCTAACCTAGCAAGTTTTTGCTGTGTGACCTATTTTTCTACATTTCTTACAGATTAATTTTGACCTATCAGTCTTATACGAAGGCTTATTTTCCTCGTATTTTTGAATTCTTTTATTTTTTCTATCTTCCCTTTTCCTTTTTCTTTTTTGATGTTGGTAGGGATTAGATTTGTTAATTTTCTTAGTATTATTTGAGGTTCCTTCTATACCAAATTGACTACAGAATTCACCTAATTGTTTCTTCTCATTTAAAGAATGTTTTTTGATTTGTTGGTTTAATTTAATCTCATTGCATAAATTTAAACCTTCTTGAATACAAGTTCCTATTAACTTGCCGTAAGTATAATCATCATAATTTATACTTGTTCCTCCTTTTCTTAGGTTATTCCTAACTCTTTCTGCAAATAAATACGGAAGGCCATCTACGAATTTTGACTTCCAATGTGAGCTATTAGACTCAGGGAGTTCCATTACTCTGCTTAGGAAAGTATCTTTATACCACCTAAAAGATGTTAGGGTTCTACACTTAAGATTTTGTAGAAGAGTCCTAATATTCTCTGAATTATCAGACCATCTACTTGTGAAGTGTTCTATAATATTTACTATTATTACTATTATTACTATTATTATTACTATTATTATTACTATTATTATTACTATTATTATTACTATTATTATTATCATTATTATTGTTATTATTATTGTTATTATTATTGTTATTATTATTATTATTATTATTATTATTATTATTATTATTTCTATTATTATTTCTATTATTATTATTATTATTATTATTATTATTATTATTATTATTTATGATTATTATTATGATGATGATTATTATTATTATTATTATTATTATTATTATTATTTTTATTATTATTATTATTATTATTATTATTATTATTTTTTATTTTTTATAAAGATGAATTATTGGTCCTTTTTTTTCTTCCTTGTGGGGCCTATTGTTTTAATTTTATTATTATTATTATTATTATTATTATTATTATTATTATTATTAATATGTTCATTTTGATTTGTTCATTTAGCGTTTTCAAATATAAATATTATAAATTTTATAAACGGATGATATCATGCATCATGTGTATAGCTGAAAACAAACTTGTTGTTGTCAACCCTCCAACATATATTTCTTTGTAGATTGGTGATTTGGTTCCAAACGAATATTTATACAATTTATAATTGAAAGAATAATCTGTTATAATCTACAGGTTTGAAAGGAAGAAAGTATCGAGTTCGATGTTTTAGTTTCTAGAAGAATACCATTAATAATAAAATAAATATAGTACGGAATAAAATAGAACAATAAAGCTAGTATAAATCACAAATCAAATAAATAACACAAGAAAAAGAACCAAGAAGAAAAATGGTTAATGCCTTCATAAACACAATTACTTTTAAAACAATTTCCGTATCTTTACGTACACTGACGAATACAGAAACTTCTAAAAGAGGACACAAAAAGAATCAAATGAAATATGTTTCGAGTATAAACAACAAATGACATGAAACATTAATAAACCAAGCACACTTTCTATTTGTATTGAAGGTAAGTGATTATATCAAAAGATGTATTTATTTTTTATGCAAATAAATGATTTAGAAACAAGAATTAAAGCAACTCAACGAAGTAAAAACGAACTCTACAAAAAGACCAAAGAAAGTAATAAAAGAATAGGACATTATTAAGAACTTAGACTATGCGCCAAGTCCATCAAAAAAATCCATCAAAATAACACTTACTTTTTTCAAGAGGACTTTTTTTTCCTCATGATATAACAAATAATAAATAAAATTAAAGAATACTTTTACGTATTTTTCCAAGGTAGGTACGTAATAGGTATGTATGTGTGTTTGTGTGTATGTATATATGTGCCCATGTGAGTGGGTGGGGAGGGATAAGGATAAAGAAAACCATAGTATCCAAAAAAATAGTAAGAAGTAACAAGTAACATTAGACTAAAATGATTTTTTTATATTGTTTTTGTAACGAACCATTTATTTATAATGTTTTTATTAACTTAACATTTAAGACTTCTAATAATAACTAGTGAGTGAACCCGCAAGCTACGACATAAGTATTGAAATTTGTAAGAATCACTTCTTATGATTTGCACATCCGTGTCCACTATGTTATTTCCGATAACTTAAATTTGAACTTTTTTACGTCGAAATGTAAATACAAATAAGCGCGTCGCACGGAAAATTTGGGTTTTATTAAAGATTATATTTTAAAAGTTATAGGAAGAAAATAAAAAAGGTAAAAAAGTAAAACATTGAAGTTGCTTTGATAGCTTGTAAGTCTATACTTCGATGATTTACAGATTACTACACACAAATCCGTTTTAAAATAGCGTGAAAATTAACACAATTGGTTTTAAAAGAGAAATTCTATCATGATGTCTCAAGCAATGAGTCATGACACAAACTTTTGAGTTCATGTCTCTAGGTTAGCCAATCCTCCAAAAGTAAGTACAATAATAAAACATAAAGTTTTTCTCCTAAAACGGGATAAGCAAATGTGCAAAAGAGGCCCATTCAAGTCCAAACACACAAACAACCAAAACATCCACAAAGTACATGTCTAAAAACCAAACGGAGAGTCTAAATATCTAAACATAGTTATCATATGCAAGAGTTCTCATAAAAGTCTCTAAAAAGCCCAAGTACACCATAACTAAGCTCAAGCATTGTTGTAATATGAAAATAAAATGCTTGAAAAGATGAAGACATGATTGGTGAGTTAATAGGTTTAAATAATAAAAGTTGTATTGTGGTGTTTGAGTAGGATATATGTGTGTGTTAGTTATACGTAAGTAGAATTAGATGTAAACATGAGTTTTTAGATGTAAACATGAGTTTTGCAGCCAAACCTATGACGGACCACAAATTTAAGAATTGGTGTATTATATTCACCCAAGAGTCACTCCAATCCGGACTAAAGTTGATTAAAGTTAACATACCAAACATACAAGGATAGAGGTGTCAACCTGATAGTACAATCAATACATTTTCATTAGCTCAATCTCAGTGTTAAATAGTTGTGAATTTAAAAAACTACACGGACGCTCATGTACATACATAAACTCATACTCACAACATGAAAAGTAAAACATGAAAAGAAACCACAAAACTCATCTTATATAGCAAGCAAGCAATTGAATGTGTTGGGCAAAAGTAAATAGTGTTTTCATAGTAATCTAATTTGTTAGGACCCTCGTGACCAATCTTGTTTCTTAGTTAACTAAGATGTTAGGTCCCCCATCATATAAAGTCCAAATTATGTGTGACATCCGGTAATTTTCCATTACCAAACTCCGTTAGTTCCGTTAAGTCTTGCATACACGTGTCGGGAGCACACACTAGTTGTCGTTGAACGTTGGTGACTTAATAATAATTAATAATGATAAACTAATTATAATTTAACTGATTACATGATTATCAAGTTGTGCTTATGTGTTCACATGATTTAAATGCTAGTTGTGAATTTTATCGCGTAACGTGGAAACGTGTGTGTTTAATTCGTATGTTTTGTATCTAGTAAGGATAATACATATGATTATTATTGTTGGTTAATAATATTTGTAGTATTAAGTTAAAACCTTTTAGAAAGTATTTAAAAGTCTAGTTTTTATAAAATACAAATTATGAGGGTTAAAGGGTAAATAACACAAATTAATTAAACAAAAATCAAAATCCTAACCCTAAACCCCCACCCTCGGCCGCGACCCCTTTCTCTCTCCCTCTCCCTTGCGATTTCGGCCAAGAACACCCACAAAGCATTGGTTTTGGGTCGAGTTCAAGCTCCACAACACATTGGAACATCGATTCTTGTTTCCTTTCGCGAATTAAAGGTTAGTTTTGGTGTTTTCATGCATTATTGATGTTAGTCGAAACCCTAATTCGAAATTGATGATGTGGAGGTCGATTCTTGATTGTTTGGTGATGTTAATATGTTAGTTGGATTGTATATATGCTAGTTAATGTTGATTATGCTAGAAAGTTTGGATTTTGATGGATTGTTCATAGGTTACTAATAATAGTAACTTTATTTGCATGGATATGGTGATTTGATGATGAATTGATGTTGTTGATGTGTTTGTGATGATAATGGGATGTTAGATTGTTGATTTGAATTCTAGAAATCCAAGAATGAATGTTGTAGTTCATGTCTTACTAAAGATAGTAACTTTTGGCTATGAAGGTTGATGAATTGTGATAATTGGATGTTGTTGATCATGTCTAGATGTTATCATGAGCTTGAATTGGTATATTATTGATGAATTCATGAATGTCTTGAGTGTTTGATAGATTTTGGGATGTGCTTTCCCAAAAGGGAAACTTTATTAGCACAAAATCTTGAATATGATGGTTTGAGTATGTTTGTGATGTTAGGATCATGTTAGTATGTTCATGGATGATTTCTAAGGTGGTAGAATGTATTATTTGGGTTGTATGAATGTTTAGTTGGTTAGTTATCTGATTTGGCCTGTTGCGGGAATTCATGGTAATGGGTCATATGGGTATGTTAGGACTATTGTTGGTTTGTGGTTGATCATGGTTGAACATTTTGGATGATATGAATTCTGTTGAATGGCATGTTGATGATCATCATACACGCGTGCGAATCTGAGGCCCCTACTTAGTAGGATTGGCAAGGTTTAGGGTGTGAAGTCGTGAGTGGCTTCACATGGCATGTTGTGCATGATTTGATTCTATGTATGATGCATTGGTTGTGTTGTAACTATGCTGAGCATGATAATTGTTTGAGATTCGCATAACTGGTATGATATCTGGCTGTATGATGATCTAATTAGTACATGTGGTTAATGAAGTGTTATATGTAATCAGTTTGTATGTTAATCATATGTGATAGGCTATTATGCTTGTTTGAATGGAATTTCATCTATAATGTCACCAACGGGTCAAACGGGTCAACTGGGTCAAATGTGTCTTGTCTTCTAAAACTTTGAGTTCTTTGGTTTGTAAAGCACTTAGGGTTTCAATATGATTCTGTGTACACGTACTATGTACTCTCGTGTTCTAGGTAACCTTTGAAGGGTTGTCTTTGCACCTATCACCAGTTTTCTTTAGTCATTATCTTTACACACCAGGTGAGTTCATGTCCCTCTATTTTTATAAACCTTCTTCTTGGGGGAGGTAGCATACTTGTACTCAAACACTATTTTATTATTATAAGTTGTGTATGTTTTAACATAGTGCTTAATACCTGGAAAGTCCTCACACTTTCGGATCGTTAATAATGGTAACTAGCGGGAAATTTTGGGTAGTACTACTGCCCCACCTGTGTGACTCGAGGTCAAACGGGTGCAATATTGTCCTAGACACAAATATCGTCACGACCTGGTAAGTCGTGACGGGAGGCAACAAACGCAACACAGTCAGCTTCGATCGCGAAATCACTATGGTTATTACTTGTGAATATAGACTAGCTATCTATTTCAATGCACTTCTTATGTTATGCAAATGTTATTGTCTATGATAAACGCAAACTCTTAAACTCACCAACCATTGTGTTGAAATTTTAGTATGCTATTCTTAGGTTGTTAACTCTGCTTGCCATTAGGAGCACCACACGGGTCCAGCATGCATTCTAAGACTCTATTTTAAAGACATGTTTGTTGGTATCTAGTTACGAGTGTTTAAATGTTTGGGTTGGCGCATGTTTTGCCAAATATACTTTTTTATATTTTGGGTTTGTCTTATTTACAAAACGCTTCCGCATGGTTTTAAAGTTTGAATTTTGGTTGGTTTTATTTTAAATGTGGCATATAGTGTCGTTCTAAGTAACTATTGACTGTAATCCTGGTTTGTTCACAGGCCTCGCGGTAAAACTCCGCATGTGGATTTTGAGGGTGTGACAGATTGGTATCAAAGCCATTGGTTATAGGGAACTAGGTTGCATACACACACTAGACTATAACGCATAGTTGTTAGTTACTTATCGCTTACTCTCCTTACTGTATACTCATTGGCATACGCAACATGTACTTTGCAGCATGGCATCATCGTCCAGAAATTTAGGCAAGAGACCTGCACGATCTGAGTCACCTCCTACGTCTCCCGTACTGGATAGGGGATTTAAATGGCCTCGACATCCTTATCCTCCTGGCGAGATAGACTGGGATCAGCCTTTCATACCTCCTGAGCTCGATCCTCCGCGGAACTGGGATTTCTACCCCACCTACATAAACCGTATGGCTTATCGAGAGCGCGTACCACCAGTAGCTCCTACACGACCTAGGACTAGGTCATCTACCGCCTCTGCATTGCCTACTCTTCCTACCTTGAGCATCCCTCTCGAGCAGGCGTTTGCAGCTTTGGTAGCCACTCTAGACACGGAGCGACAGCGGATTAGAGGACTCACTGATGAGAACTCTGCATTACGATCTGAGATGCGTCAGTTGTGTTTCCAGGTAAAGACGCTTCAGGAGCGACTCTCGATGGCCATCGGTGGGCATCATACTCTGGCAGGCAACGTTGTAGCACTTAGTGGGCGCATGGACGCACAAGATCACCATAACATAGTGATCGATGATAGGTTTGCTGATTTAGAGGCACAGCTAGCAGCACTTCAGGTTGTTGAAGCCCCTGTACCTTTGGTGGATCCTGATGAGGAACACCCAGAAGAGGAACCCGAGGAAGCCACCGAAGAAGAACCAGCAGAGATGGATGAGGACAGTGATGGATCTGGCGTACTGGACTGATTCCACTTTTAAATGACTTAGACTATGTAGTGTTTCTTTTCTTAGAAACCTATGTGGGAAGGGTTGTTTCCTACCCAACTGACAAACTTAAATTTTGACATTGATGGAATATTTTGTGACTCAATTGCAATTTATTTATCTTTGGTTATTATTTCTGTTATAAATGTTGTGGTTGTGGTGAATGCATTATTTCTTATTGTTTACTGTACCTTGATGAGATTAATATGTTGGATGTTACTCATTATTGTAATTGTGAATTGTAAAGTGAAATATGGACGCACGGGGAAGAGGACGTGGGCGTCGTCGTGGACGTGGCGCCGGAGGCCGTGGTGCCGGAGCCATAAACATGACGCCTGCGGAATTGGCGGCATTAATTAACGAACATGTTCAGGCGGCAGTGGCTGCTGCCCAACCGGGACAACCAGCAGGTAAATGATAATGAGAGGTTAAACTAATTATCCTAGTTAATTGTCTAGGATATCTGACTAATGTTTGGGTTGTCAAAACAGGACCACCACCATGTACCTACAAGTCCTTCATGGACTGTAAACCCCATACCTACAGTGGGACGGAAGGAGCTGTAGGGTTTGTAAGGTGGTTTGAGAAGACAGAGTCTGTCTTCGCAAAATGCAACTGCCCGACTACTGATCAGGTGAAGTATGCCACCGGGACATTGGAAGGCGCAGCACTTTCCTGGTGGAATGCCCAGGTGCAAATGCTGGGTCAAGCCATGGCTAATGAACTACCTTAGGAAGAGTTTAAGGGGATTATGACCGAAGAATACTGCCCCCGAAATGAAGTGCAGAAACTGGAGATTGAGTTCTGGCAACTCAAAATGCAAGGCTCAAAAATTGAAGCCTACACGACCCGTACTCATGAGTTAGCCACTTTATGCCCAGGGATGGTGAATGATATGTACAAGAGGGTGGAGCATTATATACGGGGATTGGTGCCCGAAATTCAATGTATGGTAACTGCCTCTAACCCCACTACCATACAACAAGCTATCCAAACAGCCCACAGGCTGACTGATCAAGCAGTAGAGCAAGGTCGATTACCTAAGCGGGGTGCGGTGGCAAGCGTGCCCGACCATAAACGCAAGTGGGATGGTTCAAGCAACAAGGGATCGTCATCCAGCAGTCAATCTCAACCTCAACAGCAGCAGCAAAGTCAGCAACAGCAACGGAAGTTCGATACCAATCGAAGCTTCAACCAGACGACTCCCACAAATCAAGGACCCGGTGGGTATGGCGGAAGACAGCCGAAGTGCAACCGGTGTAACTACCACCATGTGGGTCGATGTGATAACTTCAAGTGCCAATGTTGTGGGAAGATTGGTCACGCAGCCAAAGACTGCCGGGGTGAACTGATGAAAAAGCCACAACAATCACAAGAAACTCCAAAAGGTTGTTTTGAGTGCGGAAAAGAAGGCCATTACAAACGCAACTGTCCCCAACTTAAGAGGAATGGTAATGGCAACAACAACAATGGAAACAACAGCAACAATAACAATGGCAACAACAATAACAACAACAATAATAATGGCAACAACAATGGAGGCAATAACAACAATGGAGCCAAAAGAAGAGCCTTCGTCATTGGCTCAGGTGAGGCTCTAAACGATCCTACAACAGTAACTGGTAAATTTTCGGTTAATGGTCGTTTTGCTACCGTATTATTCGATACCGGAGCCGATAGAAGTTTCGTGTCCACTAGGTTCTGTAGTCTTTTAAATGATATGCCCTCAGCCTTAGAATCTAAATACACCGTAGATTTAGCTGACGGTACACAGATTCACGTAACGCATATTCTTAGAGACTGCAAGATAGAGCTTGCTGGTCATACATTCACCATAGATCTCATGCCTGTTACGTTAGGAAGCTTTGATGTGGTAGTAGGCATGGATTGGCTTTCCGGTAAACAAGCGGAAGTCATATGCCACGAGAAGATCATACGGATTCCCATTGGTGAAGAAGTCCTTACGGTCAGAGTTGATAGGAGTGGTGCGGTGATAGGCATCATCTCGTTCATGAAGGCACAAAAGTTGTTACGAAAGGGTCGACTGGCCATATTGGCACTCGTCACAGATAAACAGACTGAGGAAAAGAAGATAGAGGATATCCCCGTAGTTTGTGAGTTTCCCGAGGTGTTTCCGGAAGACCTGCCTGGATTACCGCCTCATCGGCAAGTTGAATTCCAAATTGAGTTAACTCCAGGAGCCGCTCCAATTGCGAGAGCACCGTACCGGTTAGCTCCGAATGAACTGCAGGAATTATCTGCCCAACTACAAGAGTTGTTGGATAAAGGGTTTATCATAACCGAGTTCATCGCCCTGGGGAGCGCCAGTTCTATTTGTGAAGAAGAAGGATGGTACATTTCGAATGTGCATTGACTATAGGGAACTGAACAAGGTTACTATCAAGTATAGATATCCCTTACCTCGTATCAATGATTTGTTTGATCAACTGCAAGGATCAAGCTATTACTCTAAGATTGATCTGGGGTCTGGGTATCATCAGCTGAGAGTTCGAGAAGAGGACATCTCGAAGACTTCTTTCCGTACACGATATGGTCACTATGAATTTTTTGTCATGCCATTTGGGTTGACGAATACACCAGCAGTATTCATGGACCTCATGAATCGCGTGTGCAAACCCTATCTTGATCAGTTTGTTATCATCTTTATTGATGACATATTGATATACTCAAGGACTGAGGAAGAACATGGCGAGCACTTACGTTTAATCTTGGAATTTCTTAGAAAGAAACAACTGTATGCAAAGTTTTCTAAGTGTGATTTCTGGATACGTGAGGTACAATTCTTGGGTCATATTGTCAACGAGAAGGGAATACATGTTGATCCGGCTAAGATTGAAGCGATAAAGAATTGGTCTGTTCCTAAGACACCAAGCGAGATACGACAATTCCTTGGATTAGCGGATATTATTGATGGTTAATCGAAGGATTCTCTAAGATTGCACAACCTCTCACAGCCTTGACTCATAAGGGAACAACATACAAATGAGGTGAGAATCAGGAATCTGCTTTCCAGTTGCTGAAACAGAAACTGTGTAGCGCACCAATACTAGCGTTACCGGATGGTAGTGATGACTTCGTAGTCTACTGCGATGCGTCTATTCAAGGACTTGGATGCGTCTTGATGCAACGGGATAAGGTGATAGCTTACGCCTCTAGACAATTGAAGATTCATGAGAAGAACTATACCACCCATGACTTGGAACTGGGTGCGGTAGTTTTTGCCTTAAAGATCTGGAGACATTACTTGTACGGTACCAAATGCACTATTTACACCGATCACAAGAGTCTTCAGCACATTTTTGAACAAAAGGAATTGAACATGAGGCAAAGGCGCTGGGTAGAATTACTGAATGACTATGACTGTGCTATTAAGTACCTCCTGGGGAAAGCAAATGTAGTTGCCGACGCGCTGAGTAGGAAAGAAACTGCTAAGCCTCGACGTGTGCGAGCTCTGCAACTGATGATTAGTACGCAATTACCTGAACAAATCCGTGATGCTCAAACTGAAGCTCTGAAGGTAGAAAATATGAGTCTAGAAGGGTTATGGGGAATGGAAAAGCAACTAGAAGTAAAAGCGGATGGAATTCGTTATTTCATAGATAGACTTTGGGTACCTCTACACGGAAATCTTAGAGACTTGGTCATGAGTGAGGCACACAAGTCTAAGTACTCTATACATCCTGGATCTGACAAGATGTATCATGATCTGAAGGCGCACTATTGGTGGCCTAATATGAAAGCGGATGTAGCTACTTATGTGAGCAAGTGTCTGACCTGCTCAAAGGTAAAAGTGGAGTACCAAAAGCCATCTGGACTACTACAACAACCCAAGATCCCTATGTGGAAGTGGGATCAGATATCAATGGATATTATTACTAAGTTACCTCGTACTTCTACTGGTTGTGACACAATATGGGTTAACGTGGACCGATTAACAAAGTCTGCTCATTTCCTAGCGATAAAGGAAACAGACAAGATGGAGAAATTAACTTGACTCTATTTGAAGGAGATCGTTTCGAGGCATGGAGTACCGATCTCAATCATTTCTGATCGTGATTCTCGTTTCACATCACACTTCTAGCAGTCGTTGCAGAAAGCTTTAGGTACGCGATTGGATATGAGTACTGCTTATCATCCATAGACTGATGGTCAAAGCGAGCGTACTATACAGACTTTGGAGGACATGTTACGTGCTTGTGTGATTGACTTCGGGAATAACTGGGAAGTTCACCTATCATTGGTGGAATTTTCTTACAACAACAGCTATCACACTAGCATAAAGGCGGCACCTTTTGAAGCTTTGTATGGGAGAAAGTGTAGATCACCAGTTTGCTGGGCTGAAATTGGTGATAGTCAATTAACGGGTCCTGAGTTAGTACACGAGACAACTGAGAAGATTGTCCAGATAAGAAACCGCATGGCCGCAGCGCGAGACAGACAGAAAAGCTATGCTGACAAGCGACGAAAACCTTTGGAATTTCAAGTTGGTGACAAAGTCTTATTGAAAGTCTCACCATGGAAAGGCGTAGTTCGGTTTGGTAAGCGAGGAAAGCTAAATCCGAGATACGTTGGACCATTTGAGATAGTGGAAAGAATTGGTCCAGTGGCCTATCAACTAGCCTTACCTGATTCATTGAGTGGAAGCCATGATGTATTCCATGTTTCAAATCTAAAGAAATGTTTAACGGATGAAACTATGGTTGTACCGCTGAAAGAAGTTCAAGTAGACGAACAGTTACGCTTCATTGAGGAACCTGTCGAAGTGATGGATCGTGAGGTGAAAACGCTTAAGCAAAGCAAGATACCCATCGTCAAAGTTCGTTGGAACTCGAGACGTGGACCAGAATTCACGTGGGAACATGAAGACCAAATGAAGCTTAAGTATCCTCAGGTATTCAAAAAGACGATGCCAGCCGGCGAAGGTACTGATTAAATTTCGGGACGAAATTTCTTTCAACATGGGGATGATGTGACAACTCATCCAAAACTCACTCGATTTCGATTTTCTTGTGCCAATGCAGTAGACCAGTGATGGAACACTCACCATGTAACACAATTTTCGGGACGAAAATTCTTTTAACATGGGGATAATGTGACATCCAGTAATTTTCCATTACCAAACTCCGTTAGTTCCGTTAAGTCTTGCATACACGTGTCGGGAGCACACACTAGTTGTCGTTGAACGTTGGTGACTTATAATAATTAATAATGATAAACTAATTATAATTTAACTGATTACGTGATTATCAAGTTGTGCTTATGTGTTTACGTGATTTAAATGCTAGTTGTGAATTTTATCGCGTAACGTGGAAACGTGTGTGTTTAATTCGTATGTTTTGTATCTAGTAAGGATAATACATATGATTATTATTGTTGGTTAATAATGTTTGTAGTAATAAGTTAAAACCTTTTAGAAAGTATTTAAAAGTCTAGTTTTTATAAAATACAAATTATGAGGGTTAAAGGGTAAATAACACAAATTAATTAAACAAAAATCAAAATCCCAACCCTAAACCCCCACCCTCGGCCGCGACCCCTTTCTCTCTCCCTCTCCCTTGCGATTTCGGCCAAGAACACCCACAAAGCATCGGTTTTGGGTTGAGTTCAAGCTCCACAACACATTGGAACATCGATTCTTGTTTCCTTTCGCGAATTAAAGGTTAGTTTTGGTGTTTTCATGCATTATTGATGTTAGCCGAAACCCTAATTCGAAATTGATGATGTGGAGGTCGATTCTTGATTGTTTGGTGATGTTAATATGTTAGTTGGATTGTATATATGCTAGTTAACGTTGATTATGCAAGAAAGTTTGGATTTTGATGGATTGTTCATAGGTTACTAATAATAGTAACTTTATTTGCATGGATATGGTGATTTGATGATGAATTGATGTTGTTGATGTGTTTGTGATGATAATGGGATGTTAGATTGTTGATTTGAATGCTAGAAATCCAAGAATGAATGTTGTAGTTCATGTCTTACTAAAGATAGTAACTTTTGGCTATGAAGGTTGATGAATTGTGATAATTGGATGTTGTTGATCATGTCTAGATGTTATCATGAGCTTGAATTGGTATATTATTGATGAATTCATGAATGTCTTGAGTGTTTGATAGATTTTGGGATGTGCTTTCCCAAAAGGGAAACTTTATTTGCACAAAATCTTGAATATGATGGTTTGAGTATGTTTGTGATGTTAGGATCATGTTAGTATGTTCATGGATGATTTCTAAGGTGGTAGAATGTATTATTTGGGTTGTATGAATGTTTATTTGGTTAGTTATCTGATTTGGCCTGTTGCGGGAATTCATGGTAATGGGTCATATGGGTATGTTAGGACTATTATTGGTTTGTGGTTGATCATGGTTGAACATTTTGGATGATATGAATTCTGTTGAATGGCATGTTGATGATCATCATACACGCGTGCGAATCTGAGGCCCCTACTTAGTAGGATTGGCAGGGTTTAGGGTGTGAAGTCGTGAGTGGCTTCACATGGCATGTTGTGCATGATTTGATTCTATGTATGATGCATTGGTTGTGTTGTAACTATGTTGAGCATGATAATTGTTTGAGATTCGCATAACTAGTATGATATCTGGCTGTATGATGATCTAATTAGTACATGTGGTTAATGAAGTGTTATATCTAATCAGTTTGTGTGTTAATCATGTGTGATAGGCTGTTATGCTTGTTTGAATGGAATTTCATCTATAATGTCACCAACGGGTCAAACGGGTCAACTGGGTCAAATGTGTCTTGTCTTCTAAAACTTTGAGTTCTTTGGTTTGTAAAGCACTTAGGGTTTCAATATGATTCTGTGTACACGTACTTATGTACTCTCGTGTTCTAGGTAACCTTTGAAGGGTTGTCTTTGCACCTATCACCAGTTCTCTTTAGTCATTATCTTTACACACCAGGTGAGTTCATGCCCCTCTATTTTTATAAACCTTCTTCTTGGGGGAGGTAGCATACTTGTACTTAAACACTATTTTATTATTATAAGTTGTGTATGTTTTAACATAGTGCTTAATACCTGGAAAGTCCTCACACTTTCGGATCGTTAATAATGGTAACTAGCGGGAAATTTTGGGTAGTACTACTGGGTCTGACGAGCCCCACCTGTGCGACTCGAGGTCAAACGGGTGCAATATTGTCCTAGACACAAATATCGTCACGACCTGGTAAGTCGTGACGGGAGGCAACAAACGCAACACAGTCAGCTTCGATCGCGAAATCACTATGGTTATTACTTGTGAATATAGACTAGCTATCTATTTCAATGCACTTCTTATGTTATGCAAATGTTATTGTTTATGATAAACGCAAACTCTTGAACTCACCAACCATTGTGTTGACATTTTAGTATGCTATTCTCAGGTTGTTAACTCTGCTTGCCATTAGGAGCACCACACAAGTCCAACATGCATTCTAAGACTCTATTTTAAAGACATGTTTGTTGGTATCTAGTTACTAGTGTTTAAATGTTTGGGTTGGCGCATGTTTTGCCAAATATACATTTTTATATTTTGGGTTTGTCTTATTTACAAAACGCTTCCGCATGGTTTTAAAGTTTGAATTTTGGTTGGTTTTATTTTAAATGTGGCATATAGTGTCGTTCTAAGTAACTATTGACTGTGATCCTGGTTTGTTCACACGCCTCGCGGTAAAACTCCGCACGTGGATTTTGAGGGTGTGACATTATGTCCCATCTCAAGTGTTAAACGCAAGGATAAGTTATTTGTTTGTTTACATACTTATGTTAGTTTTATGCTACATTAAGCATGAATTCATTTGGCTTATGAAAATTATTTATTTTATAATTTGTCATCATCAAAGGTCCTATAATTAACCTCTAATAAAAAATTATTGATAGTTTTTAATTGATTAAGTTATGTTTCTCAAGTTATATATTTTTAGTGAGTCATTTCAGAATACATTTTAGATTGTGCATTGTTCTTGTAAAGGTTGTTTGGGGGGCGAAACCTCCAAAAAAATTTATATCATTACAGGGGTTTGAAAGCTAACTCAATAAAATAAATTAAAAAAACAAAATTAACCCAATTTTGTTAACAATTTAGTGAGTTTGGACCTTGCAAAGTTGTATCAAGTATTCTGAAAGTTGCTGAAAAATCCAAATTTGATACTACTAAAAATTTTATAATTAATGATATAAGTTTCACAAGCATCAACAATCATTTTTATGATCTTTGAAAGTTCATTACTTCAAAGTTCATTTTAATCAGAAAATGACATGGTATCTACCTTGTGATATTATGTCTACAACCATTTTAATCCAAACAAGTTAATAATCAATACTCATACCATGTCTTTTAATAAACTAAAACTTTACAAAAAATTTAAAATTTAGAGAGATGGAAGGGAGGTGTGTCTTTGAATTTAGAGGAGAGAGAAGGGAAGTGTAATTTTGTCTTTAGGTAATTATTTTACTACAAGATGTAAGTGTGACATAATCTTCCATTTTACATGCAACTTTTTAACGTGTTACACGTATATTTTGCAGGATCGGTTTTGACTCTAAACACAGAACTCACTAAGTCTCACTAAGTTGAAAAGGTGAACAGTGGATTAAAGTATGGTCAACTACATGGGTTAGAAAAAGCACCATGCAGTGTATCAGAGTCTGTCAGACAGACCATACTTTTGTTCATTGGTTCATAGTTGATTCTTCCGAAGCTAAATGGCTTCAGAAGAATAAGTTCTTCCAAGGCAATTTATACTTTGAAAGAAACAACTTCTTCCGAATCTTCTACAGGTCATTATGACTTTATTCTTTAGAAGACTTTATCTTGGATCTTCTAAGTGTGAATACTTTGGAAGGAGAACTGTTTGGTCTTCGAAAGACTTTGTTCTATCATTCAGAAGTTCTTCATATACTTCGGAAGGAAAACCACTTAGTCTCGGAAGACTTAGTTTTCCTCCGAAAGCTCTTCAGGCATAATGCTTCGGAAGATGTTTGACATAGCTGCGGAAGAGTAGTTTTGTCTTTGGAAGACTTCTACAACTTGTACAAAAAATTGTTCTAAGTGTTTTTTTGGTTGCACCAACCTCATATGATCCAACAAACTCCCCCTAGGATGATGCTACCAAAACTTCACTTCCTCTTGCTCTTCAAGGCCTTCAACACCAGAGAAAGCATATATCTATCTGTCTCTTTGTTTTTCCCTGATATGATGGTGAGGAGTTTGTACAGGTCATTTGTAGATAATAAATCCAGTCGATTGCTCTGAATGACATGTACTCTTTGCTGCATCCCTCTGAAGAGAGTTAGTAGATGGAAAGGTAGTCATATTCCCATCTAACTATAGGATCTGAAGTGGAGCCCTCAGCCATCCGTAGAAAGGTCTTCCCTTTTGTGGTTGTGCCTTCTTCAGTATCCTGTGCTCTCCTTTTTAACTCTTCTTCAATCTTGGCCTTCTTTGTGAGCTCGGCTAGATGAAGGTTGCTTAAATGATTTCTGATGTGAGCAGCTATCTCAGAGTTGGAGGGATTGGAGAATGGCTCATCTGCTAACTCAGTAATGTCAAATCTGCTGGAATGTAGCAGAGATGAAGTGTCAGACCTGGTAACTTCACCATTCTCCCTTTCCACAACAAAGTTATGGGAATCTTCATCGAACCTCCACTGGACAATTTTCTTTCTAGGATAGAGGGGTTTTGTTGGTAGTTTGTCCCCTTTCCTAGTATCCAGCAGAGTCACCAGCATTCTTCTTAACTTCTTCTCTACTTTATTGAGAGTATCTGAATTTGTTGCAAGAAGTTGAAGAGCTTGGTCTAGTGTTCCTCTAGGAAGATCAAGGAATGCATCTCTTATGAGGGAACTGGAAGATCCATCAATGAAAGTTAGCTGGATGGACTCTTCCTCAGAAGAGATGTCGCTTAGTGTTGTGCAATTTATGAGCTTCTTCTTTATCTCCTTGAATTCTTCCAAGGTCAGGGGTTTTAATGGATCAGAGGATGATTTGGTTTTTGAGTGGGTTCTTGGTTGTGTTTTGGGTCGTAGGATAGGTGGTGGTGGTGGTTGGTGGGACACAGTGGGTGATGGTATAGGTAAGGTTGATAGAGAAGGCTTAGGGGTGAAAGGTTTTGTTTTGATGGGGAAGGGAGATGGTGTAGGTTGTGTTTTGGGTAGTGGTTTGGGTGCCATCCTCTGAACACTAGGAGTTTGAGCAACCTCCTGCCTTCTTCCTAAGCGAATGTCAGCTTTGATGTCGCTGACATGTCGCTGTAGGGTCTTGATCGACATGGGACCCACTTGCCTGCTGGAGAAGCCGTGAGCTCGGAGATAGGATTTCATCCAATCCTTGTCTCCCTCCTTTTTGGCAGCCGTAAGTTCTCCCTCTTCCTCTTTCTTTCTCTTTTCTCTCAACTTCTCCCTGGCAGCCTTCTTCCTCTCCTTGTTGATTAGATCTTGTTCTTTGTGAAGAAGAAACAAGATCATGTCATTTTGGTGAGGTGCCAGCTCCTCTTGAGAATAGCCTCTATTGCAGAGAAAGGCTATTCTCTCCATCTTCTCCCTTTCCATGGCTTCTTCCTTCTTCTTGCTTCTTTCCTCCTCTTTGGCCAACCTTGGTGCTTCTTCCTTTTCTTTGTTCAGCAAGGTTGCCTTTTCTAGTTTCACAAGCTCATCTGTTGGGAGTAGAAGAGTTTCTTCGTTGGCTACTCCCAGGCTGATGAGCCTGTCAATGATTTCCATCCTCCTTTTATTGTTGAGACTTGCTTGGGCGGCTGTTACTGCTTTGCTACTAGTGGGGTCCAAAGGTTTCCGTTACATAGTAAAAGCTTTCTTCCAAAGGAAAAGTTGCTTCCGAGAGAAAAGACTTCTTCCAAGAGTAAGTTAATAGCCTTCGAAGTAAATTTGATCTATGATCAAATTTTCTTCCGAGGGTAAAAATTCTTCGAAAGAGAATACTAAAGTGAAGGAATTTACCATATAAAGATCTCTTTCGGAGTAAATTTCTTTTCGGAAGAATTTCTACTTAGAAGAAAAACTTTAATAACAGGGCTTAGATTGTAATTAGACAACATAAACAAGACACATTTTAAAAGTTTTTTTTTATAAATAAACTAGTCAAGGTTAATCATCCCAATAGCTGTGATTAAGTATTTAAATCTTTGTTCATCAAAGGCTTTGGTGAACAAGTCAGCATATTATTCATTTGAATTAACTTTTACTAGTTTAATCAAGTGTTTCTCATGAATATCTCGAATGAAATGATACCTGATGTCAATGTGCTTTGTCTTGGAGTGCTTGACTGGATTTTCTGTAATGGAAATAGCACTCGTGTTGTATATGTGGATAGGAGTATTCATGAAGTTGAATCCATAGTCTAACATCTAATTTTGAATCCATAGCAGTTGAGCATAGCAGCTCGCTGCAGCAATGTATTCAGCTTCAGCAGTTGATGTAGAGACACATGATTGCTTCTTGCATTGCCAGGAAATAATCCTTCCACCAAGAAATTGACATCCTCCTGATGTGGATTTCTTGTTAATGTTACAGCCACTATAATCACTGTTAGAGTACCCATAGAGATTGAAATCCTTATTCTTAGGATACCAGAGACCCAGTTTGGGAGCTCCTTTGACGTATCTAAAAATCCTTTTGACAGCAATTAGGTGAGACACCTTGGGAGCAGCCTGATATCTTGCACAGATGCAAGTTGCAAACATTATATCAGGTCTACTAACTGTGAGATATATCAGAGATCCAATAATTACCCTGTACTGATGCTGATCAATATCCTCCCCTCGGAATTAGGACATAAATTATGATTTTTGGGTATAGGTGTCTTGGCTGTCTTACAATCTTTCATCTGAAATCTTTCTAAGATGTCCTTGACATACTTAGACTGATTGATAAAGAATCCTTCTTCCATCTGCTTCACTTGAATCCCAAGAAAGAAATCCATCTTTCCCATGGAGCTCATCTCAAATTTCTTTCTCATGATTCTTTCAAAGTCTTTGCACATTTGGTCATTTGAGGAACCAAATATGATGTCATCGACATAGACTTGAACAAGCAGCATGTCCTTCCCAGATTTCTTTATGAACAGTGTCTTGTCTATGGTGCCTCTGGTGTAGCCTTTTTTGAGGAGAAACTGAGACAAAGTCTCATACCACAACCTAGGTGCTTGATGCAGCCCATAAAGAGCTTTATCCAGTTTGCACACATAGTTGGGATGCTGTGGGTCTTCAAATCCAGGTGGCTGACACATATAGACTTCTCTGTCTATATTCCCATACAAAAATACACATTTGACATCAAGTTGATAGACTGTGAAGTTCTTGGAGGCCGTAAAAGCAAGGAAGATTCGTACAGCTTCAAGTCTTGCAACAGGTGCAAATACATCAGTGTAATCTATGCCTCCTTCCTGTGTGTATCCTTGAACAACAAGTCTTGCTTTGTTCTTGATGATCAAACCTCTATCATCTTTTTTGTTTCTGAACACCCACTTGGTGCCAATAGGGACTTGACCAGGTGGCAAAGGACATAGATTCCATACCTTTTGCCTCTTGAATTGAAGCAATTCTCTTGCATAGCTTCAATCCAATTGTTTTCCTTGAGGGCTTCTTCCATCTTCTTTGGTTCCATTTGAGAGAGAAAGCATGAGTACAAGCATACATTCCCATTGTGGGTTTGACTTCTTGTTCTCACACCTTCTGATACATCCCTAATGATGTTTTCAGCTGGATGAGTGTTGGGTATCCTGAGCCTAGGAATCACATCTAATTGCATAGATATGTCTAGGTTTGAGAAGTTTTGCTCAGAACTTTGAACACCTTCTCCAGCTGATGTCTCACATTCATTCAATGAGGACTGATTGAATGAATGAGTGACATCATTAATGTCAGTATGCTGTCAAGCAACATCCATAGTTTCCTATTCCTCCATGTCACTGTCTTCATCAGCTTGGTGTTGAGTGCTTGAATTGTCAACTTCTGGGTTATGAGGCTCAGTGAGCTGACAATTTTTTGAAGCTCCTTTGTTTCCTGAGATACTCATGCTTTCAGGACTTTCAATAGTAAGAGCTTGTTCTTCATTTCTTCTTGGAGAACTGGAAATAGGTCTGGGTAGCTCAAACAGTTGATTTTCGTATGGGTCACTTTGAGTTCCTGTTCCAATTGAAACATTCTCACAAGATGGTTTAGAATAGTTTGGAAATAATTCTAAATCAAAAATGTATTCAGGTCCATTCCCTCTAACACAAGCAGTGTGCTCATTAACAACAATGTTGGATGGTTCCTCAAACTGTTGAGTTTTGATATTATACACTCTATAAGCAATAGAGGTGGAGGAATATCCAACAAAATAAAATAGCATCATCCGACTTTTCAGCAAACTTTGCTAAATTGTCCTTTGTGTTGAGTATGGTACACCTGCTACCAAAGGACCTAAGAAAGCCAATGAATGGTGGCCTCTTGTTCCATAGCTCATAAAGGGTCTTCCTATGAGGCTTAACAATGAGAACTTTGTTTTGCACATAACATGCAGTGCTGACTGCCTCTGCCCAGAAAGTTAGAGGCAGCTTTGAATCAGCTAAAATTGTTCTTGTAGCCTCAATAAGTGTCATGTTCCTCCTTTCAGCAACACCATTCTGTTGAGGAGTTCTAGGAGCACTATATTGTCTGGCAATCCCTTTTGAGTTACAAAATAAGTTAAGAACTTGATTCTTAAACTCAGTGCCTTGATCATTTCTAATGATTTTCACCTTGTGATCCTTTTGATTTTCAATTTTAAGAATAAAAGATTTTAAAGTTTCAGCTGTTTCATCCTTAGTTCTTAAAAAGAATACCCAAGTGAATCTTGTAAAATCATCAACAATCACAAGGCAGTATGATTTCCTTCCAATGCTCATTATACTTGTGGGACCAAAAAGATCCATGTACAATAAGTGTAATGGAGTGGTGATATAGTTAACTTCTTTGGATTTGTGAGTGACCTTGTGTTGTTTTCCTTTTAGGCAAGCAATACAGTTGTCTTTATAGAAAAACTCCTTTTTAGGCACACCATGTACCAAATTATTTTTAGCTAAATTGTTCATGGTTTTAAAATTAACATGGCATATTCTTTTATGCCAGAGTTGACTCATCACCATTGGCTTGGGAAAGAAAGCATGATACTTCACCCAGTGGGGAAGCATTGTTCATGTCCAGCTTGTACATATCCCTTCTCCTGGGAGATCTAAGAAGCACCAATTCCTGAGGAATTGTCATCCCGGGTTTGAGGATAATGCACTGATGTTCTGTGAAAAGCATTTGGTGCTTTTGGTAACAGAATTAAGAAACACTTAATAGATTGTGTTCAAGCTGTCTGACAAAGTTTACTTTGTCAACTTTTAACTTACCATTGGATACACTACCTCTACCAGAAATGTATCCTCCGGCTTCACCTCCAAACTGAACAGGACCTCCATCAAAATGTTCAAATTATTGAAGAAGAGATCTGTTCCCTGTCATGTGCCTGGAGCATCCGCTGTCCACAATCCATATATTTCCATTCTTGTCAAATGGATGTCCCTTGCTGTCTTCAGTTCCAGCCATGAGTGCTTGAGCAGGAGTGACATATTGCTCCATGAAGCTCCAGTCAACTTCTTGAGCAACAGCCGTAGTTTGCTGCTCAGTAGGTTTTGGTGCAGCCCTTAAGGTGGTAGGATGTTGGGAGGCTTGAGTTGCTCCATGATTGGATCTTGGAGCTTTGCATTCCCTAGCAAAGTGACTAAGCTGGTTATAGTTGTAACACTTGGCTTTGCTTTTATCAAATCCAAATTTGCTGTTGGTTGGATTCTGAGGGAACTGCCTTCCTGTTCTTTTGAAGAACTTCTTTGCTATATAGGTCAGGAGAGACATCTATTGGATAATGTCCATGTACTCAATGTCATCTGGGCTAAAGTACTCTAGATCATCAAAGCAGAATTGAAAATCTCCAGTGTTCACTTCCTGAGACAAAGGCACACTTATCCTGAAAAGGAGTGTGTTGAGCCTGTTGAGACCTGGGTGTCTCAGGGAAAGTGATGTATGGCCCAGGGGAAGATGATGGCTGTTAGGAATAGTTCAGGTACAACTGAGGTTGTCTTGATCCTTCAGCAACATGTAGAGCATTGCTGACAGCAGGATTTGAGGGTCGGTTCATCTGTTGGCTTTTCTGAGTCTCCATTTTCATACGGTATCCATCAAGGATTCCATACAGTTCAGTCATGGTGAGAGTGTTAAGATTCTCAGTTCTCTTGATAGAAACACAATAGAAAGTCCATTCATGAGGAAGTGCACTCATGAATTTCCTTACAATGTCTCTCTTTTGAAGATCCACTCCCATAGACTGAAGAGAGGTGATGAAGTTCATGTACCTGAAGTATTGTTGGCTCAAGGTCTCACAATGATATATGTGAAGTTTTTAAACTTCTGCTTCAGTACATCCTTCTTGGACTCCTTGGATTCAGTGGAACCAGAGTACATCAGCTTTAAAGAATCAAAGAGTTCTTTAGCTGACTCGTATTGCTGAAAGCCAACCATTATGGAGTTTGGTATGGCTGTTAGTAGAGCAGTCATTGCTTTGCAGTCAACATCTATTTTCTTGAAGTCTTCATCATAGTAGTCTTCAATGGCCTTCTCTATCATGGCACCATTACCCGTTGGGCCTGCTACCTTAGGAACATAAGGACCATGGGTGACAGACTTCCACATGCAGCTATCTTGGTACTTGATGAACCCTTCAATACGTTTACACCAAGTTCCAAAATCATCAGGAGTGATGATAGGAGCCTTGGTCATGGTTCCTATTTCGAACTCAAAAAATTTCTGGTTATGATCCATTAAAGTGAGGTGGGTGAGTGAGTATGAAGAAACAAGGGTGATTTGGGATGGTTAGATCTCACAATCAAGATCCTGAAGCTTTGATACCAATTTGCAGGATCGGTTTTGACTCTAAACATAGAACTCACTATGTCTCACTTGATCGATAAAACACAGAATCTCAAACTAAAGTTGATAATAATATACGAAGTTAATGAACAAGAGAATGGTTTTCAAGATACTTGTATATGTTACTTCTCAACTCAGTATTACAAGACTCTTAAGCTCATGCTACATAAGTTACAATAAAAAACTATATATACTACTATCTACAGCCGGTTATACTTGAAAAACCAGTTGGAATCTACTACTAGACAAATACTACATTGCAAGAAGTAAAGTATCTATGATAAGATAATATCCTAGATAAGGTAGTCATGATAGGTCCATGACTTACCTTTTGGCACCAACTAAGAATGGTATCTGTACTAAGTTGAAAAGGTGAACAGTGGATTAAAGTATGGTCAACTACATGGGCTAGGAAAAGTACCATGCAGTGTATCAGAGTCTGTCAGACAGACCATACTTTTGTCCACTGGTTCATAGTTGATTCTTCCAAAGCTAAATGACTTCGGAAGAATAAGTTCTTCCGAGGCCATTTATACTTCGGAAGAAACAACTTCTTTCGAATCTTCTATAGGTCTTTATGACTTTATTCTTCAGAAGACTTTATCTTGGATCTTCTAAGTGTGAATACTTCGGAAGGAGAACTGCTTGGTCTTCGGAAGACTTTGTTCTATCCTTCGGAAGTTCTTCATATACTTCGGAAGGAAAACTACTTAGTCTCGGAAGACTTAGTTTTCCTCCGGAAGCTCTTCAGACATAATGTTTTGGAAGATCTTTGACATAGCTGCGGAAGAGTAGTTTTGTCTTTGGAAGACATCTTCAACTTGTACACAAAATTATTCTAAATGTTGTTTTGATTGCACCAGCCGAATATGATCCAACACATTTAGTGTTATTTTGTAGAGTTGTTTTGTAGCGTAAAGACATGATGTTTGAATTATATTACTTTTGTTCCTGAATTCTAGACAAAGTCCACTTATTACATCACCAATATTTTAGTGTCTTTTTGATGCAATCTACAATTTATTCATACATGACATGAATTAATTTCAAGTAGTTTATATATTCTAAATAAAACATGTCATACTTTGTGTTCCATCAATTTGTTACCAAGTCTATGTGCCCATTTCATGTATTTAAACTTGCAAAACACATATATTTAGTTGAAACAACATCAAAGAAATCTAATCTATTTTGATGACGGATGTCAGACGATCCATGCATACCATTAATGCACGTTGCATAATAGTATTTGTTTATTTTGCTTAGACGGTCCCCATCGCGCGCCCGTGGCCGGCCCGTCGCCAATGTGGACCGCGCCCGCCAGAGGGGCGGCGATGGGGGGTGATGGTTTGAGGTGGGTAATCCGTCCGCAAGGGCGGTGAGAGGGAGAGGTGGTGGTGGGTCCCACTATTAAAAAATGATTTTAAATTAAAATGTTTTTAATTAAAATGTTTTAAAATCTTTTAGTTTAAATAATAATTTAAGTATAATATTTTAATTAAAATATGATAATTAAATAAAAATATTTTTAATTTTTTTTACATTTATAAAAATAATTTTTTTAGAGTTTATTTTTTTATTTTTTAAAATCTTTTTTGTTTTATTTATAACGGATACTTTTTTTGTTTTATTTTCACCGGAGAATAATTTGAAAATGAAGTGGTACAAAAGGCGTCAAGAGTCTGCAAGAAAGGATATAGAAAGAGCCTTCGGTGTTCTTCAAGCTAGGTGGGCAATGATACGATCCCCAGCAAGATCCTCGAACTTACCGGTATTAGGTGATATAATGCATGCATGTATTATATTACATAATATGATTGTAGAAGATGAAGGACGTTCCATAACTAACTGGTCGCGTGAAGAGCAAGAACCAGAGCCAGAAAGTTACAATAGCGGGGTACCATCATCATTTCAAACACACCTACAGAGATTTAGAAGCTTACGTAACCAGGACACGCACCATGCATTGCGAAACGATCTAATAGAACATCTCTGAGCGAATAGGGGGATTACAGAGTAGTTTTATTATTGTTTCTATCTATTAATTCGTATGGTCGTTTTTATTTTATTGTTTTACGTTGTTGTTTTTATTTTATTTTAATGTAGTTGCGGTTTAATTTATTATTTTCTTATTAAGAATTATTTAATTTAAGTATTTAACTTGATCATTTGATATTTAATTCCATTATTTATTTTAATTAAATATATTTACAATAATTTAAATATCTTTATTTAAAATAAATAAAAAAAAGAAAACATGAGATCGAAAAATAAAGATGTTTGTGGCAAGGATAGTGTTCGGGGTAAAAAATGTTTGTGGGAAGAATGAGTGAAGGTGAGTGGAAAGCTAATATGACATGCCAATTAAAACTGTTTATGAGAAGGATGAGCTGCAGCGTTATAAGAAGTCTTAAAAGGTTAAGTCCACTTGCATTGATTCTCACGTTTAATTCCAGTAGGTTCCACGTTTACATTTCAAGTATGTATTTAACTCCATTGTTCTTCAATTAAAGATATGATAACAAAGCTGCAGCAGCAGTTCTTATTTACGTTACATTTAAGTTTACATTCTTGTTTTATGGGAGACCACCGATCTCGAATCCGGCTCTGTCAATCGCAAGGAACAACTACACAAGAAACATGAACAATACGAGCATCCCCACTACTATCCCCTATTTCACTCACAACTGATAATAGAACTAACTACTAGAAATTAAAATATTAATGCGGTGTGGTACACTGCCAAAATCAACAAGTACATCTTGGTATAAACTTGATATGTGATAAATGGAGAAAAAATAATCTTTACAGTTTACACAATAATAATAATATATCTAACACGTCATGGCTTACACTAGAATTGTAATCAGGAAATAAGAGAGACAAAAAAAAATATGTACAAAACTCGATTAATATCCGCAAAATTTGCAGCAATTAATTATTTGACATCTGACTTGATGCAATCTCTGATGATCTTCTTTGTCAAACTCGTTGATTTGTGACTTGATTTGCATATCTCCAATAAATGATGATCCATAAAATCTTGAAACAATATATCTAGTCAAAATAATCAGAGTTATGAACAGTGATTAGATGCTCGTCCTCCTCGACTGCTTTTATGGGATCTTGATCATACCATGTTACAGTTCCTGCATATAGTAGCAGCAGATGATTTTATCCGGTGAGAAGGGGTAGGTGTGAGGGCATCAAGTTTTGCACCTTGTGCATTGGTGCTTGTACATTGCAAGTAAGGTTGTTGTTTTCCCTAACTCACTGAGTTGGCTCATTAAGTCAGCTCACTAAGTGAAGTCATTGAGTCAACTCACTGAGTCAGAAATTTACTAAAGATCCAACTTTCATAGACAAAGATAATGCATCATACTGTTAGTTTCAAGGGCAAAAAGGTACATCATGGAATCAGAATTTGGTGATTTTTTATTTCGTAAGCAATGAATTTCTGATTTTATGTTACTCCCTATAATTTTTTCAACTTGAAATTTCGATGAGTGCAGGAGTTGTTAGTGAAAAGCATCTAATTACACGTCAGATATCTAAAATAATCTCTAATAAAGAGAAAAGAAAGATATATTGTTAACTTAAAATAATGGTTAAAGGGCAAATTTGTCGTCCAAAATATCGAAAGGGAAATTTGCCCTCTTAACTTAAAATAATACAATCGTCAATTTATTTATATTTATGATTATGGATATACTTAAATAAATATATGTGTGTACTGTATGTGTATATATGTGTGAGTATGTAGGGTAAAATGCCGAACCATAAATAATACGAGAACTGTAGTAACCAATCAAGAACATTCATATGTTTATGAATTTATCTAAAAGTCTAACATGCTTACATGATTATTATTTAGATATATCATGGTTATGTGCTGTGATTGAATTGGTATATTCATAAGTGCAGAAAAATTACTTATTTTCATATATTATAACATCCTACACGTGTAGATAGACTATTTCTCTGTGCAGGAAACTTGTGCGGAGATAGATAAGAGAAAGTAGGGTCATTATGTAGTTAAAAGGGAGAAATTATTAAACCACATATTTGAAAACCGCATAATGCACTTGTAGCGCATAAAAGATAAACAAAGTAGTGAGAGAGTGAAAGTGGGGAGGTTACGTATATGAAATGCACAAGTGTATTACATCGTTATCGAGGTTCTTAACATATTTTTAGCTCTGAAAGATCACCCTCTATATATGTGGGTGTGCATGTCCACGCATGTTTTTTTAGAATGTAACCTTTTTTATAGATAGAATTTTACCACTTTCAACTAATATCTTTAAAAGAAAGTACTTAAATTTTATAGGACACAGGCATATCATTAATATATTACTTCTTTTGTCCCATAAAATATGCAATATTTGACTTCACAAATAGTTCCAGAAATTATACAGTATCTATACTGGTGACCAAATTTAAAGAAAATAAGAATTAATCAATCTTATTTATGGATAGAACATACCTGTTGCTGCAGATGGTTCTTGTTCTCTTGTGGAATGTAGAACAATTGTTCCTGTAAGAACAGTGATGAATCCACATATTTCAGACGCTATATCACTAATGCTCTGACCTTTCCAATCCTGCAAAAAATATACAAATTATTTGCTCAGTTATTTGTTGTTAGAAATCTGAAACAAAAGATCAGGCATTTGTGAATTAGGAGATACCTTGAACATAATTACACTTGCAATGATTGTTAAAGAAGTGAACATCACATAATATATAGGGGATACAATTGCTGTGTTGAATGTATCCAAAGCCTGCAAAGTGTCAAGGCATTAGCGCGAAGAGTAAAATGGTCAATTACCTTTTTAACTAACAGTGAACTAAAGTTCAGGGTTACTTTCTGCCAAACCTAATTTATTTAATTTTAAAATATGAAATTTAATATTAATAACAACTTGTGCACCCCCGCCCCCTCCTCCAAAATACTCTGCGAACCAATGCAGTCTTCAAGTGTATTGAAGGCAGAAAGCCAGTGGATTAGAACTTGAGACGTCTGCTACAGGGATTAATGCGCTTAGCATCTAACCACACTCTCAAAAATGGATAGCTCTAGTTTACTAATTTAACCGGTTGCCCTTGAGTTACCCTTATCATTAAATGTTGCAAGTTCATAGTTTCATGGCGTCTTTTGTCATTTTCATAGTTGGATGGCCAATCTAAAACTCAAGGGTCAAAACTTTCATGGCCTATTAGTTCCTAAAAATAAAAGAAAATTACCTTGTTAAGATAATTCAACTGTGTAATCACACACAAGACAGCAACAGTGACAAAAACCCAAGTCTGAGGGTATGCAATCTGACTAATTCCCTCCAGTGTAAGCTTTATTGCAATACCAATGGCCTTTATGCTTACAACCTAAAAAATAAACAGGCAATATCACAAGACATGACATTTTTAAATAAATAAATAAATTATGAACTTTTACCGTTAGTGAACCCATTAGAGAACAGATGCCCAGGTATACTAATATATTTGACTGCCCATAGCGAGGTTCAAAATGCATCACGAGAACTGCTACTAGTGACAATGTAGCTGCTATGTATATTAGGAATGCTGTTGATAGAAATAAACTAGTAAGTATTTATAACTAGAGACAGTTATATTAGTTTTAGGAGGTGTTCGATGTGTGATATGGAACTGATTATTGCAGCTTCAGTATTCTAGTGTTTGGATAAAGTTATTTTCATTCTGATTATCTATAATTTAGAGGTCAAATAATCAGTTTTAGTTTCATTTTAGTTGCAATGAAACTGACTATTTAAGGGATAACTAAAATTACTTATTCAACCATCATTTTTACTCATTTTAAATACTCATTCTAGTTAGTTTATCCAATAGATTGACAAAACAGTAAAATAAGTAATTATTTGATTATGACAACTTCAAACGGCAAAAACACGCTCAAACACTATCTCAGGTAGCCCATTTAACAACAAATGATTATCAGATTCTGATAATTCAATATATAAAATTCAATATATAAAACTATATATCCCAACAAAAAAAATACAGAATATTAAGCCAACCTGGTTCAATAGCTAGATTCCATATTTCTTCTACAGAAGATGGTGTAGATTCCGCAGGCGCATGAATCACAACAATTACCGAACCAACTATGCATGACACACATCCCAAAATGCCCATCTGCTTCAACCGTTCCTTTAACATAAAGTGCGCCAAAACAGCACTGTTCAAATTTTGTAATTTATACAGATGATTAATAAATAATAACTCAAGTATAGAATCACAAATTAAACTGTTTTCAACAACCCCAACAAATAAAAGTATAAATTAAGAGTTAAAAGTATTACCTAACGATTATACTCAATGCACCAAGTGGGGTTACAAGAACAGCTGGAGCATAAGCATAAGCAACAAAATTGGCAGCCTCTCCAACAATCACTATATATGCCATCAAAACCGACCATAAATTAAACATGGATCGTTTACTTATTATATTTTTGTAACACAGATTTATGCGTGTGCGCCATTGAGCTTGGGTTCTTTTGGTTAGAAGTGGGAAGATAGGCGGGTCAGATAACAATTCAAAACCTGTACCAGCCAGGTGGGTTGATTCACAACACTTTTAAAATCATTTTCTCCAAATATATGTATAATTATTTCCTTGATCGTGATTACAGAAACATAACTACTATTTTACGTGGTTGGATAAATTTGAAATAGAGTAATAGACTTTATGTGAGTTTCAATCTGCCTTACCCATTCTGTAATTTTTTTCGATTGACCCAATTTAGATAAAGGCAACCAAAATCGAAAATGGGCCAAAGTTTCCAATCTACTACTATTGGTTGTTGACAACTTACTTGTAATCATGCCTGCCCACCAAAGTGGTTCTTGTAGGTAAGTATAACCCCCATGTCCTAAAATCATAAAGATGATTAAAACATGTTACATCAAATTAAAAGAAGGCAGAAAATTGTTGGATATGGAACCTGATTCAGATTTTATTTTAAAATATATATGTAGTTATGATATGTTATCAATTTTCTTATGAACTTGACTTATAAAATGTAAGTTTTTATCTTAACAAATCCGATATCTAAATGGTAGACTCAATCTGTTTTCTTCTGCACTTATTGCCAAGCAAAAAAAGGATGAAATATCCAAGATATATTCTCAATGTCTATTGACACTTGGACTACCACCACTGATACTATGTGCCTTTTCTTTCTCTCTTTTTGTTTGTTGGATGTTCAGATAATCTAGTATCAAAAGGAGATTTACAGTTTTCGGGAAAAACTAATTTTAATTATGTATTTTTGCATAGTTATCAATGCGAATAGCAGTAAATAGTGACAAGCCACCTATATGCTACGTAGCGAATAGCGATAAATAGCGCCCGCTATTTCGTGTTTAGCTATAAGGTAGTAGAAGACTAGAAGCTTTAAGAAATGTTTTACATTCAATAAATAAATATGTTTAGCTATAAAGTAGTAGAATATATAAGCAAACACCATCAAATTAGCTAAAATACTCTATATGTGTCAATTTTATAGTAATAAAGAATAAAAAAAATAAAAAATAAAAATAAAAATACCACAGCTCCTCGCTATATACCATATAGCGGCCCTTGACCTATACGCGACGTAGCGCGCGATCGCGACCGCTACGGTCGCTATTGACAACCGGGATTTTTGCTTTATAAAACAACATTCTTTATTTGACAAACCCCATGCATAAGACTCCGTGGGTCCAGAAGTATCGTGTATGCGTTCTTACACTGTATTTCTACAAAAGGATGTTTCCACGCCATAATACAAAAGCCTTCTATACAAACCAGAGTATCGTGTATGCGTTCTTACACTGTATTTCTACAAAAGGTTGTTTCCACGTCATAATACAAAAGCCTTCTATACAAACCAATTGGATAAGATAGAAATCAAATCAAAACTATGAAATAGTAAAACCCTAATAATATTAAGGGACCTACTTCTAAGCACACTTATCATGGCCGACATGAATCATGAAGGAACAAGATAACCATTGGCCCTACTGACCTTTGCCATAATGACCAATAAACACATAGCCATGAACATTATCCCACACCTTTATGCAAACCAATCTCAAGTTCAAACAACAATTAGAACCCTAAACTTCACCAGAAAGCAAATCAAACAAATCAACACACAGCCATCAAAATTCATATCGATAAAACAAACCCAAAAGACAAAACTCACAACATAATCTGCATCAACTACAAATCAAACATTAAAAGAAAAAAAAAACACACACACACACACCTGCACCGAAACCAGTGGAAGCAGCAGCACGCTTAAGCCCTTTCTTCTTCAATATAAAACTCGTTCCAATAAATCCACTGGACAACACAGCAAGAATCAACCCTGTTGAATTATCAGAAACACCCATCTCTGTTTTCCACCAAAAACCACTCTGCTCACTGTTTACCTACTCAATTCCCATAAATATGACGAATTTCCCGCCAATTTAAATGGGAAAAACGTGATAGAACGAAACAAGATTCGAACCAATTTGGTTGAAATTCAAGATTGATGAATGAAATAGACGACAAATTTGATTGATGAAGGTGGGTGTGAATGTGGGTCAGATTGATGTGAGAATTTGAGAGGATATTCGGGTAAAGTTATCGGGTGGACCCATATGATTACAACGCCATCGGCAATGACAGCTACAGAGGAAGAAAGGTAGATGAGATCCAGCTCATTTTGTGCCCCAATTGGTTTGGATCTTTGCATAATCAAATAACGTTATGGTTAATTACATAATTCACCTTTTTATTTGAATAAATTAATATAGGTCCTCGTGTTTGAGTAATTTCACTACGCGAGGTGAGCATGGTCGGTTTATTTTGGTTTTAGTTTAAAACCAAAACTAAACACAGATATTTCTTTTTCTAGGTTTTTAAAACTGTTTAGTTTCGGTTTTTGGTTTTTGGTTTTTACTTTCGTTTCGGTTTGGTTTCTGTTTTTTCGGTTTTGTTTTTTGGGCTTCAATTTTTTTTCTTAAAAAATTAGTCTAAAGTATTTAATTTAAGCTAGAAGTTTTGGGTTTACATCATTTGTCGATTTTTAAACATAATCTCTATATTTTTATAAATTACTTAACATTATAATTAATTGCAATTTATGAAATACAATAACAAAAAAATCAATAAAACACATTAATCTACCAAACAAAAAAGTTTAAATATTATTTTTAAAACCTAAATATTCAATCTATTCTAGACAGGATAAGTTAAATAAGTAATTTATAGGCTAGTCATATTTAATAGTATATGAATACACCTCTAAATTTACAAATTCGGTTTTATGGTATTGGTTCGGTTTTTTCAGTTTCTGTTAAAAGCAAAACCGAAACCAAACATAAAAAATTGGTTTTTAAAAAGCCATCAAACCAAACCGTCGGTTTTTAATTGGTTTCGGTTTTTTTGATTCGGTTGCGGTTCGGTTATTTCGAATTTTTGGATACCCCTACTTTCTTGTATGACTACATACATCAAAGCTATTAGGACGGGGGAGTTAACGCCGCGACCTAACGACGAGAGGCGGCGTCACGCGGCAACATTGTCACTGGTCTTCCACTCTACGGATCTCCTTTGTTTCACGGCATGTTCACGTCGTTGCCACATCACACATTTCGAATGTTTTTGACGATTGGCTCACCCCCCGCCCCCCACACACACAAAACGGTTATATCCCCCTTTAAAAAAAGTTTTTTACATTATAAATACTAACTAATAACTAAATTTTTTTATATTATTCTTAAACATTTCTCATCTACTCTTACAAAAATATATATTATAGAATTCAATAAAATAACATGATGTGATTTGACATGATAAATTTTAATTGATGGGTATGTGGTCTGGGCACCCCCCACCCCTTATAGTTTTAACTATTTAAATTTAAGCCATATAGAGTAGCATTGTCCAAAAAGCTCGACGCTCGAAGCTCATTTGAAAAAAACTGAAAATATGCACGTTCTATTTTGCATCGGTTGTAAACAAGCCAAGCGTGCTTAGTTCGGTTTATAAGCGTACCGAGCATGAGCAAAGATACGCTCACTCGTTATTCACTCGGTTTTGCTCAAATTATTTTTTAACTTATATATTATATATATATATATATATATATATATACACACACACACAATATTTGCTAATTTATTTATTTATGATGTTAACTCAACTTGAATTCGTGGTTCTTTTACTTTAAGTTCTCCTAATTGTAGAGGTGCTAAAGGGGTTGTGTTATCAGGTTGTCAAGTCCAATCCAACCTGAACCCGAAACTTTTACACGAACTCGAACACGACCCAAACCCGAAACGTAATCAGAAGTGTTAACCTGAATACGACATGAAAATTTACTGGTTGACACGAACATGACCCGATTGACCCGAATTTTTTTAAAAAAAATATTTTTTCCATTATTAATACTTTTAAATTACTATTTTAGAACAAATAATACCAATTAATATGAAACAATTATATTTTAGTTGTTATATCTTATGCCAATTTCTATTTTAAGTTTTAAAATTTGAAAAATAAAAGAAATAAATTAAATAAAAAATGGGTCAAATGTTTCAACTCGCGAACCTGACGGGGTGAACCAGAACCCGACCTGTTAAGCTAAGCGGGTTCACAGGTTTGACCAAACCTGACCCAAACCTGTTCATAGTAAACCCAAACCCGTGAATTTCGTGTAAGGTTTGTGTCGTGTTTTCATGTCGTGTTTTAGGGTCGTGTCAGAAATTCACATCCCTACTTAATTGTCATCACCTGCAGCAACCGACCGACTTTCATCATCTTCGTCTTCTTCAAGTCGATTAGTTTCAATTTCGATTTGTAGTTATGTAATTTAATGAGTTTAAGTTGGAACAATTGAATGAATGATAATTTGAAATTGTGTACTACATTGTGATCTAAAACTGAGCATAATTGAGTGCTCAATTATAAATCGAACGAGTTTGAGCATTAACTTTTTGCTCGGATTTGTAAATTCAAATCAAACCAAGTCATGGAGTTTGTAAACGAACCGAGTTTGAGCATACTTGCATTTAGTTTAGTTCAGTTTGTAAACAACCCTACTATAGAACATGACTGGTATGTTTTGTTAGGTTTAACTCATAATCAAAAGTTTTGGTTATTGAAAATGTTAAGATAAAAATAAAAAAAATGGTAATAATATACTAATCTCTTAAAAATACAATAAGAGGTTTGATTTGGACCGGTTTCTGATAGTTATTTATTAGTTCGATTCGATTAATTTGGTTTTGTAAATATGTGTAACCGAACTAAAACAATATATCCGGTTATCAAAAATATTAAAGCTAAACTATTGGTTGTCAATTTGTTATGTTATTTTGATTAGGTTCCCTGTTATTAATTGTTATATTTCGATTAATCTATCCTACTTAATATGAAAAGATATAAAGATGATATGACTTGTAAACTAAAAAAATTAGAGTTCTTAATATAAACTAGAAACATATTATGAAAATAGCTTATAATATTTTAGGGCATGTGATATGCATGGAAATTGTCTTCTCATATGTTCATATAGATTTATTTGCATAAATTTATTTGCCATAAATATGTGTAGGGTGTTTAACAGTTCGGTTAACGATTTAATCGGTTTACTAGTTTTAGTAACCCTTGTATTACACGGGTTAAATAAATAAAATATTAAATAGAAAAAAATTATTAATTATAGAACTATATTTTAAGATACAATATTTGAAATTACATATGATTAAGGATTATAACTAATAAAACAAGAAAGAGGTTCAAATACAAAGTGTATGTTTGCTACAAAGTGTGAGAAGACACAATGAGTCAAAAAAGTCACAAAAAAATTATATCTCACAATCTAAATCGATTTACAAAAAAGTAATTCCGAGCTTTTGTTCCCCTAGCCGTTCTCACTAAGAAAAAAAATAAACGAAAAATAAAAAAAATTAACGTTTTTTTATTGTGTCATTTATGAAAGACACAACGACGTTATTGGTATCAGAGCTTCAAATCAATAGTACTTTTTCTAAATGGTTAAATTCGGATATCATATATTCTCTTGTTTATTAACTTCGTATATTATTATCAACTTTAGTTTGAGATTCTGTGTTACATCGATCAAGTGAGACTTAGTGAGTTCTGTGTTTAGAGTCAAAACCGATCCTGCAATTGGTATCAGAGCTTCCAGGCTCTTGATTGTGAGATCTAACCATCCCAAATCACCCTTGTTTCTTCACACTCACTCACTTCACTTTAATGGATCTTAACCAGAAATTTTCTAAGTCCGAAATGGGAACCATGACCAAGGCTCCTATCATCACTCCTGATGATTTTAGAACTTGGTGCAAACGTATTGAAGGGTTTATCAAGAACTACTCTGATGAAGACTTCAAGAAAATAGACATTGACTGCAAAGCAATGACTGTTTTGCTTACAGCCATACCAAACTCCATAATGGTTGGCTTTCAGTAATGCGAGTCAACCAAAGAACTCTTTGATGCTTTGAAGCTGATGTACTCTGGTTCCACTGAATCCAAGGAGTCCAAGAAGGATGTACTGAAGCAGAAGTTTGAAAACTTCACATATATCGTTGATGAGACCTTGAGCCAGCAATATTTCAGGTATATGAACTTGATCACCTCTCTTCAGTCTATGGGAGTGGATCTTCAGAAGAAAGACATTGTAAGGAAATTCATGAGTGCACTTCCTCATGAATGGACTTTCTATTGTGCTTCTATCAAGAGAATTGGGAATCTTAACACTCTCACCATGACTGAACTGTACAGAATCCTTGATGGATACCGTATGGAGATGGAGACTCAGAAGAGCCAACAGATGAACCGACCCTCAAATCCTGCTGTCAGCAATGCTTTACATGTTGCTGAATGATCAAGACAACCTCAGTTGTACCTGAAATATCCCCAACAGCCATCATCTTCCTCTGGGCCATACATCACTTTCCCTGAGACACCTAGGTCTCAACAGGCTCAACACACTCGTTTTCAGGATAGTTATGCCTTTGTCTCAGGAAGTGAACACTCTAGAGATTTTCAATTCTGCTTTGATGATCTAGAGTGCTTTACCCAGATGACATTGAGTACATGGACATTGTCCAACAGATGGCTCTCCTGACCTACAGAGCAAAAAAGTTCTTCAAAAGAACAGGAAGGCAGTTCCCTCAGAATCCAACCAACAGGAAATTTGGATTTGATAAAAGCAAAGCCAAGTGTTACAACTGTAACCAGCTTGGTCACTTTGCTAGGGAATGCAAAGCTCCAAGATTCAATCCTGGAGCAACTCAAGCCTCCCAACATCCTACCACCTTAAGGGCTGCACCAAAACCTACTAAGCAGCAAACTGCGGTTGTTGCTCAAGAAGTTGATTGGAGCTTCATGGTGCAAGATGTCACTCCTACTCAAGCTCTCATGGCTGGAACTAAAGACAGCAAGGTATATGAAAACCTTTGTACTCCAGCTTGTATTGCTAAGGTTAAACTTTATCAGGATTACAACAGGAAAATTAAATTCGATATTGAGTCCTTAAACATCCTAAAATCTGATTTCAAGAAAGCAGAATCTGACTATAAACTCAAAATTGAGGAGTTAGAGAAAACTGTTTCCTCTTTAAAACATGAACATACAAACTAAAGGACTCAAATAAAGGATTTGATTTCTAAGTTGACTGAGGCTCAAGCCCAGCTAGTAATAGCTGAGGCTAAAGCAAAAAAGTATGCTATTGAAGAGCATAACTTCAACACCATCATTGCATCATCCTCCCACTCAAAGGTGTATTATCAGAACAAAAGTAGGTTGGGAACCAATGAAATTGCTCCACCATACTCTTATATGTCTGTTAGACAGCCAAGATGTGGCACTCTTGAGCAAGAGGTTCCAACTGCTGACCCACTACCTAATGAGCAAAAAAATGATGCAACTATGGTGACCACCACTAGGAAGGATAAGGTAGAAAACCTCATTCCCACCGCTGATGTCCTAACCCTAACCACCAAAGAGAGAAAGAACAAAATCAAGGCAGCAAAGAAAATTGCCAAGAAGGTGACTGAGTCTAGGATGAAGATAGATCCCAAACAAAAGGGTGTATTCATTTCAGCTGGATTCCAAGTGGTTGGAAACTCTGACCCAGGAAAGGAATATAGTACCAACATTCCTTTCCAACTGAAGGATTAGAAGTTAAAAGGGAAAGCTGTTGAAGAAAAGGAGTGTAAGAACCAACAGCCATCATGCCCCATCAAGAGTAACATTAAGTGCATCATCTGTGGTCTGCATAACCATATGGCTAAAGATTGTTATTACAATCCTGCAAGCACACATTATGCAACCAATGTTAAAAGAGAAGGAGTCAAGGAAGGTTTCACATTTGGACCTTATCACATGGTCCAAGTGACAAGGAAAGGAAAGCTTGTTTCCGAAGCTAAGTTTCTTTCGAAAGAAAATCATTCTTCCGAAAGAAAAATAGCTTCGGAAGACAAGCCAAAGAACAAACAAAGAAACAAAAGGAATCCTTTGAAATCTTCCGAAAAGAAAGTAGTCTCGGAAGAAGGTCATGCTGCTCAATCCTCTTCGGGATCATTTACACCGGTCAACCTTAGGATGGTATGGAAGAACAAAACAGATACTGCAGCCAGTACCTCTTCCTCACAAATAGAAATTGAACCCACTTGCCTATACTTTGGTTCAATTAAATCATATACATTGGAAGAACCCAAGACCAACAAGGCTTAGGTTTCCAATAGTAACTAATCATCTCGCTTTATGTGCAGGGACATCCACATGACAAGAATGGAAATATATGGATTGTGGATAGCGGATGCTCCAGGCACATGACAGGGAACAGATCTCTTCTTCAACAATTTGAACATTTTGATGGAGATCCTGTTTAATTTGGAGGTGAAGCTGGAGGATACATTTATGTTAGAGGTAGTGTATCCAATGATAAGTTAAAAGTTTACAAAGTAAACTTTGTCAAACAGCTTGAACACAATCTGTTAAGTGTTACTCAATTCTATGATCAAAAGCACCAAATGCTTTTCACAGAACATGAATGCATTATCCTCAAACCCGGGATGACAATTCCTCAGGAATTGGTGCTTCTTAGATCTCCCAGGAGAGGGGATATGTACAAGCTGGATATGAACAATGCTTCCCCACTAGGTGAAGTATCATGCTTTCTTTCCAAAGCTAATGGTGATGAGTCAACTCTTTGACATAAAAGAATGTGCCATGTTAATTTTAAAACCATGAACAATTTGGTTAAAAATAATTTGGTACATGGTGTGCCTTAAAAGGAGTTTTTCTATAAAGACAACTGTGTTGCTTGCCTGAAAGGAAAACAACACAAAGTCACTCACAAATCCAAAGAAGTTAACTCTATCACCACTCCATTACACTTATTGCACATGGATCTTTTTGGTCCCACAAGTATAATGACCATTGGAAGGAAATCATACTGCCTTGTGATTGTTGATGATTTTACAAGATTCACTTGGGTATTCTTTTTAAGAACTAAAGATGAAACGGCTGAAACTTTAAAAACTTTTATTCTAAAAATTGAAAATCAAAAGGATCACAAGGTAAAAATCATTAGAAGTGATCAAGGGACTGAGTTTAAGAATCAAGTTTTGGACTCATTCTGTAACTCAAAAGGGATTGCCAGACAATATAGTGCTCCTAGAACTCCTCAATAGAATGGTGTTGCTGAGAGGAGAAACAGGACACTTATTGAGGCTGCAAGAACAATGTTAGCTTATTCAAAGCTGCCTCTAACTTTCTGGGCAGAGGCAGTCAGCACTGCATGTTATATGCAAAACAGAGTTCTCATTGTTAAGCCTTATGGGAAGACCCTTTATGAGCTATGGAACAAGAGGCCACCGTTCATTGGCTTTCTTAGGTCCTTTGGTAGCAGGTGTACCATACTCAACACAAAGGACAACTTAGCAACATAAACTATGAGCTGGACCAGAGTAGACTACAACATGAAGACACTCTCATGGTCCTACACATGAGGCCAGGCATCTTCAAGACCTTGAAGAAGGTGTCCACCAATTTCACAAGGAGATTCACTGATCTTCTCCCAGGTATTCTTGAGCCAACGGCTCCTGGTGACATCCTTGCAAGCCCAACAGGCGATGAACCCACACCAGACCTCCCCACTTAAATGCCAACTACTTCTTCTCACCTAATAAAATTTACATACACCAGACGCCCCAAGCGAACCCCTGATCACTCTACTCTAATTGATTAGGTCCCTACTGTTCACACCAAAAAGGCTCGAGTGGAACTCATGGCTCCCACTCAGCCAGAGGTCACACCTTCTTCCACCATCGATCTCAATATCAGCGTTGAGTCTCCTCAGTCTTAACCTGATAAGCCCAAAACCTAAGCCATTAGCCCTCAGGGTGAGTCCCAACACTCCCCTGAGCAACCAAAAGGGGACAGCCACATCATTGGCACATCTGCTATTGCAGAAGAGCCATTAGGTGCTGACCAAGGTCCCGGGTCATTAGAATTAACCTCTCTATCCTTCACTGTCCTTTTAATCCAACCTGATGAGGATATTATGTTCCATCAGGGCCATGATATTGATCTACAATACCTCTCTCAAGATCAACTGAGCCCCAGGGAACCTCTAATATCTAGCCAACACAAGTTCAGCCAAACTGAGGTGAGTCCAATTGGTATGGAGGTGACTCATGTAGACTAAGCTGCCACTACTAAGAGTGTCTTACTGGCCTCTCAGGAAAGTGGTGACATCAGTGAAACTAAGTCTAAGGCAACCTTGTCAATTGATATTTCCGAAAAGGACATCAGTAGGGAAGGGTATCTAGGGCGCCGAGAAACCATAACTATTGGTGATGATGAACATGCCAGGCATGTTATCTCATCTCCCTATGATCCTTCAAAACAAGATGAGGGTAGATTGCAACTCATTATCAAAGACCTGATTTCTAAAGTCTCAAACCTTGAATCAAAGGTTAAGACTTTAGAGGACAGGTCTGCCACTCAACAACTTGAGATTGAATATTTCAAGGCTAAACTAGCTGAGACACAGATTGAGAAGTCTGTTAGGCACGTACCTATTTAGGTTTCTTTAAGTTCTTCCTCCAGCTCATCTACTTCTCAAGATGATGCTACTAAAAAGGGGGAGAATGTACAGAAACAACATCATGAGGAACCCACTTACCCCATAGCAACAACTTCTCCTGTTGCCTTATCTATCTTTTACCCCCAACAGCATCACCCTACAACAGTCTTCCCTCAACCAGTTCCCATTACCTTTCAAGTGGACCAAAGGATGCTCATAGATCTCAATAGGTTTCTAACCAAATTTCTGTTGAGCTCCTCCATTAAACAGCCCTCCCCTGATCTAGGTATCGCCTACTTTGGAGTTGAAGAGCTTCAAAGGCTGAATGCACCACCTACCTCTAAAGAGGAAGTTAGTCAACCTAAGGTCTCTATTGAACCCAATATTAACTTTAAAGGGGATGTACAGACTGATGGCCCAGCAGCTGATTTAGATTGGACAGGTGATGCAGTTCAAGTTACTTCCAAGGTAGAAATTCAAGCTGCAGCAGGAGTAATTGGACTGTCTTCATCATCCAGTGATCTATTAATCACAGAGGCAATCCTTGAACTAGCCTTTGAGATTAACAGTGACGACTTCCTTACAACCCCTCTCTTACAAGAACTACTAGTTCAAACACCCTCACTCCAACCTGACCTGAGTTCCCAAAGACTGAATCATCCTCTGAACCTAAGGGGAAGAGAAAGCTTACTGCTGAGGAGCTACTAGAAGAAGAAAGATTGGAGAAGCTAAAGAAGAAAGGCAGACTTGATACTGGAAAGTTGTTGGCTGTAAGTAGCAAAGCAGCAACAGCCGCCCAAGCAAGTCTCAACAATAAAATGAGGGTAGAAATCATTGATAGGCTTATCAGCCTGGGAGTAGCCAATGAAGAAACTCTTCTACTCCGAACTGATGAGCTTGTGAAACTAGAATAGGTAACCTTGCTGAACAAAGAAAAGGAAGAAGCAGCAAGGTTGGTCAAAGAGGAGGAAAGAAGCAAGAAGAAGGAAGAAGCCATAGAAAAGGAGAGGATGGAGAGAATAGCCTTTCTCTGCAATAGAGGCTATTCTCAAGAGGAGATGGCACCTCACCAAAATGACATGATCTTGTTTCTTTTTCTCAAAGAACAGGATCTAATCAACAAGGAGAGGAAGAAGGCTGCTAGGGAGAAGTTGAGAGAAAAGAGAAAGAAAGAGGTAGAGGGAGAACTTGCAGCTGCCAAAAAGGAGGGAGACAAGGATTGGATGAAATCCTCCCCGAGCTCACGGCTTCTCCAGTAGGCAAGTGGGTCCCATGTCGATCAAGACCCTACAGCGACATGTCAGCGACATCAAAGCTGACATTCACTTAGGAAGAAGGCAGGAGGTTGCTCAAACTCCTAGTATTCAGAGGATGGCACCCAAACTAACACCTACACCACTACCCAAAACACAACCTACACCTTCTCCCTTCCCCATCAAAACAGAACCTTTCATCCCTGAACCTTCTCCATTAACCTTACCTATATCATCACCCAGTGCTTCCCACCAACCACCACCATCACCTATCCTATGACCCAAAACACAACCAAGAACCCACTCAAAAACCAAACCATCCTCTGATCCATCAAAATTCTTGACCTTGGAAGAATTCAAGGAGATAAAGAAAAAGCTCACAAATTGCACAACACTGAGCGACATCTCTTGTGAAGAAGAGTCCATCCAGCTAACTTTCATTGATGGCTCTTCCAGTTCCCTCACAAGAGATGCATTTCTTGATCTTCCTAGAGGAACACTGGACCAAGCTCTTCAACTTCTTGCAACAAATTCAGATACTCTCAATAAAGTAAAGAAGAAGTTAAGAAGAATGCTAGTGACTCTGCTAGACACTAGAAAGGGGACAAACTGCCAACAAAACCCCTCAATCCTAGAAAGCAAATTATCCAATGGAGGTTCGATGAAGATTCCCACAGCTTTGCTGTGGAAAGGGAGAATGGTGAAGTTACTAGGGCTGACACTTTATCTCTGCTACATTCCAACAGATTTGACATTATTGAGTTAGCAGAGAAGCCATTCTCCAATTCCTCCAACTCTGAGATAGCTACTCATATTAGAAATCATTTAAGCAGCCTTCATCTAGCCGAGCTCACAAAGAAGGACAAGATTGAAGAAGAGTTGAAAAAGAGAGCACAGGATGCTGAAGAAGGCACAACTATAAAAAGGAAGACCTTTCTATAGGTGGTTGAGGGCTCCACTTCAGATCCTATAGTTAGATAGGAATATGACTACCTTTCCCATCAACTAACTCTCTTCATAGGGATGCAACAAAGAGTACATGTCATTCAAAGCAATCGACTGGATTTATTATCTATGAATGACCTATACAAACTCCTCACCACCACATCAGGGAAAAACAAAGAGACAAATAGATATATGCTTTCCCTGGTGTTGAAGGCTTTAAAGAGCAGGAGGAAGTGAAGTTTTGGTAGCATCAGCCTAGGAGGAGTATGTTGGATCATATGAGGCTGGTGCAACCAAAACAACACTTAGAACAATTTTGTGTTAAAAGTTGAAGAAGTCTTCCGAAGACAAAACTACTCTTTCGCAACTATGTCAAAGATCTTCCGAAGCAGTATGTCTAAAGAGCTTCCGGAGGAAAACTAAGTCTTCTGAGACTAAGTAGTTTTCCTTCCAAAGTATATGAAGAACTTCCGAAGGATAAAACAAAGTCTTTCGAAGACCGAGCAGTTCTCCTTTCGAAGTATTCACACTTAGAAGATCCAAGACAAAGTCTTCCAAGAAATAAAGTCATAAAGACCTGTAGAAGATTTGGAAGAAGTTGTTTCTTCCGAAGTATAAATGGCCTCGGAAGAACTTATTCTTCCGAAGCCATTTAGCTTTGGAAGAATCAACTATGAACCAGTGGACAAAAAGTGTGGTCTGTCTGACAGACTCTGATACACTGCATGGTGTTTTTCCTAACCCATGTAGTTGACCATACTTTAATCCACTGTTCACCTTTTCAACTTAGTACAGATGCCATCCATAGTTGGTGACAAAAGGTAAGTCATGAACCTGTCATGACTACCTTATCTAGAATATTATTTTATGTTAGATAATTTACTTCTAGCAATGTATTATTTGTCTAGTAGTAGATTCCAGCTGGTTTTCCAAGTATAACCGGCTGTAGATAGTAGTGTATATAGTTTTTATTGTAACTTAAGTAGTATGAGCTTAAGAGTTTTGTAATACTGAGTTAAGAAGTAATATATACAAGTATCTTGAAAACCATTCTCTTGTTCATCAACTTCGTATATTATTATCAACTTTATTTGAGATTCTGTGTTTCATCGATCAAGTGAGACTTAGTGAGTTCTGTGTTTAGAGTCAAAACCGATCCTGCAAGATGTTTTTCTTGAAGGTGTAAGTGCATGTCTTAATTTTTTATGTATGTGAATTTACACATATACATAAATAACATGATACTTTACATTTGTAATAGTGTTATCTCAACCAAATAATAATGATTTTAATTGATCTTAAAGGGGGATGGTGGGTTATCGTAATAATAGTATGCTAATATTTATAAATTTTAGATTATACTCAACATATTTTTAACATCATGAAATTCTAAAAGAAAAGACAATGTTTTGTTTGAAATAAAAGATGTAAACAAATCTATGAGAGTAAATGGGACACAAAACCTTAAAACCTTTCTACTTAAGGATAAGTGGTCACGCCCCTCCCTTATGCTTGCATTCTAAGGTTTCTGAGAGAGAGAGAGAGAGAGAGAGAGAGAGAGAGAGAGAGAGTATGTGTGTGTGTGTGCTCGCTTGGATTGTAAATAAAAAAAGAAGCTAGAGCAAGAAAGCTTAAAAACCACAAAAAGGTAGGACTTTATGCATTGAACGTGGTATACGTTTAAAATTACGTTTTGTTGAGACCGTATAATAAAGTTGGTAGCTTTATGCATATATGTAAATCTTGACGTAAAGTAGAGCTTTCTAGGGTTTGTTCATATTTTTATCAAGGTGAGGTTTATATCCTCAAACTTGTGATGTTTTTTTAAATGATTTTAAGTTAGCATGCATACTTGATGATGAATAAATATGGAATAATATGTTTTATATTTAAACATCAAGTCTTTATGATGATATATGTTAGGGTTTGATGTAAATGGATGTATGTGCATGTATGTGATTATATTTATGCTAAAACCCTAAATATGATGTTGAATCGATGTGATGTAATGTAGGAAATATGGCAATGTAATGATGAGATGATCGAACATTAGTATTTGAACTCTATTTGAATCTGCACATGTAAATTAAAACATCCACAAATGACTCTTCCCTCACAATTTGAATAGCTCCCCTGATGTTTTACAAGGTATAAGGTCCTTAAATGTAACCTTACACCCCCGTAAGTGAGCATTAGACCTTGTATATAAGCTTTCACCTCTGTAAGTTCCACGAAACCTTCGCAACTAATAACACTTAACCTTTTTTGAAGTGTATATACTTCGTAAGTAATTGACACCTTCGCATCTAATTTTGTTCCTTCATATTTGGCTACACTTAACCTGAATGAAACCAAAGTAAGCCCCCATAATTGAATCATTCCATCGTAATTGATTATATACTTAGCTAGAAATGACAAATTTACCCTTTACAAGTACCTAATATTTCCACAATTATATTGGATATAGGATGTCCGACTGTTAATTAAAGTCAAAGTCAATGTTAACTAACTCGGTACGATCTGAAGAGTTACACATTGGTAAACGAAATAAACATTAAACGATTTAATTATTAAATGTTTAAGTTCATGTTTATGTGAAAATAATTATTTAACAATTAATTGTTGATTATTATTTAATAGGTGGATTATTATTTGTCAAATAATAATAAAAGTGAAATTTTTATAATATTAATAATAATAATCGTTATCATTAATAATTAAAGCTTTAATTAAAAGTTAATTAAACTTGAGGGTTAATAAAAAAAGAGTTTATTACTAAAAGGGAAATCTTAGTCTAATAAGTTAAGGACCCAGTTGCGCGCTAAAGATACAATTATTATTCTATAAAGAAAGAAACCTGTTGTCTCTCTCTTTCTCTCCTCCATGTTTTACGCGCTAGTAGCCGCCACCATTGAACCGCCACCTCCTTTGTAGCCTCCATTGATCGCAGTTTCGCCGCCGTCATCGCGAAAACAAGCTGTGTGATGTTTTGGTTTTGGACACCATGAACAAGCCTACTAGCGAGGATTTTGTTGTAACCCGCGCGCTAATTCCGATGAAAAGTTCGTCAAGGTATAATTCTAAAACACCCAAAACACCCTATGTTTTTACTTGTTTATACGCGTTTAACCTGTGATCGTGATTGGAAAAAGTTCATTTATTTAGAATTTATAAACTAGAGTTTCAATTAGATTAAAACTCTAAATCTAATAAAATGTGATTTGTTTATTTAACATGAAAACCACGTCCGCCCAAATAAAAGTTTTTATTTAAATTAAAATAGTTAACCGAGTTAATTCACAACAGTTTTAAACGGTAAAACTGATCCACATTCCCAACAAACTAAACATTTGCACCTTCGCAAGTAAACCCTTCATACTAAACAAAACTTAGCCTTACCCTATGCAATATAAAGCCTCTTTAAACTAACCTTAAACCTCCACAATTAATAATAGGTCTCTGCATCTCCTTATACCTTGTATTATTATTATGATATGAAACGTTGGTCTCTAAACAGAGAACCATAATGGGATTATAATGATACGAGATGTCGGTCTGTGGGCACAAAACCATAGAGGCAATGTTACGATACAAAATGTCAGTCTATAAGCCTGAACCATATGTGCCCTATAACAATACGAAATGTCAGTTTATGGACGCTGAACCATGGGGGCGGGGCAATAGTAAGATATGACATGTCGGTCTATGGGCAGTGAACCATATGGCCATTATTATAGTATGAAGATTTCCGTTTATAGGCAGTGAACCATATGGTTAATGGGTAGAAAAGCATAAGGGGCATTGTCATGATATGAGTAGTTAGTTATGGGCTGAGAGCCATAACGACAAAGTTAGGTGATACACGTTTGGGCAAGTGTTACTATCCGAATAAACCAAATAATAAATTTTCCTATTTTTTGGATATTTCTTTATTTTTAACATTTTATAAGTTTAAAATCATAATAGAAGATATAAAACCATAAAATACAAATTTGACTTAAACCCAAATTCAAAGTTAAAACATAATTGGTAATTGTATAGAACCCGAAGATTACAATCTATAATTTAAAACAAGAATCGATTATTGTATAATTGTTTAGTACTAGAGGACTAGAATGTGTTAAGATTTTTGAGTATTAAATTGACAACATAATAGGTAGTTTTACAGGATCGGTTTTGACTATAAACACAGAACTCACTAAGTCTCACTTGATCGATGAAACACAGAATCTCAAACTAAAGTTGATAATAATATACGAAGTTAATGAACAAGAGAATGGTTTTCAAGATACTTGTATATATTACTTCTCAACTCAGTATTACAAGACTCTTAAGCTCATACTACTTAAGTTACAATAAAAAAACTATATATACTACTATCTACAACCAGTTATACTTGAAAAACCAGTTGGAATCTACAACTAGACAAATACTATATTGCTAGAAGTAAAATATCTAAGATAAAACAATATCCTAGATAAGATAGTCATGACAGGTCCATGACTTACCTTTTGTCACCAACTAAGGATGACATCTGTACTAAGTTGAAAAGGTGAACAGTGGATTAAAGTATGGTCAACTACATGGGTTAGGAAAAGCATCATGCAGTGTATCAGAGTCTGTCAGACAGACCATACTTATGTCCATTGGTTCATAGTTGATTCTTCCGAAGCTAAATTGCTTCGGAAGAATAAGTTCTTCTGAGGCCATTTATACTTCGGAAGAAACAACTTCTTCTGAGTCTTCTAAAGGTCTTTATGACTTTATTCTTCAAAAGACTTTGTCTTGGATCTTCTAAGTGTGAATGCTTCGGAAGGAGAGCTGCTTGGTCTTCGAAATACTTTGTTCTATCCTTCGAAAGTTCTTCATATACTTCAGAAGGAAAACTACTTAGTCTCAGAAGACTTAGTTTTCCTCCAGAAGCTCTTCAGACATAATGCTTAGGAAGATCTTTGACATAGCTGCTGAAGAATAGTTTTGCTTTTTGGAAGACTTCTTCAACTTTTAACACAAAATTGTTCTAAGTGTTGTTTGGTTGCACCAGCCTCATATGATCCAACAAACTCCCCCTAGGCTGATGCTACCAAAACTTCACTTCCTTTTACTCTTCAAAGCCTTCAACACCAGGGAAAGTAAATATTTATCTGTCTATTTGTTTTTCCCTAATGTCGTGGTGAGGAGTTTGTACAGGTCATTCGTAGATAATAAATCCAGCCTATTGCTCTGAATGACGTGTACTCTTTGCTGCATCCCTCTGAAGAGAGTTAGTTGATGGGAAAGATAGTCATATTCTCATCTAACTATAGGATCTGAAGTGAAGCCCTCAACCATCTGTAGAACGGTTTTCCCTTTTGTGGTTGTGCCTTCTTCTGCAACATGTGCTCTCCTTTTTAACTCTTCTTCAATCTTGGCCTTCTTTGTGAGCTCAGCTAGATGAAGGCTGCTTAAATGAGTTCTGATGTGAGCAGCTATCTCAGAGTTAGAGGGATTGGAGAATGGGTTCTCTGCTAACTCAGCAATGTCAAATCTGCTGGAATGTAGCAGAGATGAAGTGTCAGCCCTGGGAACTTCACCATTCTCCCTTTCCATAGCGAAGCTGTAGGAATCTTCATCGAACCTCCACTGGACAATTTGCTTTCTAGGATGGAGGGGTTTTGTTGGCAGTTTGTCCCCTTTCCTAGTATACAGCAGAGTCACCAGCATTCTTCTTAACTTCTTCTCGACTTCATTGAGAGTATCTGGATTTGTTGCAAGAAGTTGAAGAGCTTGGTCCAGTGTTCCTCTAGGAAGATCAAGGAATGCATCTCTTTTGAGGGAACTGGAAGTGCCATCAGTGAAAGTCAGCTGGATGGACTCTTCCTCACAAGAGATGTCGTTTAGTGTTGTGCAATTCATGAGCTTCTTCTTTATCTCCTTGAATTCTTCCAGGGTTAGGGGTTTTGATGGATCAGAGGATGATTTGGTTTTTGAGTGGGTTCTTGGTTGTGTTTTGGGTCGTAGGATAGGTGGTGGTGGTGGTTGGTGGGAAGCAGTGGGTGATGGTATAGGTAGGGTTGATTGAGAAGGTTCAGGGGTGAAAGGTTCTATTTTGATAGGGAAGGGAGAAGGTGTAGGTTGTGTTTTGGGTATTGGTTTGGGTGCCATACTCTGAACACTAGGAGTTTAAGCAACCTCCTGCCTTCTTCCTAAGCGAATATCAGCTTTGATGTCGCTGACATGTCGCTGTAGGGTCTTGATTGACATGGGACCCACTTGCCTACTGGAGAAGTCGTGAGCTCGGAGATATGATTTCATCCAATCCTTGTCTCCCTCCTTTTTGGCAGCTGCAAGTTCTCCCTCTACCTTCTTCTTTCTCTTCTCTTTCAGCTTCTCCATAGTAGCCTTCTTCCTCTCCTTGTTGATTAGATCTTGCTCTTTGTGAGAAAGAAACAAGATCATGTCATGTTTGTAAGGTGCCAGCTCCTCTTGAGAATAGCCTCTATTGAAGAGAAAGGCTATTCTCTCCATCCACTCCCTTTCTATGGCTTCTTCCTTCTTATTCCTTCTTTCCTCCTCTTTGGCCAACCTTGTTGCTTCTTCCTTTTCTTTGTACAGCAAGGTTGCCTTTTCTAGTTTCACAAGCTCATCAGTTAGGAGTAAAAGAGTTTCTTCATTGGCTACCCCCAGACTGATGAGCCTATCAATGATTTCCACCCTCCTTTTATTGTTGAGACTTGCTTGGGTGGCTGTTGCTGCTTTGCTACTTGCAGCCAACAACTTTCCAGTATCAAGTCTGCCCTTCTTCTTTAGCTTCTCTAATCTTTCCTCTTCTAGTAGCTCCTCAGCAGTAAGCTTTCTCTTCCCCTTAAGATCAGAGGAAGATTCAGCCTTTAGGAACTCAGGTTCAAAAGATTTAGGTTGGAGTGAGGGTGTTTGAAGTAGTGGTTCTTGTAACAAAAGGGTTGTAAGGAAGTCCTCACTGTTAATCTCAGAGGCTAGTTCAAGAATTGCCTCTGTAATAAACAAATCACTGGACAATGAAGACAATCCAATTATTCCTTCGGCAACTTGGATTTCTGCCTCGAAAGTAACTGGAACTGCATTACCTATCCCATCCAAATCAGTTGCTGGGCCATCAGTCTATACATCCCCTTTAAAGTTAATATTGGGTTCAATAGAGACCTTAGGTTGACCAACTTCCTCTTTAGAGGTAGGTGGTGCATTCAGCCTTTTAAGCTCTTCAGCTCCAAAGTAGGTGACAGCTAGATCAGGGGAGGGCTATTCAATGGAGGAGCTCAACAGAAATTTGGTTAGAAACCTATTGAGATCTATAGGCATCCTTTGGTCCACTTGAAAGGTAATGGGAGCTGGTTGAGGGAAGACTGTTTTAGGGTTATGCTACTGGGGGTAAAAGATAGATAAGGCATCAAGAGAAGTTGTTGCTATGGGGTAAGTGGGTTCCACATGATGTTGTTTCTGTACATTCTCCCCCTTTTTGGTAGCATCATCTTGAGAAGTAGATGAGCTGAAGGAAGAACTTAAAGAAACCTGGATAGGTACGTGCCTGGATAGGTACGTGCCTGAAGATCTTTGACATAGCTGTGGAAGAGTAGTTTTGTCTTCGGAAGACTTCTTCAACTTGTACACAAAATTGTTCTAAGTGTTGTTTTGGTTGCACCAGTCTCATATGATCCAACAAACTCCCCCTAGGCTGATGCTACCAAAACTTCGCTTTCTTCTACTCTTCAAAGCCTTCAACACTAGAGAAATCAAATATTTATCTGTCTATTTGTTTTTCCTTAATGTAGTGGTGAGGAGTTTGTATAGGTCATTCGTAGATAATAAATCCAGTCGATTGCTCTGAATGACGTGTACTCTTTGCTGCATCCCTCTGAAGAGAGTTAGTTGATGGGAAAGATAGTCATATTCCCATCTAACTATAGGATCTGAAGTGAAGCCCTCAACCATCTGTAGAACGATTTTCCCTTTTGTGGTTATGCCTTCTTCTGCAACATGTGCTCTCCTTTTTAACTCTTCTTCAATCTTGGCCTTCTTTGTGAGCTCAGCTAGATGAAGGCTGCTTAAATGAGTTCTGATGTGAGCAGTTATCTCAGAGTTAGAGGGATTGGAGAATGGGTTCTCTGCTAACTCAGCAATGTCAAATCTACTGGAATGTAGCAGAGATGAAGTGTCAGCCCTGGGAACTTCACCATTCTCCCTTTCCACAGCGAAGCTGTAGGAATCTTCATCGAACCTCCACTGGACAATTTGCTTTCTAGGATTGAGGGGTTTTGTTGGCAGTTTGTCCCCTTTCCTAGTGTCCAGCAGAGTCACCAGCATTCTTCTTAACTTCTTCTTGACTTCATTGAGAGTATCTGGATTTGTTGCAAGAAGTTGAAGAGCTTGGTCCAGTGTTCCTCTAGGAAGATCAAGGAATGCATCTCTTGTGGGGAACTGGAAGAGCCATCAATGAAAGTCAGCTGGATGGACTCTTCCTCACAAGAGATGTCGCTCAGTGTTGTGAAATTTGTGAGCTTCTTCTTTATCTCCTTGAATTCTTCCAAGGTCAGGGGATTCGAATGAGATCCGAAATCCAAATAAGGAATTTGGATTCGGATAAGATCTAATCCAAATAAGGATTTGGCTCAGTTTTTTAACACCCAAAAAATTATTAAGAAAAGAATAAAGAAAGAAAGGAGAATTTGCATAAGTGGAGGGGCTAAAGTGTACAAAAGGACAAAACATTATTACTTTATGTTTAAATGGGGTATGGCCGCCCTTACACCACCTCCTCTACACTACTTTTGGCTGAAACAAGAAAGAAGAAAGAAGAATTTTGTGTTCATCGGTTTCTAGAGAGAGGAACTGAAGAATTGGTGAAGGTGAGTGTTTACTTGCATTTTGTTCGGTTTCAGCTGAGTTTTCAGCTTTGGGACCGATTTTTATGTGTTCTTTTGTGTTCAGTTGTGTGTTTTGGTGTGTTTAGGTGTTTGAACTCTTTGTGGCCTCAAGTTTGGTGGAGTTTTGCTTGAAGGCTGCAATAGGTGAGTTCTAGATCCCCGGTTTTTGTGTTTTATACTTGTTTTGAGGCTGAAAATATGTAACTTTCATTTTACAACTTTTAGCATGTTTTGATCGTATGTTTATACTCTGTTTATACGGGTGAATGTATGTTTGTGTATGATTTGTTGTGTTTCGTTTTTATATGCTTGTTTTAGGTGCTTGGTATGTTAGATTTGGGTTAGGAACATGTTAAAATGATGATTGGGCTTGAAAATAGTGTAAGTTTGAATTAACAACTGCCCGTGCGCCTAACATAGTTCCCATGCGCTTGGAATTTTTTCCATGTGCCTAAGTGCCTGCTTATACGCCCATATAGTGCCCATGCGTCTGGAAAGTTGTCTATGCGCCTAAGTCCTTTCCCATGTGCCCAAGTACCCCATGCGCCTACTGCCCAAATACCTAAGTATGGTTCATGCGCCCAAGCAGTACTCATGCGCATAGAATTTCATCATGTGCCTAAGTTTCCCATGTGCCCAAGTGCCCGTGCGCCTAAATAGTACTCATGCGCCTGCATAGTGCTCATGCGCCCAAATGCCTTAGAAAATTTTCTGAAATTTTAGGAAATAGAAATTTATGATTAAGCCCTGGGATGTTTTGGTGGTTATGTTTGTTGGTGTTATGCATGTTTGTGGCTGTTGTTTATGTTCCCTATTACGTATTACTACGTGACTTTACGTTGTGTGTTTATGCTCGTATGTAAGTATTATCATAATGAAGCGAAAGATTAATGATAATGAAAAGTGGAACCTAAAGAATGAATGAAAGTCTTGCAAGCAAAAGTTTATAGAGGTTCACAACTCATTGAGAGTTGTTAGCTCAACTGTGTGTTATATAGCGTGTGATTTGGCTAACCCATGAGGGTTCACACACAGGAGGGTCAGTCTTTGTGACTGATCTAGACATGCAAAAACGGGATCCTTGTCGGTTGCTTCGTGCACGATGATGGGGCATAGCATATGACAGATCTAGATAAAAGTGAAAGATAATAATGAAAGAAAGTGCGAAAACAAACGATTATGAACGATGGTGGAAGATAATAAATGAATTTTATCTAGTTGTATGTATGATGTATGATCACGTACAAAAGTAAAGAAAGTGTTTTTCGGTAAAAGTAAAGTATTTTATTTATAAAACTAGAACTCACTCAGCAACGCTGACTTTTATGCATTTTCAGTTGGCAGGTAATTCGTTGCTGAGGATTGCATGAGGGTAAAGCTACTTGGCGGGCAAAGACTGGCATCCATTTCATGCATAATAATATTGTTGTTTTGTAATACAACTGAACGATTCTTTTGTAACACTAAAAATACAATGATGTATTATTTAGCAACATCAAATATTAATGCATGAATAGATTTTGATAACTTAATCCACTGCGATGTTTTTATGAAATGTATTTATTTTATATGAAAAATGCTGTGATTGTCCAACTGTGAGGTCTCCGAGAACGGGCTCTTACAAGTTGGTATCAGAGCCAAAGTTTAAAAGAAATGGGTAAATTATTTTAAAAACCTAAACTTAAACTGAGAATGGGACCAAATGGAGGGATGCCAGCCCAAGTAACTATGTGCCATCAGGTGATTTATTTTCTTAAAATTAACCGGTATTATGTGCGTGTGCTATCTGATTTATGTGCCCTTAGTAGATTTGAATACTGATGTAGTCAGGATAGGAAATGCTTGGAGGATGAAGAGTAAAGTAAGTGGCTAATCACAACTAGCCACTGTAATTAGGGACTTACTATACTTGACATAGTCCGAGCTATTACCTTGAATGACCGTGTTGGTGTTTGAATCTTATAGTTTTTAGATGATGGCTGGTGGTAGATCATCGAAGGCTTCTCGAGGCGGAGTACGGGGTGGCCGTGGTGCTGGACCATGTATCACGAGGACAAAGACTAAGACTGCTGAGACAGCTCTTGCAGAGCCCGAGCTTCATCACCAGGAGGGCGGTGATGAGAGTGCTAACTTGAGAGCCTCAGTAAAGGAGGCGGTTGTGGAGGAAGTTCATCAGGTCATGCAGATGATTCTGCCGTCTGTAGTGACCGAGGTTATTAGAGCCGTGAGGGAGGATGAGAAGAAGGAGAAAGAGGAGAGAAGGAGAACTGCTAGGCGAGGGGGCTAAGGAGTAGGTCCAAGGGAGATGGAGCAACCAGATACTGAGATGGTTGTCTCCAGTGATGAGGAGGAAGAGGGGGAAGCAGTGCAGGAGACTACGAAGGGGTGCAACTATGGAGCATTCCAAAGATGCAGATCCCTAACTTTTGATGGTAATGGTAATGCTGCTGCTGCTCACCGTTGGGTGAGAGAGATGGAGGCTATGTTGGAGATCAGCAAATGTAGGGAGGATCAGAAGGTAAAGTTTGCTACCCATTCATTCGTGGACTTGGCTTTATGTTGGTGGGATAATATTGTCCAGGCCGAGGGTAGCAGGGTTATCGGGAGGATGATGTGGAACGAACTGAAGAAGATGGTGATCGAGGAGTTCTGTCCTCATAGAGAACTTGACAAGATAGAGAGGAGTTCTTGCAGTTAGAGGCGGGAACCATGACACACCAGCAGTACATGACGAAGTTTAATGGGATGGCAAGATTCATACCAGAACAGGTAACGCCGGTGTCGAGGAAGATCAAGATTGGTGTTATGCATGTTTGTGGCCTGTTGTTTATGTTCCCTATTACGTATTACTACGTGACTTTACGTGGTGTGTTTATGCTCGTAAGTAAGTATTATCATAATGATGCGAAAGATTAATGATAATGAAAAGTAGAACCTAAAGAATGAATAAAAGTCTTGCAAGAAAAATTTTATAGAGGTTCACAACTCATTGAGAGTTGTTAGCTAAACTATGTGTTACATAGCGTGCGATTTGGCTGACCCATGAGGGTTCACACACAGGAGGGTCAGTCTTTATGACTGATAGAGACGTGCGAAAACGAGATTCTTGTCGCTTGACCCCAAAAGGTAGTTGCATCGTGCACGATGATGGGGCATAGCATATGATAGATCTAGATAAAAGTGAAAGATAATAATAAAAGAAAGTGCGAAAACGAACGATTATGAATAATGGTGGAAGATAATAAATAAATATTATCTAGTTGTATGATCACGTACAAAAGTAAATAAAGTGTTTTTCAGTAAAAGTAAAGTATGTTATCTATAAAACTAGAACTCACTTAGCATCGCTGATTTTTATGTATTTTCAGTTGGCAGGTAATTCGTTGCTAAGGATGGCATGAGGGTAAAGCTACTTGGCGGGCAAAGACTGGCATCCATTTCGTGCATAATAATATTGTTGTTTTGTTATACAACTGAACGATTCTTTTGTAACCCTAAAAATACAATAATGTATTATGTAACAACATCAAATATTAATGCAAGAATGGTTTTTTATAACTTAATCCGCTGCGATGTTTTTATGAAATGTATTTATTTTATATGAAAAATGCTGTGATTGTCCAACTGTGAGGTCTCTGGGAACGGGGTCTTACATGTTTATTTGGATTTGGATACGGGTCGAATTTTGGATATTTTCGAACATTGTTTTTTTTGACACCCCTAATAATAATCCTTATTTGCATATGTAATGTTTAGGATATGATATGACAAGAATGAAATGGCCAATGTCTTTGTTATGTAACATATATACTAAATTATGTTTTATAAAAAACCTAAAACTCACCCAACAACGCTAATTGTTTAGTATGCATGCAGGTTCTTCAGTTAGGCTAAGGCTAGATGATTTAGATTTCATAAGGTGAAGCTTACCCTGACACAAGAAGACTAACATCTTGTTATCTTTAGTTGTTACGTTTAAGACATTAATATCATGGTTATGTAATAGGTAAATATCTGAAATTAACTAGTGTTTAAAAATGTTGAATGTTTTTTGCTGTTATGTATATGAAATTTCCAGTTTGAGAATTATGCATGTGATTTGTAAAACTAACTATGAGGTCTCCGGAAATAAAGCCTTGCTATATTGGTTTGAAAACATACTTTAGCTTATATAGTAAAAAGTGGATTTTTATACATATTTATCATATACTATGATAAATTTATTATATTAATAACATGAAAATTATATAAATATAATTTAACCATCTAGGCATAACTTGGTAAGAGTTCAAATAAAAAGGTTTCTAATGTAAAGAGTGTTAAAAGGAATCATAACCATTTTTATTTTTAGTTGGGATCAAATTGTAGGAAAAAGTTTGTTAAAAATGTATTGTAGACATAGAAACTTTTATTGACTTTTCAAAGTTCTTTCACTTTTCTTAAACATTAATAAATTTTATATACATAAATATTTTTTTATAAAAAAATAAAATACACTATAAAAACAAATTTTTTTTTTAAACAATCACAATATTGTTATATTCAAAGGTAAACAACATATGAAATAACACTGATGTATACAAAACATAATGTGTTTTTTTTAAAACAATCATAATATAGTCATTGTGTATTTCCTGCAGTTCATTGTGTTTTTTCGTTTGTTATTGTGTTTTCCTAAATATTCTTGTGTTTCTCTAAATGATGAATTCAGGAAAACAGAATTCTGAAATAACACTGATGTATACAAAAGATAATGATATAATAACCATTAATTTATTTAATACATTAAAACATATTTGTTTTTCTATTATTATAAGTTTTGAAAAACACATTGATGATATAACATTATTGTGTATTTCTATATATAAAATAATGATATAATAAATTTCTCTTATCTAGAAAAAAACAATGACAAAAATAACACAAAATAATTTAACACGTTAAATTTAATGATAAATACATAAAAAATGCTGAAAAATATTTGACACAATTACCTTATATTTTTGACACGTCATATTTGACACAATGACTTAAATAACATCTCCTTTAACAAATAATAGAACACATGTCAAGTGTAATTTTTTTAATATTTAATATTACATATATTTTTTTTTACTATAATACCACCGGTATAAATTTCATAGACTGAATGACATTTGGTATAAAGCTCGTCTATATCATAAACTAAATTATTATAATATATTTCATTTTCAGTAGAATGAATTATAATGTAATACAACTACTTAGTTTGGTCCATAAATTGAGTGGCTCATGTGCAATAAATACAACGTGATAATATTCTCTACGTATTGTTATATTCTGTCCCGTCGTTTATTAGCTTTCTTTACAAAAAAAAATATACATGATATCTCATACGAAACTATCTACACTAATTTATATTAGAGGGTTGTTAATGTGATACGAGGGAAATACAACATGTAGTTATATTTAAAAAATTATAGTAATACGTTAGTAAAATTAAAAAGAATTAAATGCTTGACTTTTTTATGTACCTTTTCTATACAAATATTAATGTATGAAAAAATTATAAATATTTAAAAGTCGTTGGACAAATCGGTTTAAAAGAAAATAATTGTAATCACATAATTGACACATGTGTGAAAATATAATTAAATTAGTTAAATTCATAAAAGAAAGTGTCTTTTTAAACTTTTAACTTAAAGTTAATGTTGAAAGATAATCCCTTCATTCTCAAATGTATTACAATATAAAATAGATCAATAGAAATATATATAAGATTGGAACATATACTATGTCAATAAAAATTATTTTATGTCAAAATCATTATAAAGATGTAATAAAAATAAATAAAGTAACTTCAATATTAGAATTTTTAATACTGCACATTTAGTAATAAAATTGCCATACTATACTCTCAAGTATTAAAATTTAAAGTTAACTTCCTTTAGCATATATAATATATACTTTTAGCCCATTAATTTTTTTTACTAACTTCATTTTCTTCAGTAACTTTTGTTTATTAACTTAAAAAAATTAATTTGTGTTTATATTTAATTTTATTTTCATCGTCGACCATCGCACTTGTACTGACGCACGACCACCACTTCACCTTAGTACGTATGTATGTCTCAACATTTCATTTTCAATTTTAATCCACATTTACTTTCGATCAGGATAATCTACTTTTGACTTTTGAGTAGAGTTAATTAGTTTGATTATGCTATACTCTAATTCAAATTGATGTTGGGAAAGAGAATCGGACCTGCATTAGAAGCTCTAGGGTTCATGTACTTCAACATGGGTTACAAATTATAACATCATAAACTAGTTCGATTTATGAATTGTGTATTGAAACAATTTTTTATAGACTGCAACTTTATGGTGCTACGCTCCATAACTTTGCTTTGGCACGCTAATCTTTGCTTTTCGTTAGTAAGTCACCAAAATAAATAAAGTAAAATATAAATAATTAGTAAAAAAAATATTAAAACAATTATGTAACAAATGCTAAACATTTTTTTTTCTTTAGTAGCTCACCAAAACAAATATTTACTTATTATATAAATATATAAATTTTAAAACCAAATAATTATACATATATTTTATAAATAAATTAAATGGTAAAACAATTTAAGTAAAATTATAATGCATAACTAGATAAATTATTAAATAATTAAGCACCATTAATACATAATTTCATACACATACATATAATTCAACAAAAATAAATAAATAGCTGGACAAAAATGTTTTTGTCAAAAAATAGTCAAAACAAATAAATCTATATATTTATAAAATGTAAAATATACTTTTACAAATAAAGCAATTAAACTTTGAAACAAAATTTTTGCGGCTCTTGTATGTATAAAATTAAGCAATTTTTTAATAAAGTTTCCGATTTGAAGTTTTACGACAATAATTAAAAATAAAAAACTATAAAAAATATTTTAAAACACAACAATGGGGTTCTGCTTAAAGGAGGCATAGGTTTAATCCACTTAAATTTGCAGGACATGGCATCAGCATCCGCTTATACAGTGCATGCGATGATTATTCACAAGTCGTTTCACGGCATGCACACAGTTTATTGGCGATTGATAAAGACATTTGGCAACATGCGATGGCTAAGTGCTAAATCACCTAACGATGGCGACGATTGATAGATGAGTCTATTGATCAATATTAGTAGCTAATGCTGGAGTTTGATTAAGACTATAGACAGCGAGGGAGATCCAGGGCTCTACAGCGGGTTGTACACGTACGGATCGATTCAAGATCACATGCAGGGTGTCGAGCATATACTACCTATAGCATGTTCACCTCGTAGATAGCCATGTGTGAGGAGATAGAGGCCTCCACCAGCCACTCTGTAGGTGATATGGGAGGAGCATATGCGCGCGGCATAAACAAATGTTGGAGCTAGCTTATCATGGCTACATGCATATTCCAATACCGCCACAACTCCAGCAGCCACAACAGCATCCGTAGATGCAACCTGACGTTGACTTGGAGCATAGAGATGCAAATTCAGAAGCCGTCCTGTGGATTTATCTTTTGTACGTGGTTCATTCTATTCCCTTGTACTTTTGATTTGTTAATTTTGATGATTATTCGATATGAGTGTACATAATACTAGCTATATGTTTGGATGCTTGTATGTGGGATTCAGTTTGGGTGTGGATGTGTTTATTATTATTTTATTATATTGGTATGATGTTTAGTGGTTCCATATGTATCAGAAGACGGCTGTTCATGCAACTTACGAAAGGATTAAAAACTAACGTCTTAGCACCACATCAACTTCAAGGAAGTTTCAGTTTTCCGTTTCTTGTATTTTTTTCTATTTATTTGGTTGCTTATATTAATTTTTATTTGAACATTAGGGGCCATGTTCAATTCAAATGTGAGGATGATGTTAATTGGCAAAACTTCGACAATTTGATTTGATAATAATATAAATTCCCAATTTTTTTTTAAAAAAAATACCACGAAAAATCACTCATCTACACATATAAAACATGACTTAAGCAAATCATGATGCGAAGTTGATTAGTGTTTAACAGTCAAATCTTGAGCATGATTTACTTTTCTTAGTCACCTGATTAAGTTAATTTTACAAGCGTTTTTCAAGTAAAATAGTATAGATGTCTACTAAGTGAGGTAAACCGATAGATAATAACGTAAAATTACCTTCGTTTACATTTGAGATCTATTCTTTATAACTTTACTTTATGCATTTCACATGTAATTTTTTGAGTGTTTATATCACATGATTACATACATTCTAAAACTCGTCTAGGTTACGCACATCAAGACCATGAACTTTAAACTTGCACAAAAGTGATGAATGCACCTAGGATTTAGTTACCTAAAATGTTATCCACTAGTTAGCCACGTTGAGCTATTTATTTACCGTTTTTCTATATTTATACCCATGTTAGCTTAGCTTTTATTTGTTTATACCTTTTGTTTAAACTTGTATGTTTAAAAAGTCCAGCTAAGTTATTGTCTAAATAGTGTATCTCATTTATTTATGTGTGATTAGTTGGTCTCAATTTCCAATTTGGCTGAAAGCATTTATTATGATGAAAAATGAACAACATAAATAAAATAAAAGAGTGGTGAAAATTAGACCACACAAAAAAATGTCTATCATTAGTTTTGTTTGCGAAATGATCCAAGTTTGATCCTTACTTTTGGTTTTTATTTTTTATTATTATATAACGTGCTTAGCCTAGCAAGGTTAGATTTTTCAAACAACTTAGCCTTGTTTTTCTTTTGTTTATTCTTATCCCTCTCCCTGATCACGTTATGTCACACCCAACAGATGACGGAATCATCGGTATGGACGAAGGTGAATCGACTGTTCATATCACATGATAGTCAAAGCATTAAAATAGTATTTAATGTAAATTCATAATCATTCAATAAGCAAATAATGTTTTAAAATCAAAAATGAATTAAATAAGAATATAAAATTGTCTTATTATTTAACTAGGTCAAACATCTTAGCTGTAAATTTTGCATGTAATCTAACTAAGCTGCAGTTTTTTGAAATCATGTGAAAAATAACAAGTCAGCTAAAAAATTAGTCGGTGAGCAATCACAGGTTTTCATACATAGATATATTGCATAAATTAATTGAAACAATTCAATTCTCATTGCATGTCAAAACTTATATGGCAATAGTAAAATATAAAAGACAAACTAAACACAATCAAACCTAATGACTGAATTAACATGGTCCGCAGACGAAGCCTTATTATTAAAACACATGTATGAATATGGTTTCAATCACCCTCGAATAATCAAATGATGTGAGTTTGTCAAACTAATAGATCTATCATTGTTATCATAGTTTGAATAAATTAATGATTATGCTAGCATCAAGTTTAACTATAAACACATAGCTGCAAGTAATAAAATAGCATGATTTGAATTGAATTTTGAATAAAATAAATAATAGATAATAATGGATTGAATAATGTCACATGATTTTCTCAAAATATAAATACACAGAAAATAAGCTATGAATACTCACTTGATAGTCGTATGTGCTTGAAATAATGAAATGTTAGATTAGACATCAAAAGTTTCCTCACGGGTTAACCTAAAGAATAATGTCATGTTAAAGTAATAATAATAATAATATGTCTAAGTTCTAATTTGGAAATCTGTTTCATATTTGGGATTTGGTTTTATAATAACTAGAAATATTCTACACACGTGTTGCACGATGAATTTCGTCATGGACACGAATATTAGAATGTAAATACAAAACATATCATGATGGCTATCACTACGACATGGAACCCCAAGGCATGTAGGGATTGAACCTAGAGGCTCGAGAAATCAAATCAAGATGATAAAGATCAAGTCGCGCGAGAACCTGAAGTTGCCGCATGAGAAGTTCATCTCGTTCGAGAACTATGAAGTCGCGTGAGAACTATGCGAGAACTTCTAGTTTAGTATAAATAGTTGTTTGTTGATGTAATTAAGTAGAGCTTTTGTCATTTTCTTGATTTCATACTTAATTGTAATCACTCAAAATCAGATAGCAATATACTTGAGAAGTTTATTTACATTTATGCTTATCTTCTACTATTCAATCTTAATACCATGATGATTATATTTCGCTTTCTTATCACGAGATCGATCTTATGTTATTGCTGATCCTTACAATTGGTATTAGAGCTTGGTATGCTCTAGATCGATTGAATTGAATATTAAAGAGTGTTTTTGAAGTGTTCTTGAGCTCTGAACTTGAATTCTTTGAAGATTAACTTGAGTTTTGCTGTTTTTGACCACATTTGAAGATATTGAGAGTTTTTATGCTTTTGGATGAAGAGTTGATGTTGTTTATGTGATTAATTGAGCTTAATTGAATCAATTAGAGACAATTAGGATAAAAATTAAACCTAAATCACTAATTGAAAGCTTAATCAATTAATTTTGGACAATATAGTGAAAGATTGAAGTTGGAATCTTTGGAATTGGGAAAAATTGATCAGACGAAAACTTGAAATTCGCACGCGAAAAGTTCCAGTTCGCACGACAAGTTTGATATTCGCAAAAGTTTGTTGGAAAGTTTGTTTCAAATGATTTCTTTCACGCGAGAAGTTCATCTTTTCACAAAAGTCAGTTAGAAAAGTATCCACGCGAAAAGTTTATGCGAGAAGCCTATGCGAATAATGTTGGTCAAAATTGTTCTCGCGAGAACTTTAAGTTTGAAGAATTTTTGAAAAGTTTGAGTCCCGAGTTTCAAAATGGAAAATCTAATGAACATCACTGCTACCCTTAACCTTGATAATGAGATTGGCACGAGCACCAAACCTCCTAGATTTCTCAGTGAAGAAGATTATCCCGATTGGGTTTACCGATTTGAGAATCATGTTATTTAGACCGAACCTCGGATGATGCGGTCAATTAAACAAGGATCGTATATTCCTATGTATAACAATAAGAAGGGAGAGTTGGTACCCAAACTTGAACATCTTTGGGATGAGGAAGATGTCAAGAAGCTTGAGCTTGATGACAAAGCGTATGCTGCCATCACTATGGCACTTACTACTGAGATTGCTTAAAAGTTCAAGGATTTCAGAAGGGCTAAAGAGTTATGGGATGCGATGGAAGAACAGATCATGGGCAATAAGGATATGAGGGAAAGCTGGAAGGACATATTGAACCAAGAGTTTAACATGTTTAACCATGTGCTGGGTGAGACATTGGAGGCTCAAATGTCCAGGTTTGTTAAGCTGATAACAAAGATAAAAAGTGTAGGAATTACCTTGGAGAATATTTCTATAAACAAGAAGCTGTTAAACTCGTTGCCTTACAGCTGGAACAAAAACCGCACCACTATCAAAAGAACAAAGGATCTATTCACCTTATCCTTCAGCGATCTGATTTCCACTATAAAGTCATATGAGATGGATGACAAACAGAGAGCTGCAAACCATATTAACACCATAGGAGTTGAAGCATCTGCATTATATGCAAAAATTTATAGTAATTCAATTACTATGTCAGCTATTCTCAGTTGTGTCAACAACAATCAACCAACTCGATTAATTCAATTGTCAAAGAACCATCCATGCCTTAGTTTCAAGCCTCTCATCAAAACCAAGTCACTTCGATCCAACCTCAACCTTAACCTCAACCTCATGTTTATCCAAACAATCAATCCTCACAACCCACACAACAAGCTTTTGTTATAAATTCCAATCCATCCAAGCAAACCATTCAAATAGCTGAAGAGCATCTGGCTCTATTCATAACCTTCATGAATAGCTATGAAGCTTTCATAGTCAGAAGACTTAGTGCACCCAACATCTTAGTTGATGACTTGCAACAAGTTAATCCTAATGATGTTAAGGAAAATGATATCAAGTATCAGATGGCTACGGTGGTGTACCAGGAAAACATTTTTGTGAGGAAAATGGGGAGGAAGATGTTTGGTTTAAACAACTCGAGCAAGATTGGGTTTGATAAAACAAGTTTGAGATGTTATAACTGTGACAAACCTGGTCACTTTGCTAGAGAATGTACAGAGGGAAGGACACACCAAACTGACAATGGAAAGAAGATGTTGACTGTGGAGGTAGAATCGAAGGGAGATAAAGCAAGCTCATCAAATAACAAAGCATTGGTTTCTCAGACCAGTGGAGAGTATGATTGGTCAGACCAGATGGAGATTTTGGATATTAAAATGTCTACTGTTTTGTTAGCTGAAATTCACACTGATGAAGAAAGTGTTGATGAGAACATGCTTGTTGCGTTTGTGTCTGATTATCTGAAGAAGGGGATCTTTGTTGAAGAAGATGTTGAGAAAGTTGAAGAGGTGCTTAAAGAGGAAGATGTTAAGATTACTCCAGCATATTCAAAGATGACTAAAGAGGGTAAGGAAGAAGTTGAAGAAGAAGTTGTTGAGTTTACTCCAGCTGAGGATGAAAAGAAGGTTAATATGATCTGGTTGTCGAGCTCGATCAAAACAAGTTATTATATCGGTCTTAGCTACCTTTATTGTGTAAGGATAAGGAAGGTCTTCTTCACAGGGAATATGTGAAAAGTGTTTAACAATATGACTCATTTAACTTAAAGACACGAAATTTAATATTAAAAAGTGGAATGTTGGATGAAATTAAGAACAAAATTGCAAAAAGCAACAAACCTTAAAACGAATTTACTTAAATAATGAAAAACAATCACTTCCGGGTTTCAAGTTCTACAAGATCAATGGGTTATCAAGTGTACTTTAGGGTTGCATAACATGACTCAAGATCTTAGCTTTTGATTGAAGTGATAACCAAGGAACAATCTTTTAAGACTCGTTAATTCACAAAGTTACCAATTCATCAATATCAAGTTATCTACTTGTCTCAATGAGCTAACGATGCAAGGAAACCGAAAACTAATGATAAAGCAAATAACTTTCTTTATAAATAAAATTTTTAACTCAATCAAAACCTTCAATTACATTTAATCACAAAGTGTTCAACATAAAAACCGTAACCATGACTAAGCATCTCACTTAGCAAGAACTCTTCACCCGATGGCAAACTGGAACTATTTAGCCACTCATGGTCTTCATTGAATCTTCAATCATGTTTTGATGATGATCAACGATGATTTGGGATGTGTTGGGAAGCTTGAAATCACCCAAAATCACCTTGAATTTGCTAGATTTCGGCTGAAAAAAGTTCTCTTTCGAATTGGGTTGTATGTGTTTAAATAAACTTCAAGATCCACAAAATCTGAGTGTTTGTTGATGACCGGCGTATGATACGCCCAGGGTCGGCGTATCATATGCCCCTCTCAGCTTCCATACACCCAAATTTCTGTAAGTTTTTCCAAATACACCGCCCATACGCTGACCGACGTATTATATGTCCATACCCGGCGTATCATACGCCGGTACACCTAAATTTGTGCCTTTTTTGTAACTTTTGATCTATACATCTTTAGTCCTTGTAGTTTCATTTTTGGCTTCTTTTACTTCCAGTAAAGCTTGTTTAGGCTTTGAACACCTATAATCAAAACACAGCCAAAGTAATCCTATTCACAATAACAACGATGTAAAATTATATAATTAGATCAATTAAACACTGAATTATTGACTCGTGATCACATCCCCACACTTAACATTTTGTTTGTCCTCAAACAAACTTATTTTCACACTTCACCTTAATTAATCAAACATGCTAAGTTATCACAACTTTTTATAAGTTAAGGTCCAGAGGCATATTTAGTTAAACTTTCATCAAGTAAGATTCACAACCCAACATGTTATACCACTTATGTTTTAAACTTAGAATCTTTAGTTGGCATAACTTCACCTTTTGCTTCAAACATTCATGCATTGACATTCCTCACAATGAACACTCCTCTCGGTTTTGTTTTGTGGACTAGTGATTATATACTAGTATATCTAGAATTCTCAAACCAAGAATGTATATTTTTATCATAAGCTCGTATATTAATCATATCGCCATCAATTAACACAATATAATGCATAAATCAAGAGGTCTTTCATGGGTTGTAATGTTAGGCTAAGGTTTAAGGTGGGATAGAGTAGGGACTTTAGAGTGGCTAACGGGTAATGAAATCCAATTTAACGAGCTAGACGTCTTATTTATCAATCTCTATCCTTTATAGCAATAATATCACCGCATTCTCAAATTGTTTTTGTTGCTTCATATTTTGATCATTTTGATCTCATATTTAGCTTTTCTTCTTTTTTTCTTTTTTTTTTTCATATATATATATATATATATATATATCTATATAACCAAATTCAAACCAATCATACTATTATTGCACTAATACTTAAAAGACACTTCTAGACAAGTCATGGATTGGGCTTCATCACCCTAGGTTTCATAAAAAGGCTAAGGCTTTGTAGGCTTATTGTTTTGGGCTTATTCAAACGACAAGTTGGGACTCAACATGGTGTCTAAAGGAAATTTATCAAGGTATGGAATTCGAAATACAATGTTCAAACAAATGGTTTATTCCTAATGCCTCTATCACATTCATACACATATTGCTTCATGATCTTGACACGCATCAATTACACGAGTTCTAACTTAAATGCACATTATGATTTCCCTCATTATAAAAAAATAGAAAGCAAATCAACATATGCTATGAATTGCTTAATTAGGCTCAAATTCTCACAGAAACGGTGGAAAAAGGTTAAAAATATGAAGCACATATGTCATCTACCATCAGGTTCGTTATGCCGCCTAAGAATTCTACCTAAATTTTTATAAAAATTTATGTTAGGATGCTTTTCTACAAGTTTAGAACAACCATGCCAAAAGATCTATACATACACATACAAGTAATAATTAAACATGTATAAAAAAATTTTGGGTCTCAAGCGCAACTAAGCTTAATTTGAAGATTTATTTTTTTGAAAAAGGTTCAAAATTTTCTCATTTCTCCCATTATCCCCACACTTGAGATACATTGTCCTCAATGTATGGTAGTCACAATCGGTATTTTCATAACATAGGGAAGTAGATTCTTAATTTCATTCCTATTATTGCTAATCAAGACAATTCATTGAGAAGGGAGACTAGTATGCCATATCCTAACATATGATCAATTAATTTCAACGAAAGCATGAAAAGAATATTATTCAAAACCAAAGTAGTGAAAAGAGCATATGGACGTGATCGCAATCATTATCAGAAGCCTTCATCAACCGACTTGTGAATCCCCACACTTGAGTGCTTACGTCTCGTGATTGACTATTAAAACAAAACAAAAACACACAAACTAATAAAAGAAATAAAACTCACTTTCGTAGGAATCATGGTTACATTTAGCATATGCAACAAGCCTTTAAACCCCTCGGCAGACCCGAGTGGACGAGTTGTAGTGTCGTGAGGGTTTCTAGTGAACACACCTACAAAGTTCTTGGGTTGCCTTCCGCAAGCACTAAGTTTTAGGTCTTTAGCTAGACCTTACATGAGACCACTTATGGTGGTCGTACTGAGAGCTTCTCTCCAAACTTCTTTTCAAATAAATGCTTCTCTTGGCTTGATAGATTCTCTTGTTCACTCAAGCTTTGGCCAAACATTGCTTCTTTAATCCTTGAATTCTTATGATCCAGTGGTTTACCCATCTTACCCTTTCGTCTCGGATTTTCATTCCTTGGTGGCTCCACCTTCACATCCTCCTCCTTTTCCATATTATCTACCTCAAACCTCTAAGGATCAAAACCATTCTTCTTGGTGATACCCTCGCTTACATGTGAAATGTAAGGAGGTGCACACTCGTTAGTAGCATCTAATACAGAATAATCATTGTTAACTACATATGTAATTGATTTTGAAAACATATTAAAGAACAACTTACTTTTTTTGAATGTCATGTTGATAATTCCATCTTAGCAATTGATTTGACTTTTGGCTGTTGCCAAGAATGGTCGTCCTAAAATTACCTTTGGTTGTTCATTCATCCTTACTGGTGCATAATCAAGCACTTTAAAGTCCACCGGGTAGTAGAACTCTCCTAGCTTGATGATCACATCCTTAACCATCCTACGGGGTTGTTTCCATGTCGAATCAGCAAGCACCATTGTTTTGTCAGTTTCATGTAATGGACCAAAGTCATATTGGTCATACAAACTTCCTGAAAGGATTCTCACACCGGCTCCATAATCCAAAAGTGCCCGCTTGATTTTAAATTTCCCAACTTGAATGGGAATAATTGGTTCTCCTAGTTCACTTCCTTCCACTTCATCAACTTCCTTATTGTTACCTACAACTACTTGAGGAGTAGAGGTTAAATCATAATCAATACATTCAGATTTAGGAACGATACTAACCAAGTTGATGTGCACATTCTTTGAACTTGAGGCTTGATGTTGAGGGTTCTTTATTGTATCACTTGGAAGCTTCCCCGGTTCTCGTCTAGACAATTGTTCAGCTAATTGTCCTAGTTTCTTGGCAATGGCTTCATTGATCTTTTCTTGCAACTCTCTAAATTGCTTGAACTCTTTCATCTCCTTTGCAAGATCTTGAATTGCTGACAAAATTGCATTGTCATTACCATTGCTAGTGGAAGCACCTTGTTGATATTGTTGATTGCTTTGTTGATATTGACCACCTTATTGGTAGCTTCTTTGATTGTAGTTGTTTCTTTGATAACCGCCTTGATTGTATTCTTGTTGCAAGCCTTGATATTGGTTGCTTCCTTGATTTGGTACCTAAAAAGGAGGATTCAATTGGTTAGTATTGTTACCATATCAAGATTTGGGTGATTTCTTAAGACCGGGATGATATGTGTTAGAATTCATATCGTATGTCATCCTTTCTCCTTGGACTTTTAATTGATGTACACTTTCACTCTTCCTCAAATTCAAGTAGCATGTGACCGATGTATGGCTGATGTCATTACACATGTCACACACTTCATACTCACTAGATATGTTCACCATGCCACTCTTTCCAACTTTAAGTCTTGCAATTTCTCATTCTAGAACCGCAATTCTATATATGGCCATATGATCATTCAGCATCTTTATGTTTGCACCCCTTGACCTTCGGCTTGATTGTGCACGCTTCTTGGAGATTACACTCATCCTTTCAAGAATATCCCAATCATCATCCTCATGGTTTAAGGTGAACGTTCCTGCACTTGTGGAATTTACATCTCTAGCATCCTCCGGTGAAAGCCCATCATAGAATGCTGAAATCAACTCCCACTTAGCTATGCCTTGATTTGGACAAGTTCTTAGCATCTCTTTGAATCGGTGAAAAGCTTCATGGAACTGTTCACCTGATTGTTGTGTAAATCCTCGAATGGCTCGCCTTGCATCACTTGTCCTTTGGTAAGTATAGTATTCATCCAAGAATTGTTGTTGCATTTGTATCCATGTGTGAATACTTGCAAATGGTAGAGATAGGAACCATTATTTGGCCTTGTCTTTAAGGGTAAATTAGAATATGACCAATTTAACTTCATCTGATGAAAAGCCTTGGCCACCAATGGTGCTACATGATGCCTTAAATTCAGATATATGCAAATAGGGTTCTTCAGTTTCCATACTATGAAAGTGAGGGAGAATTCCCAAACATTATGACCGGACTTCAAAAGCTTGTCCCCTTTATGTTGTTGAAACTATAGGAGATGAATTGATGGCAATAGTGGGACGAAAGTGACTATCCACACCATGTGCTGGTACATAGTGTTGCGCTCCTAGATTGGCAGGTATGCCATTAAATGGTTGACCTCTAATGTTGTTGCGAATGGGTGGTTGAGCATAACCACCCTGATCCCGATTTGGTTGACAGTTTTGATAGCCCAATTGGTTCCCAGAATCCTCAAAATCATGTTGGTTTGGTCTGTCCATATTGACTTGATCTTCAATCCACTCATCCACATAATTAGTGTGATGACTTCCTTCCACTGAAAACCGTTCCTCGTTATTATGAAGACTGCCTTCCTCGTTATGCTGAAAACTGGGATTGCGCACCTAGAAATTTGGCATTGGTTGGAAATTTATGGGAGGAGGTTGGTGTTGCACACCTTGATTTACAGGGATCTGCCCCTAAGGTTTGAGGGAACACGGGTAATGGAATATTTCCCAAGGGTTGGTTGGGTTGTGGTACTCCTTGGTTTTCTGGATTGTTTATCATTCTTTATTGGTTACTTCCAGGCGTTCTTGAAAGTCTACTTAGAATCTGATGAGCTGTTGCTGATGATGTAACTTCTTCTGATCTTGTTTGACCACGAATTTGAGAAGTCCCTGAAGTTGATGCTTTGTGAAACACACGATTCTTTCTTGAAGTCTTCTCGATTTCTGGATCAAATTGCAATGGTGAGGTCCTTCCTGAAAATCTTATATGTATTAATGTGATGGTTACCTGCAAACAAGAAAACTCAAAATACCTCGCGTAATACTAAACAAGAAAACAAATTAAAAAGAAAAAAAAAAGTAAAATCTTTTTGGGGTTTTTATAAAATTTTAAGAAAATAAAATAAAAGCAATTAAACACTAAGCTCACTAATTCCCTGGCAACGGCACCATTTTGATCTGGTTGTCGAGACCCGATCAAAAACAAGTTATTATATCAGTCTTAGCTACCTTTATTGTGTAAGGGTAAGTAAGATCGTCTACACAGGGAATATGTGGAAAGTGTTTAACAATATGACTTAATTAACTTAAAGACACAAACTTTAATATTAAAAATTGGAACTTTGGATGAAATTAAGAAAAAAATTGCACAAATCAACAAACCTTAAAACGAATTTACTTAAATAATGAAAAACAATCACTTCTGGGTTTCAAGTTCTACAAGATCAATGGGTTATCAAGTGTACTTTAGGGTTGCATAACACGACTCAAGATATTAGCTTTTGATTGAAGGGATAACCAAGGAACAATCTTTTAAGACTTGTTCATTCACAAAGTTACCAATTCATCTATATCAAGTTATCTACTTGTCTCAATGAGCTAACGATGCAAGGAAACCGAAAACTGATGATAAAGCAAATAACTTTCTTTATAAACAAATTGTTTAACTCAATCAAAACCTTCATTTACATTTAATCACAAAGTGTTCAACATAAAACCCTAACCATGACTAAGCATCTCACTTGGCAAGAACTCTCCACCCGAAAGCAACCTGGAACGATTTAGCCACTCATGGTCTTCAATGAATCTTCAATCATGTTTTGATGATGATCAATGATGATTTGGGATGTGTTGGGAAGCTTGAAATCACCCAAATCACTTTGAATTTGATAGAATTCTGCTGAAAAAAGTTGTCTTTCGAATTGGGTTGGATGTGTTTAAATAAACTTCAAGATCCAAAAAATCCGAGTGTTTGTTGATGACCAGCGTATGATACGCCCAGGGTCGGCGTATCATACGCCCCCTCAGCTTCCATACGCCCAACATTCTGTAATTTTTCAAAATACGCCCCCTGATACGCCGCCCATATGCCGGCCGTCGTATTATGCGTCCATACCCGGCGTATCATACGCCGGTACACCTATATTTGTGCCTTTTTTGTAACTTTTGATGCATACATCTTTAGTCCTTGTAGTTTCATGTTTAGCTTCTTTTACTTCCAATGAAGCTTGTTTAGGCTTCGAACACCTATAAACAAAATACAAGCAAAGTAATCCCATTTCACAATAACAACGATGTAAAATCACATAATTAGATCAATTAAACACTGAATTATTGACTCGTGATCAGAATGCTGTTGAGGAAACTCCGGAACCCAGAGCAAAAGAAAAAGTTGTTCTGAAAGCCTTCATGGTAAATGCCATACCTGAAGAGAAGACCAAGAAAGAAGAGACTGATGAGGTATACACCAATCTTTGCTAAAATACATGTTTAGAAAAGATTCAAAGATATAGAGTTCACAACGAACACTTGATCTCGGAAGTTGAAAAACTTCAATATCAAGCTCGTAAATATAAAAATGATGAGAAATTTTTTAAAGAAAATATAGAAGGATTAAACAAATCGATTTATCAATCAAAATTGAATCTTCATGATAAAGATTGTAACATAAATGATTTGAAAACAAGTAATAATGAACTATCTTTAGTAATTAATAAACTTAACAGTGAACTCTTACCTTCAAAATCGACTGTTGAGAAGTTTGAGTTGTCTTTAAACATGGTTGAAGGTATAATCAAGTCTCAAATTACTCTGAAAATTAATGATGTTAAAAGTGGAGTTGGATATTATAATATTGCGCCACCAATTAATCATAATTATACATGTTTACCTTCATCAACTACCACATCAGATGAAGAGACCTATGGATTAGGTTTTCAACCAAAATCAGACTTAATACCTCCAGGCAATGTTTCACTGACTGTTGACCCTGTCATAACTAAAATTAAAATTAATAATGACAATTTTTTTGTAGAAAGTGTGAAGAAAGAAAGGTTGGTTGAAGAATGGGAAAGTGATGATGAAATAGATTTTAAGAAAAATAAAAGTTGTAATGAAAAATTTTCATGTAAATCATCAATAGTTATCAATGAAATTTATGATGTTTTTGTTTCTACAAATGATTGTTCAAACATATCTAACAAACAAAAGAAATTAAAATCAAAGATTAATCATAAGGATATTGAAAGAAAACGTGTTACAATATCTGTACCTGACTTGAAATCTGATTTCAAGAACAGATTTGTTTCAAAAGGCAACATAGATAAGAAAGATCATATCTTAAAGGAAACAAATGCTTGTTTCTTTAAAAATAAATTTCCTTACTGCTTACTCTGTGAAACAAGATGTTTGTAGATAAAGTATTAAGGAAACTAGTCCCATTCCAATACCCACTAATCAAAAGGTTAAAGCTATAGTTCATGCCTCATCAGCTTCAGAAATGAATTAAACTGTTAGGAAAAATACCTCAATTCTTTCGGATTTAGCTAGATATATTTTTAAAGAATCACAAGGCCAAGGAAATACTAAAGCCAGATTCTATGATAACTGTGGCAGTTATCATAAATAGTTCGTGAGAAATACACGAGAGCCAAACGCATATCATAAAATATGTTGTTATATGTGAGGCAAGCCAAATCATATGGCTAGAAATTGCAATATTCAACATCAACTGACAAGCAAACAAAAATTTTCATAAATCAATTTCAAAAATAGAAAACAATTCTTTTTAAATACAAAATTCAAAAGGAATACAGATCAGTCAAATATTTTTGTGGATAAAAGAAATGTTCAAATAAAAACTGATTTGCATAAATAAAATTCAAACATGAAATCTTTACATGTTGATGATAGTAATCCTACTCCAATACAAACCACTTTAAAGAACATGGTTACACATCTGATTAAACCAATTCAAAAGTGGAAAATAAAAGAAAAACTATCTGAGCCTGATATTATTAAAGACTATGTTTTCAATGATAAAAAAGATATAATATTAAAATCTGTATCATATTTGGATGGTAACAATATGCTAAAGTCTACAATGGCTTGGGTTCCTAAAATTGAATAAATTCATTCATATGTGCAGGAACAACCAAGGCACGTTATAAATAGTGTTTGGCATGTTGACATCTATTGTTCTAGGCACATGACTGGTAATATATCTCTATTAAACAACATACAACCTTACAATGGAGGATATGTTATTTTTGCGGGAGATAGAGGTGGTAAGATTACAAAGAAAGGTTCAATGTCTAATGGTGTGTTAAGTTTTGAAGATGTCAATTTTGTTGAGGAACTTAAACATAATTTGCTAAGTGTCTCTCAAATTTGTGACAAAAAGTACTCAACACACTTTACTAATAAAGAAGATCATATTTTAAAACCTGGATTTGTAATTCCTGATGAATGGAGTTTGTTATGAACACCGAGAGACAAAGACACATACTTACTTGACATGAATGGTTCACATTCATTTGTAAGTACTTCTTGTTTGTTAACAAAAGCCCTGGAAAGTGATTTAATGTTATGGCATCGTCGTCTTGGCCTTGTAAACATAAAAAATATGAACAAGTAGGTTAAAGAAAATCATGTTGTGGGCTTACCATTGAAATAATTTCAACTTACAAAACATTGTTTGTCATGTTCCAAGGGCAACCAACATAAACTTCCTCATAAACCAGTTGCTCATACTAAAATTTAATCAATCCTTCAATTGTTGTACATGGATTTATTTGGTCCAGTAAGTGTTTTGAGTTTGGGATGTCGTGCATATTGCTTGGTTATTACTGATGATTTTTCCAGATTTACTTGGGTTTTTTTAGCAACTACGGATGAGATGCCTCATTTGCTGATAAAGTTTATAACCCTAGTAGAGAATCAGACTGACAAAACCATCAAGTGCATTCGAAGTGATCATGGAACAGAGTTTTGCAATCATACTCTAAATGAATTTTGTGATTCAAAGGTGATAGCTAGACAATTTAGTTTTGTAGGAACTCAACAACAAAATAAAGTTGCTGAAAGACGAAACAGAACTTTACTTGAAGCAGCCAGAACAATGTTATCAGTAGTCAAATTACCATCTTTATTTTAGGCTGAAGCTATTAACACTGCATGTTATGTTTGGAATCGTGTCTTAATCAATAAACAACAAAACATGACTCCTTATGAAATCTTTTTCAAACATAGACCCAAAGTAAAATATTTCAAAACATTTTGATGTTGTTGTACTCTGTTACGCACGTCTGATTCTAAATCAAAATTTGATGAAAAAGCTGATGAATGTTATTTTGTTGGATATCCAGCCAACAAAGTTGCATGCAAGGTTTATAATAAATGTACTAAACAAATAATTGTGTCATTTGATATAGATTGGCATGAATCTAACAAAACAGATGTAGGTTCTGCTCCTTCATGGGTATATGATTATGCTTTATTATTTGAAACATTTAATCGATCTTCTGTTGTTTCTACAGCTAATCCACCTTTGTCATCATCCATTCAAGACATTTTTTCTGATGATGTTGGATCTATGTCATCTTTAGATACAAGAAGATCTTCAGACATACCTTCTTCTTCTAATATCTCAACTGTTCAACAATCAGTTTCTGAATCTGAATTGCTTCATTTTGATCCAGTAGTTGAACAATCTTCTACATAAAATGATCCAATTAATACTATTCAAGTTCCATTTGAAAATTTATCTGTTGATAATGATATTCATCAAGAGGAAGATATTATGTGTCAACCTAAAGGAGGAAATAATGTTGAAGAACCTGTTGGTCATATATCTAATTTAGACGAAGTTACTTCTGAAGATACCATTCCTCAGCTAAGAATTCATAATGACCATCCAAATAAAGAAATTATTGGTCCGTTATCACAAGGTGTCCAAACTCAAAGTCAATCTTAAGCAATAAACACATGCTTGTATACATGCTTTATCTTTCAAATTGTGCCAAAAAACATTAAGATGGAATTGAAAGAAAACAGTCGGATTGAGGCTATGCAAGATGAGCTGATGCAATTTAAGAAGCTAAATGTTGGCCTCTGTGTGAACTTCCAAAGGGTAACCTGCCGATCGAAAATAAATGGATATTCAGAAACAAAACGGATGAAAAGGATGTGATTGTTTGCAAATAGTTCAGAATTGTTGTTCAAGGATTCTATCAAGTTGAAGGTCTTGATTATGAAAAAGTATATGCTCCAGTTTCAAGACTTGAAGCTATATGTATTTTTTTGGCTTATGCTTCATACAAGAACTTCAAGGTTTATTAGATGGATGTCAAAACTGCATTTTTGTATGGAGAAATGAAAAAGGAAACCTATGTTTGTCAACTACCTAGTTTTGAATATCCAGATCATCCTGACTATGTTTATAAGTTAAACAAAGCACTCTATGGCTTACATCCAACACCTTGTGCTTGGTATGCCACCCTCACTGAACATTTGCTTGCAAATGGTTATACACAGGGTGTTATTGATCAAACTTTATTCTTAAGGAAGACTGGCGATGATCTCATTCTTGTCCAAGTATATGTTGATGACATTTATCTTTGGATCTATCAATGAAGATTTATTCAAGGAGTTTGAAGCTGTGATGAAGAAGAAATTTAAGATGAGCTCTCTTGGAGAAATTTCATTTTCTTTGGGTATACAAGTTAAACAAGATGACCAGGGTATACTCATACATCAAGAGAAATATATTCACAGTATTCTGGACAAATATAAATTTCAAGAATCCAAGATTGCACCAACTCCGATGTCTTCTCGTCCTACTTTAACTCCTGATCTCAAGGGTGAAGACGTTGATCAACATTTGTATCGATCAATGATTGAATCTCTTATGTATCTCACTGACAGCAGGCCAGACATCATATTTCACGTCTATCAGTGTGCACGATATCAAAGTAATCCAAAAGGGTCACACATGAAAGTTGTCAATCGGATGTTTAAATACCTCAAGGGCCAACCAAAACTTGGACTTTGGTATCCTAAAAATTATGATTTCAATTTATATACTTATATTGATAGTGACTATGCAGGATGTAATTTGGACAGGAAATCAACCACAGGTGGAAGTCAATTTCTTGGAAATAGGATTTCTTGCCAATGCAAGAAGCAGCAGACGGTATCCATATCCACTACAGAAGTTTAATATGTGGCTGCATCAGGTTATTGTTCTCAAATCGTTTGGATTCAGCAACAACTTCTTGATTATGGTCTTAACATCTATAACATCAAGATTTGGTTTGACAATACTGCAGTGTTGAACATCGTGAAGAATCCTATCCAACATTCAAAAACAAAACACATCGACATCCGAATGCATTTTATCCGTTATTGTTTTGATCGAAAGCTTATTTATCTAGAACTAGTCAAATCAGATGACAACATTGATGATTTATTCACTAAGGCGTTTGATCATTCCTGATTCGACTTTTTGGTTCAACCTCTGGGAATGATTAACTTTGGTTAAAGATTAACCTCACACACTCTCGAAAAAAATTTTCTGTTCATTTTAGTTAAAATTATTATTTTCTTTCTAGATAATCATAATTTTAGGGGGAGAAAATCAAAAAACTTATCTCGAAAAAAGATTTTGTTCTTAGGGGGCGTAAAATTTAAAGAAAAATTACAAAAAAAATTTTGTTTAAAAAAATTTCAAAAAATTAAGATTTTAAGGTTACATAGGAAATGATAGTATATTTTCTTAATTTTGATATATTACATACTAAGGCTTAAAAGAAACTGACTTGGATTATGTTTGATATGTTGATAGGCTTGACTTTCAAGAATGAAAAGCACTATGATCTGTGATGCACTAAATGTAAAATATCTATGACTGAAATGGGTTACGCATCTAGGTTTTGTGGTAACACTGATTTCCTAGTAAAACAGACTGAGGGTTACAGTCTAGTTATACTTAAGCCAGTTACTTTCTAATTCAGTATCTTTTAGAAGTACTATATATATATATATATATATATATATATATATATATATATATATATATATATATATATATAAAGTTCAAAAGATGAAAAAGATATGAAAGGCAAAAACAAAGAAAAATAGTCAAAAAGAGCAAAAAGATGCCATTAGGCCATATAGGAATAAAAGATGCCAATGTGCACAAAATTAAAAGATATGTCAAAGACATACATACTATATGATAAATATTTTTTTTAAGAATATCATCTGACACAGGAGGTAAAATAAAAAGATAGAGGACGTAAGTCCAAATTGGCATATATGTCCTAAAGTCTTGTGAGGGCAAAACATAAGTCCGATTGGCAATTAATAAGTCCTAAAACTTGTTAATATTCTATGTTCAGAAATATTTTTTAGGCTAGTTATGCTCTATATAGATATTATAAGAGAGAAAAATAATCTTGAAAATACTGATGAGAGTTAAAAGGTTTAAGTCAAATTGGGATGATTTGAAATCTCAAAAGTGTCTTGAAGCTGGATAAGGGTTCTACAGGATTTTTGATTATGGGATCTATTAACTTCATATAAGTTAATCAAAACATGATAAATATCATAACATATGTGTCCAAGTAAAAATTAAAGTCTAAGTTTAAAATGGATAAAACATATTGACAATCAGCGTAACCAGTCTTACTTAATATAAAGCTGGACGATGTTAATGATCGATTTCATAGAAATATGATCCTATACTTGAAAATTTACCAAAAATATTTAAGTAAGTCTAAATTTGCACGTCAACTTATTTTTTGTTTATGTTATTTTTCGTGTTTTGTAACACCCGAAACCTCGGTCAAAATAAAAAGAAAAGAAAAGTATTTTGAAGAAAATAAAAAGAAGGCAAAGTTGAGGGGTGCTTTGTGTAAATAGTATCAAAAAGTCAAAATGCACTTTATATGGGCATGGCCGCCCATATCATCTTGCTGTTGCTGTTGTTCGACCGAAAAGAAGAAGAAAGAAAGCTGCAGACCAGCTCTCTCGGTTCCAAGAAGGAATTAGAACTGAAATCTTCAACGTTAGTGGGTTTTTGTTGATGTTTGGCTCGGTTCTTTGAGGTTTTCCACCTTAGAAACCGATTTCTAAGTGTTGTATGTGCTCTGGTTGGTTGTTTTGCTTGTTTAGGTGGTTGAACTCGTGTACAAGCAGGTTCGGAGGAGTTTTGCTTATTTGCTACACTAGGTGAGTTCTATGACCCCGGTTCTATGTTTTTAAACTTCTTTGGGGCTGAAAATGAATTTAAAATGTTTTACAACCGTTATGTATGATAACTGTGTATGTATGTGTATAAACTTCTATGATCTATGAGGTTGTAAGCTTGTTCTAAGAGTTTAGCATGATAGATCTATGTTAAGAATATATAAAAATGAGGTTTTAGAACTGGTTATACCATAAGTATCATTTACAGGTCTGATGGTTCATCCGCATTTACACTGTGATAATTGCCTAAGTGTTTTGTTCACCCGCATTTACAGTTGTTCACCCGCATTTGCAGTTGTTCACCCGTATTTGCCTAAATTCAGCCTAAGTATCCATCAGCATTTCTTTTTATACATGCGCATTTGCTACAGTGTCCATCAACATTTCTTTTAAGACAGAATAATTACCAAGTGTTCACCCGCATTTGCAAGTTGTTCATCCGCATTTGCAAGTTATTCACCCGCATTAGTTTTTTTTCACCCGCATTAGTTTTTGTTCACCCGCATTAGTTTTGTTCACCCGCATTTCTTTAAGACAAGGAATTTTCTGGAATTTTGAAAGATCAAAAATTAGGGTTTGACTATGGTTGACTTGGTGCTTGTATCTGATTATCTTGTACATGTTGTGGGCTATCCTTATGTGCCTATTATGATATTAACATGTGACTTATGTGGATTGCCTATGATCATAAAGTATTATTATTAATCAAGTGAAAGATTAATATTAACAAAAAGTGGAACATAAAGAATGAAAAGACTTGCAAGTAAAAATTTACAGGAGGTGCACGACCATGTTGTCGTTAGCTCAAATGTGTACGGTTTAGCTAACCCAAAGGATGTACACAGGGTCAATCTTTAAGATTGAGGGGACCACTGTTGCTGCCCCGGTACTGGAGTCAGCATATGTGCACCACAGATGGAGTCTATTTATAGACTTCAAGGCCCAGTACTAGGTTTATGCGCATTATATGGGGGGTAATGCATGTTGTGGGCTATCCTTATGTGCCTATTATGATATTAACATGTGACTTTATGTGGATTGCCTATGATCATAAAGTATTATTATTAATCAAGTGAAAGATTAATATTAACGAAAAGTGGAACATAAAGAATGAAAAGACTTGCAAGTAAAAATTTACAGGAGGTGCACGACCATGTTGTCGTTAGCTCAACTGTGTATGGTTTAGCTAACCCAAAGGATGTACACAGGATCAATCTTTAAGATTGAGGGAACCACTATTGCTGCCCCGGTACTGGAGTCAGCATATGTGCACCACGAATGGAGTCTATTTATAGACTTCAAGGCCCAGTACCAGGTTTATGCGCGTTATATGGGGGGTATAGCACTTTGGTCCATATCGACAGTGAAAGATAATAATAAATAAGCAAGAAAGAGAATTGTGATGATGTAATGGATACGATTTGTACGTATGATGTGTGATCACATCCGAAAGAAAGATAAGATACATTTTTTAAGAAGTATTTTGTATTCAAATCTATCAAGATATTTTTATGATTTTAAAACTAGAACTCACTCAGCAAAGCTGACTTTTATGCGTTTTCAGTTGGCAGGTAATTTGCTAAGGATGGCACTCGGGGAGGCTACTCGTCGGGATTTGGCTGACGTCCATTCAAGAAGATAACACTGTTGTTTCGTAATACAACTAATGATCTTTTGTAACTGTTATCAAACATGTATTGCTTAGCAACAACATTTATAAAGTTAATGAATGGCTTTTGAAGTTTAAACTCCGCTACATTGTGATAATAAATTATGAAATGTTTTATAAATTGTGCTGTGAATGTCTAACTGTGAGGCCTCCGGGAACGGGGCCTTACAAGTTTGTTTACATTTGATTTGTTGGTTTACCAAAAGTTTTAATATAATTGAGAGTTTTTGGTTAATTATTAACACTTGGTTAAACATGATTTTAAACATAATAAATCACAAGGACAAATAAAATGAATAAAAATTGAAAATTTGAAAAAAGTTCAAATTATTTCAAAATTAACTGAACTTCGTTAAAAGGGTCTGAGAGGTTAACTGGTGCGACTAGTTGAACTAGTTGCATGCGCAAGGTCAATGAACTATAAAAGGACAACATGTGTGAATAGTTGACCATTCGCACGACAACTCCTAGATTTTATTCTCTCAAATTTTTTGAAGTGTTGAACATATTTCTTTGATTTACTAGTTCACAGTGGTCGACTATTGACTCTTTAGTGATTGATAAGGTATTTTATTGGTTTTATATTGGTTTTTAGTATGTTTGGTTTGTGACCGAATGTTTAATGACAAATACACTTGAAATTAGACAAAAGTGAAAATATGAAACCTTAATAAATCACTAATCAACACGAATCAAATATGTATTAATGGCCAAAACACTCTAAAATGATTTAATCTGAAATTTGAAAATTGGTGCTTCTTGCGTGCGAAAAGAACCTAGAACTTGAACATACGCGATAAGTTTCAAAATTGCACAGAACTACTGACATGGCATATTTGACTTGTTGCGCGAGTAGTTGACCTCTAGTCAAAATCAGGTTCACGTGATTAATCATCTTGTCACGCGAGAAGTCAAACTTGGAAATGTAACTATTCACATGTGAATAGCTGTATTCGTGTGAAAAGTTCAATTTTCTAATTTCAAAATTTTTCTAAGTCTGGAATTGTTGTTTGTGAATGACTAATTAATCTTTGTCTACAATAATTTTTCAGATGGCATGATAAATGGTTTTTAATAAAAACCATAATGCTATAGCATTTCTTGATGACATTCCTGATGATAAAGCTCTATTCAGATCATTGATTGATGGCCTAAAGACCTCTCGTATACATCATGATATTACAGCTAATCCTATTATTTACACTGATGTTATTGATAAGTTATGGATTACTACTATAAACGAGAGAGACCTCAGGGAGAACCCTGTATTTCTGCTACTGTCAAAGGGAAGAGAGTTATTATTACTGCAGAGGTGATCAGTAGTGTCTTACTGTTGGAAGATCAGCCTAATGCTCCGGTAAAGATTGATGATGACATGGAAAGAGTTTGTCTGAAGAGGATGGGTTATGATCATAGATATCCTTTGCTGGAGATGAAATAGTTACCTCCATTCTGGAAGTATTTATTTCACGTGGTGATTCATTGCTTAAGTAATCTGAAGGCTAGAATGGATAGCCTAAGTGTTGTGTCCGGGTCCTTGCTAGTATCGCTTGTTGATGATTTATTGTATAGCATATCCAAGGCTATGTTTGAGGAGATGCAGAAGAATATGATTGCTGCTATTGGAAAGAAGTTCATCATATACCCTAGATTCATATAGATGATTGTGAATGCAGCCCATCCTGAGTTAGCAGTGTCTGATTCTACCACCTATGTCGTTATGGTGACGAAGAAAGACATTTTCACCTATTTGATGGGAGCTCTTGGGAATGCATGGGATGGTGTTAACTTTGCCAAACTTGGTAGATTGGTTGAAGGCTATCAAGGAGGAAATCATTCTACTGATCAACAGCATGAGGCTGAAACTCATTAAGCTGATCAAGCTGGTCCATCTTCTAGTACTCATGAGGATGCTCCAGGAAGTTCTCAAGGTGCAATGATGTCTGTAGAAGTTGAGGTGAACACTTGGCTCACAAATAGTAAGATTGATAGTGACAAGATTAGGAATGTCCCATATGTGCTTCAAGAAAGACCCAGAGTGCAAGAAACTCTTACCAAACGCACTCTTGAGGAAAGAGATGCTGATTTTATTCCTAAGGATTCTCCATCTACTCAAAGGAGAAAGAAGAGGATGGCTAGAAAACATGCTGATTCCAATGTTAGTCCACGTTAGAGGGGTAGAGGATGAGGTGTTTTGCGTAAGTGTTGAACCCCAATGACCACTGTGTCGACTAGTTCTGAGATTCTTGTGTCTGAGACTCCAGTCACAGCTAGTGAGGCTATTCAAAAGAGACACCAGTGATTGTTACAGAATCAACAACTGTAACCTCATCTGCTATGCTCACTGCTGATGATATATCGAGCACACCACCAAGGGATGAAGGCCATAATGACATGTTTAGCAGGGATGACTTCGTAAATAGTACTCCTAAGCAAAGGCAATATGCCGAGACTTCTTTTGATTCACCTACTCGGGTATCTCTTGGGCAGAGAGTTAGTTCGTTGGAGAGAGAGATGATGGAGAAGACTCAAACCATTGATGATCTACATAGACAGATGTTTGAGAAGGATGAGTGGATCAAGAATCTTGAACATTAACAACAGTTCATATTCGGCTATGTTCAGATTCTGGAAAAGAATATTAGAGAGCTCACTTCTCGTATTCTATTTTCATTTACTCAGCAACCAACCACAGAAGATGGAGAGTCGAGCGGACATCACTCTGCTAATCCTGAAGCTGCTCAAGATCCTGCTAATGCTACAGAGCACGATGTTGATCTTGTTGTTGATAAAATGTAACATCTCGAGAATTTGGGTAAGATTTAATAGTTAAAATAAAAAAATATAAACTTTACATTTTGTATATTGTTAAACGAGTAAGTAAGGAGTGAATTGACTATTTTACATTTAAAGTTTTAGATGAGCTTTAGTGTCGTAAGATACCGTTTAAATTTGTATAAGTATAATAATATATTATATTTAATCTTGCTCCATTTTTAACGAAACTTGGGTCGACTCGTACTGAAAAATAAGCTCGTCTCAACGGCAAATTTGAAATTTTATAAGACGTTATATCTAAAAAGTTATAAGGAAAAAACAAAGTAAGCAGCTGAATTAATTATAACAATATAATAATAATATTGTTAATAAAACATTCTTAGGAAGAAACAAAGAAAGCAAGCACATAGGCAAGCACGTCAATCTTATCCAAGATCGCTGCAGTATAGAAATTCAAGTTTTCATGCGAACGCTCTTATATAAAGAGAATCCCGAGTTCTCAATACCACATTGGGTATTATTACTAGTCGTTTTTGGAGCTCGGGTAGGAGCGCAAGTAGGGAGACTCTACATCAAATTGTCATAGATAGTTTTAAGGTATGTTCTCGTTTAAGTTTATGTCAAGTTAATTATTATTTATTTTAGATTATTGTTATTATTAGAAGTAGCATTAGATTTAGTAGTATTATTATCTTTAGGCGTTAGGGTTATAGTTAGGGGTGGGTTTTGGGTAGCCTAGACTTAGTTAGGCATGGACTGATCACCCATGCTTAAACAAGGAAGTATAAACCAATATCCAATCATGACAATAACTAGTTAGTTGTACCGTACCTAAATTAGGATTATTTGAACTGTATCAGGACTTTAAGATATTACTAGATTGTACTAGGAACAATATCAACTATTGGGAAACTGTTAAACATGTGAGTTCTTCTGAACTATTGTCTAAAACAAGATGTGATGTTTTGTTAACTGGTAATAATTGAAGAATTGACTATCAATAGCATCTGTGATATGTGGCAATGCTTGATAGGATGCTTGAGGGCTGCTTATATGATTTTGATTTAGCCAGTGGAGTTTGTATACATATCCTGATTATGTGAATTTATACTGTGCTTACTCTGTTCCTATCTGTTTGCCATGGCTATATCTGCTTGATGCAATAGTCAATATTAAATATGTTTTGAACTTTGAGAATGCTATGTTCATGAACTCACAAGCTTTATGCTGAGTCCTAAACATTTCCATACACACATCCTAGGTGTTAAGTGATTGTAGAGATAGAAGATTACATGATAGCCTATGAGGAAATAATGGTCTTAGAGCGCTACTAAAGATTTGGATCTCTAGTATAGTTAAACTGATGTAATAATATTATCTAGTATGACTGAAGAACAATATGTTATGATGCATAATTAAAGTTAGACTTCCGCTGTAAACCCTATAGTTACTATGTGTTCTGTATATCCGATGCGTAACACTCCCCAAGGTGTGCCCTGGGAGGCGATCGTTACAAGTTGGTATCAGAGCCATAGTTTAAGTGAATTAGGCATTATTAGTTAATTTCTAGACTTAAACTGAGTAGGGAAGACTACGCAGAATGCTAAATGAGCCATGTAACGTGATACTAGATAAGAGGAGTTAGATATGAGTTAAGCACATAATGGAAGATAACTAGAACATGCGCGTAATGTAAAAGGTTAACCGTAGTAAGCTAATGTTATTAAAAATTTACATTTGCAGATTTATGTTCTAGTTTGTCACTTGTTATGTTTTCCTAAACGTAAGGAGAAGATTGATAGTGTTGACTAGGAATTGTAGAAGATGTACACCTCTGGATAGACATGTTAATTAGTTTAATAGAATAGTAGTGACCATGCAAAGTAACTCATAATTAATTACAATTAAGTAAATTATAGAATAGAATGCTCAAGTAAGCGAGTGAAGAGAAATGCTTAAAAAGGATGACATTCAAATTTAGGCACTACATATTGTTACATTACGAGGGAAAACTAGAATAATCGTGTGAGGTAAATAGACGATTACGCTTGGATCCACATAATTGTGAATTTATAAGGACACATGTTATTGCTTATGTATCGGTGGTGATACGACAACTCAATATGACAAGGATTAGTGATCAGATGGAATATGAACATAAAACCTAGATGGACATTATTAGATATCCAAATGTTGTATTGGTATTCACCAAGGTTGTCATTCAATAAGATAAAATATAAAGGGATGAGTAGTGTATTGAGAAAGGATAATACCCTAAAATGTTAGAATTAGTATCAAGTAATACCCGAAAGCAAGCTAAAATGTTAAAGATGATCCGAATGTGAAATGAATATAAGGAACTATAAAGGTACAATTAGATATAAGGCAAATACAAAACTTTGCCCTCAAGGTGTTCAAGATTATCACTACCACTCAACCCAAAAAAAAGGAGAAAGTAGAAAGCAAACTACAGAAAAGTTGTTCATCATTTACAACTAAGATTGTAGATAAAGAAATTGAAAAAATAGAAAAGTAAGTATAAGAGTGTTCTTATAAATCCTTCATGACGTGCAAACCCACAACCTTTGATAACAACAAGGGTCTGTAGAGACACATGAGTGCTTAAGTCAAATGAAATCTTTCTTAGACATTTGTGAATACACATACCCAATTAGGTCTAATTCATAGTATATTTATTTCAATCTAAAGGATCACATTGGTGCGAATAGAAGCTTAGTATCAACTATCTTTAGCTATATATGAGTTAAGAATCTCAAGCTTCACACCATACCTTCATAAATAGAACGAATAATGGTAGACAAAAGACGATAGCTGACATCATTAAGAATCGTATGATAAGCTTGAATGGTAACGTGATTCCTATAAACTTGATACCTGTGGAAACTCAAGGAATTTGAGGTAGTCATAGGAATAGACTAGCAAACCTTTAACTAAGCATAAATCACGTTTGACCGAAAAATTATACGACTTAGATTGCCTAAAAAATAGGTAGTACTGATGACCAACCAGATGACATAATCAATATGACTCAAGTCCATAAATTTTTAAGAAATCATACATTATTATTCTAGCATATGCCATGAACACTATAAAGAAACAAAAAGGTTAAAGACGCATCTAAAACCATCTTTAGAACATGATATGTCACTATGAGTTATTGGTGGTCTATTTGAATTGACTAATGCACGTGAAATATTGATGGATCATACGACAAAGTTTCTAAACACTATCCGAATGAGTTCATCATTGTCTGTTGCAAGGACATTCTGATATATTCTAAAGACAGAAGAGACCACGAGGATCATCTTAAAGAAATTCTAGAATTACGTAAGACAGGATAACCTTGCGCAAGATTCTAGGAATAGAAATTTTAGATACGTAAAGTTTAATTCTTAGGTCATATCTTCAACGAGTAAGACGAACAAGTAACACGTCCTAAGAACAAACAATTAAGAAATAAGAAACACCAAAGAATCACACATGATTTTGAAAATTTCTGGATATTGAAGGTTACCGTAGAAGATTTATTCAAGATTTCTAAACATCAATAAAAATGAAATAAATTATTAAGTGACTACAAGTATGAGATACAATATTATCCAGAAAAAAGCAAAGTTAGTCATTGATGTACTCTATAGAAAGGAAATGACCCAAGCACTAAGAATTTGTACATAAAAAAATAATGTTAAGATAAACCTCTTAACCAATGATCCTTAACCCAACTAGTTAAGGTGAGGTACTCATGACATGCATAAAAGGGAATGCCATGGGTTCAAGTTTCACTCTGAGCAAAATGTTCAGAGTTAAGACATGTGATTTTCTCAGCAATGAGTTTCCTCCTGAGGAGGTTCGGGTGCGAACCTGACTAGGAAACAGATAGGTGCGACTGATTAAGATGCACCTATCCTTTGAAGCAGGGTCGCACATTTTCCTTTCAAAAAAATAAATAAATAAACCTCTCATACCAAATTGGAATTCACAATAAAAAATCCTTGATGGAAAATCACATTAAAAAAAGAAATAAATGATTGGTAGACAAATGCTATTAAGATCCAAAAGTCATAGTATCTTAAGCCTCCGCAACCGGATAGGAGTTCCAAGTCTTAGCAGATTACAAGATATGATACTGACCCATAAATTAAAATACACAACACACACAGATAGCAATTAGATGTATTAGGATTCAAGAATTATTATTGGTATTTAGAAATCAAAGATCAATCACAACGCGTGTTGGGAAAGTCTTTATCTACTTAAAGATTATGGTGAAACATCAGAAATTGTCAAACTAGATACAAAAAATTTAAATCCCGTAATGGAAATGAAAGATAAACAATAGATTTTGTTAATTTTCATGATTCAATTATAGATATGACACCATCTAGGTAGCCGTTAATATACTTACTAAATCACCAAACTTTATAGCTATTCTTAAAGACTATGTAATATACAAATTAGTCAAACTTTATAGATAGTCTCGCGACATGGGGTATCTATCTTAAAGCATGTTAGGTCAGAATGCGTTTCTTCTGAGTAAGGAAATAATTTGACTATTTATCTCTTGAATTACAATCACAACTTAGGAGTCTATACATGTCACAGGAAAGCGTACGTTTTAGGAAAAAAAAGCACGAGAAAACTTGATAATTGGCAGAAGAAATGAAAGCCAAATATCCTTAACTGTTTTAGTAACCTATGAATTTCGAGGACAAAATTCTTTTAAGGGGGGAAGAATGTAACATCCCGAGAATTTGGGTCAAACGTAAATGTTAAAATAAAAAAAATATGAAGTTTACATTTTATATATTGTTAAACGAGTAAGGAATGAAATGACTATTTTATCTTTAAAGTTTTAGATGAGTTTTAGTGTCGTAAGATACCGTTTAAATATATATAAATATAATAATACATTATTTTTAAGCGTGCTCCGTTTTTAACGAAACTTGGGTCGACTCATAAAGAAAAATAAGCTCGTCTCAACGGCATATTTGAAATTTTATAAGACGTTATATTTAAAAAGTTATAAGGGAAAAACGAAGTAAGCAGCTGAACTAATTATAACAATATAATAATAATATTGTTAAAAAACATTCTTAGGAAGAAACAAAGAAAGCAAGCACACAGGCAAGCACGATAATCTTATGCCAAATCGCTGTAGAAGTAATTCACCTGTCTTGCTTGCTTTTCTTATATATAGAAACTCTAAGGTTGAATTTAGAATATAAGTTTTCTTGGGAACACTCTAATATAAAGAGAATCTCGAGTTCTCAATACCCCATTTGGTATTATTAGTAGTTGTTTTTGGAGCTCGGGTAGGAGCGCGAGTAGGGAGACTGTACATCAAATTGTCGTAGATAGTTTTAAGGTCTGTTCTCGTTTAAGTTTATGTCAAGTTAATTATTATTTAATTTAGATTATTATTATTATTATTAGAAGTAGCTTTAGATTTAGTATTATTATTATTTTTAGGCGTTAGGGTTATATTTAGGGGTGGGTTTTGGGTGGCCTAGCCTTAGTTAGGCATGAACTGATCACCCATGCTTAAACAAGACAACATAAACCAACATCCAGGCTTAAACAAGGCAGCATAAACCAACATCCAACCATGACAATAACTAGTTAGTTGTACCGTATCTTACTTAGGATTATTTGAACTGTATCAGGACTTTAAGATATTACTAGATTGTACTAGGAATAATTATCAACTATTGGGCAACTGTTAAACAGGTGAGTTCCTCTTAATTGTTTTCTAAAACGGGATGTGATATTCTATTAACAGGTAATAATTGAAGAATTGACTATCAATAGCTTCTGTGATATGTGGCAATGCTTGATAGGATGCTTGATGGCTGCTTGCATGACTCTGCTTTAGCCAGTGGAGTTTGTATACATAGCCTGGTTATGTGAATTTATACTATGCTTACACTGTTCCTATCTGTTTGCCATGGCTGTATCTGCTTGATGGAATATTCAATATTAAATATGTTTTGAACTTTGAAGAATTCTATGTTCATGAACTCATAAGGTTTATGTTGAGTCCCAAATGTTTTCTTTTTGGACACACATCCTAGGTATCAAGTGATTGCAGAGATCGAAGATTACATGCTAGCCTATGAGCAAATAAAGGTCTTAGAGCGCTACTGAAGATTTGGATCTCTAGTATAGTTAAACTGATGTAATGATATTATCCAGTATGACTAAAGAACAATAAGTTATGGTGCATAATTAAAGTTAGACTTCCACTGTGAATCCTATGGTTACTATGTGTTCTGTATATCCGATGTCTAACACTCCCCACAGTGTGCCCTAGGAGGCGAGCGTTACATGAAAGGATAATAGAGACTACTAATGTTGATCAAGAGCCATCTACCACTATTCCTACTACGACAACTAAGGATCTACCTGTAGTTTCATTGGCGAGGCATTTATGGAACCTGAGCATGATATTCCAATCCCTGTGCCAGTATATGATGACGATGATTTTGATATTGTTGATTTTAGTTGTGATGAGGATGATGATATTGATGATGAAGATGATGATGATATTAATGGTGATGATGATGGGAATGATAATATAGGAGATAAGAAGGATGATGATGATGATCGAGGCGGTGATATGGGTTCAAACTGCTCGTCCTTCTAGGTCATCTGGTTCTGCCAATGTGTCCAGACCAAGTCTCGATGATACAATTGACTATACTCCTTTGGTTCCCGCTACTGAAGAGATGTATGAGAAAGAGTTTTATACGTTCCAGTAATAGTTACTTGCTGAGAAATCTACTGAAGACTTTGGTCCTTTTGATGATTTAAAGGAAACTATGGATTACACTGACATGTTTGGAAATAGCCTTAAAGACTTATTTTCAGATATCTGGGCTGAAGAAGGTGAGATAGTGGGTGATTTGAGTACTAAACAGACGATTGACAAAGCTGCAGATCTTACTGGTCAAATTGCAGTACGTTAGGTCGGAAATATTACAGTTAATGCTCCTCCTCTGCCAGCTTATGTACACATGCTGAGACATTCCAAACCTTTCACAAGGTACAAAAACTCAGAACCGATTATTAGTTAGGCGTATGATGTAGAAAAAAAGATGTACGTAGTGAAGAGAAAGGCTGGTGTGATAGAGTATTATCAGGATGAGCATGACTTTCATAAACTTAGAGCGTCTGATTTATATGCTATGGGTCGTGTTTCGTTCATCAATCCGAGAAACTATGGAAAAGGGAACTGGATAAGAAACATGATACGGAGGCAGAGTAAGATCAACTTCTAAGACTTCAAAACCGCTAGATCCAAAGTCATTAAAGATGAGACGTGTATTGTCACACCCTCGCTAGAAGCGGAAACACGAGGATGCGACAGACGGGATCATCATAACACATTGGGGATCTAAGAGAATCACTAAAGGCATTCTCCGTAAATGGGTCATGACGTCACTCGAGAAATAGGAACACGTGTCAAGTACAGTCAATCCCAAAACGTCATACCATAAATGCATAAATAATCTAAAGTTCCATTCAGGAACGACCAATCACAAGTACCAAAACAATCCTAAATACAAATCCAACAATTACAATCCAACAAACAAACAAATCCAAAACAAGCCCAAAACTCCCATGAATTGTCTATTGCTCCCAAGAGAACGGTCTTGTCTAAAGTCCATAGCCAAGCACCTAAGCCTCATTACCTGAAAATACATGTTCAAAAAAGTCAACAAATGTTGGTGAGTTCACACGTTTAAAAGTACAAATAATTTTTCGTGTATAACATGTACAGAAAGTTGTATGTGAGTAAGAGTACATAGCAGTCATAGATTTCAACACAAGTTTAAGATCAGTCCAAGTCCAATTACCCGGATTATATTCACCCAAGGGCACGCACAGGCCAAGTCAGTCTCAACTAGCATATCGACGACAGGGGTGTGGGTGTCAACCTGTTAGTACGAACAATACCTCTCCGTGACAGTCAAGCACAAAAACAAGCACAAGCACAAGTACACACTCATGAATGAACATCAAGACTCAACGCATGACCCAAACCACATACGTTGTTTCAAAATAATCTTTAAGACACGACATAGTCCAAAACCATGAGCATGCTTTTCCCCTGGTAAAACATATTAAAAAGGGATCGTGAAACTCACCTTGAAATAGTACAGTCCAAATCCCACAATACGCAAAGCAAGCACTAAAAGTACAAATCACAAAAGGACTACTAAAGAACAAAAATTGCCAACATGGGTGTAATCCTTGTAACCCATTCCTTAATGCCCGTCAAGGTTTTTATTTTATGAAATATAAAAGAACAGGTCTAATGTTGGATTTAAACCTTAAAACTCGCCGTACTTAGGGTTTTTGTTGTCACTTTATATCAATTTATTAACGCCCTTCAATGAACATCTATTAGTCCATATTCAATGAATTATAGAAATTATTAACTTATTCCTTTAAAATTTATTTAACCAATTTTAAATACAAAACTTTTCTATGTTTGATTATTTCGTTTCAAATCTTTATTATTAAGTTTCTCAAAATATTTCAGTACGTATATCTGATTGCGCACCAGTTTTGCATAAGTTGTTTGGAGGTCGAAACGGTAACAAACAATTGAGTAATAGGTATCGTTTGAAAGATAAGACTTTATATTAAACTCTAGAAAATGAATCATGTCAAATGGATAAAATATGAGAAAGATATGACTCGATGAATGCAGACCAAACGTCTGCCCGAATTCGTCAGTCTTGACCTTAAGTTTTGTTTGCCATGTTTGGAGGACCAAATGATATCAAAACAACACGAGACAACTTAAATTAGTTAGAGGACTCATTGAAATTGTTTTTAGACTAAAATTTAGACCCATTTGAACTTAATATAACTGATTTATGACCTGTACAAAACGTCTTATTTTTCTAACAACAAGCTGTCCAGTTTCTTAATCTTGCCCCTTTGCATCACAAACATCAATATTTGACCATTATTAGCCCGAGCCCATAAAGAGAGTTTATCCCATGAACTAATTGACAAAATCTTGTATTATTTCTGTCCCAAAATAGTTAGTTTAGATTTTAATCTTCCGGTTCACATTGTTAGTTAATCGGTACATAGTTTTGATTCTCCAACGTGTCTATCGATTTAAGAAGCAAGATTAATGTTTTCAATAGCAATATATAAGCCAAGATGTCCATTGTGATCAGGTCACCCAAGATTATAACCCAATTTTGATAGACCCAAGAATATACAAAAATTAAGAATTAGGGTTTTACCGGTTGGGGAGTCCAATACTCGAAACACCTAGATCTTCACGATCCAACATCCAAAATAGAGAATACAAGAATATTAGATGAGGATTTTATGTTTAGATGATGAATATCTTCAATATCAAGATAGAACAATGAATAAAATCATTAAACAATGATTTCTCTTACCGGAAGATTAGTAGATGAACAAGGCTTGCTTAGAACACGATCTTGAATGTCTTGATTACTTCAAAAATCAATGGGATTATAGTATGATGTTGATTTTTGATGAAGATGATGAAGAACATGAAGAAAATATTGATGGTGGCTAGGGTTTCTAGAGAGAAAGCTTGGTGAATAAGTTTTCAAAATGAAAGAATGAGAAAACAAAAGCGAAGCCCTTCCTTTTTGAAAGAATTCAGTCAAGGGGGGCCAAGAATGGGCCTCCCGGGCCTGTTTCTTGTCACGTACAATTCCGTCTTGTCCCGATTCACACGTCGGTCCAATTTTTGCATTTAAATTCTCCTTGTTATTATATGATGTACAAATTATTTCATTTATATATTTTTAAATTAAATTATGTCTATTTACTAGGATTTAGGGAAAGCCTACATATTTGATTTTTGTTTTGTTTTAAACATAGATTTTAATACTTTAAGTTTTGACAATTCTTGATCAAGCTCAAGGCATATAAGCATCGTACTACATCCAAACCAGTGAATGTCTCACTTCACCAAACCTAAGCCCATTAGCACATATTTGGCCCATAATGAACAGTTCTAGAATTTAGTGTGTCTACTCGCATCTAATGTATTATTCTCAGACCAAGTCAACATTAGGTCAACATTCAAGTCAAAGTACAAAAGTCAAAGTCAACGATCAAAGTTTATGGTCAATGCACCCATTTTGGTGACGGATGTCACTGTATCAGTATCCCCCCGTTGAAAAAATTTCCGTCCAGAAATCCACTCGGAGTTATCAACTACAACGCCTTCCATGAGTAGGTTAGGGTACTTAGTCCTCAATTGACCTTCCAACGCACAGATAAAATTTGGATCCTCGCTATCTAATCTTTACGATCAGGATTTTACTACCCATCAAAGTTCAATCAATTTTTTTCCTAGCCATGATCTCAACCAGTTCTTCGACGAATTAAAGTTTACCGTCCACTCTAATTTTCTTCGATTGGCACATATAAGGTCTTATCAGCAAAACACTACTTGATTTTCGACACATGGAACGTGCCATGCACCCCTCCCGGTTCTTGCTGTAAATCCAACTGATAATCCACATGACCAAATCATTCGGTAGTCTTAACTGTACTTACCAATCTAAGTGTCATTTTGCTCTTCTTATCAAAGTAAATAATGCCTTTCAAAGGCAGCAGCTCGTATGTAGCCCATAAACTAAGGTCTCTGGAGATGTCTTTTTTGGTCTACAACCTATTTGTTGATATCTCCAGAGTATGGTGTCCAATACCAAAAGTTAGTTCTCAGTCTGGTTCTAATTTCACATTCTAGGTATCAATAGTGTTTATATATAGGGTGTACCGCAGCTAACCCACCATACTGCTAACATCTTGATAATGTATCATTCACCAACCATAACTAATTTCCAATTCAACTAACATCTGAGAATATATGCCTAAAACCAGGCTTCCTTTGATTGTCAGTGTAAATTTCTCATGATCTTGAGTTGCCATTATTCTGTCCTTGATCCAGAAGCGCTAATCATTCACCTCTTGAATGATTTACGATCCTGTCATCTAACTTTGCCCGACTTCTGCCCATTACATCGGTGGCCGACACTTACATCTGTATAGTCCCTCATGCTAATATAATACTCCAATGGTAGCTATTGTTATAAGGAAACTCAACTAACAGTAGGTGAGTGTCCTAACTACCTCCAGAGTCAATAATATAAGACCTTAACATATCCTGCGATGTCTTAACAATTCACACACTCAAGCCGTTAGTCTGAGAGTAATAAGTTGTACACCTGTCCTGGAGCGTTCCTAGCACCTTCTATAAGCTCTGCCAGAATCGTAGCATGAAATGACTGTCACAATTGGAGACAATCGACATAGGTACTCCATTTCTATCTATAATTTCACTAACATAAATCCTTGCCAACATTTACATCTTGTAGTCTTCACGAATAGTTAGAAGATAGGCGGATTAGGTCATTTTATCCATAATGACCCAAATCAAATTGTTCTCACTACTAATTCTTATTAGCTTTGTGATGTAGTCCATGATAATTTTTTTTCACTTTCGTTCTAGAATCTCAGGTTGTTGCAACAGGGATGCCCGACTTTAACCTTTGAACAAGTCAGAGACTTGCACATATAGTCTGCTATGTCCCCTTTCATCTAGGCCACCAATATAAGTCCTTAAGGTCATGGTACCTTTTGTTAGCACCAGGATGAACAATATCCTTAAACTTCTATGCTTTTACCAACACAAATGTATACACATTCCCCATAAATGGAACCCAAATCCTCTTAATAAAGTACAATCCTCCGTTGTCCTTTTGTATAGCTATTTGTTCCAGACCTCTCGAAGCCTTATCCTGCACACACGGTCTCCTCATTGACTCAATTTTAGTAACATCGATGTGGGATTTGCTACCTAAATGAACCTTCATTCCAATGACCGTACGCATATGGTTTTAACACTTTTCTTACAGCTCAACACATTAGAACCCATATTTGCCCTATTTGGGTGACATCAGATTTCACAGTCGTAGTCACTGAACAACTCAATCTAACATCTCTGTCTCATGTTCAATCCTTTTTGATGAAAAATGTGTTGAAAAATCTTATGGTCAGTATAAATGACACATTTGGAGAACTTAGTGTATAGTTTCTCTTTTTTTAACAATTCCAGGATTGTCCCTACATGTTTCTCATGATCCTTCCTGTCCTCAAATAAATCAGAATATCCTCAACGAACACCATGACAAATTTATTCAGATATGGCTTACACATCTGATTTAGGTCTGTGAACACCGCAGGTGCCTTTGGTAGCCCCAAATGCATAACTATTAACTCGTGATCTTCGTAACGAGTTCTAAATGATTTCCTCTATATGTCATCCTCATGTACTCTAAGTTGATGATTTTCGAATGGAGATCAATATTCATATAGGTCCATTGATACTTGAAGCAGATCGAATAAATCATTTACCCTTCACAAAAGATAACGGTTCTTGACTAATAGCTTATTTGGCTTTTGATAGTCCATGCACATCCCGAAGGACCTATCCTTCTTCTTGACACAAAACACTGGTGCCCCATCGTGAGTGACTGGGTCAAGGAAAACCCTTATCTAACAACTCCAAATCATCCATCTTTAAAGGTGCTAAGCGATAAGGTGTCCTAGCAACATGCATCGCGTTAGGTACTAGGTCAATCTAAAAGTCCACCTATTATGAAGGAGGCGATCATGCCAAATCCTCCAAGAACACTTCCTAAAATTTTCACACAACAGGTATGTCATCTAGCTCTTATTCCTCTGCCTTCATGCTCATGATCTACATCTTGTCCTCTTTTGATCTCTCTCTATATACATCAAGTGTCTTACTGTTTTGCAACGACATCTGAGATCATCTTCTCAGCTCGGCCCTATTCCTTGACAACCAGTCCATTCCCACAATCATGTCGAACTTCCAAGGCCAAATCATATATGATCTATTGTGAAGGCATGATCCTCTAATAGCACTATACAGTCCTATATTTTCTCCCTAGTATTTACAAGACTACTATTAGCCTATTTCATAACACATATCCTCATAACTGGGTCAAGTCCAACTTAGTTACAAAAGTCAAAGTCACTACGTCTGGGTCCTATCAGGCATCATTGACACCAATCAAGAATGCCTTTCTATGAATAGGGTTGCCATATTACCTTGCCCTAGGTTTGCACAAATTGCAGACCAGATTTGTGTTGTTTTTCCTTTACTTTTAATTGACCAATTGACTTTGAGCCCTATTTAACCTCGCATATGAATATCAATAATGCTCCTAACTTCAACACTCATGATGTCAATGTCGAATTCTTAAGGATTTGACCACATCAATTGGCATGACTGGGTTCACCAGCACCTTAAAACCCTTGGCTAAGTGCTCCAATTGCTTGTAATTGAAACACACAAGACGTGGCATCATAATCGGATGGTGTGGATTACACTAATTGCACTCCGAGCAAGTGGGTGCATAGTCCTTCATTGCTAGCATGACAGCCACATATCCTTTCACGACTTTGTCCTTCTTGTCCACTTTAACACCTGCTAGCTTATCGGATTCCCTAAGATCCTTCTACGTCTCACTAGCTTTCTCCAAGCACCAATACGAACCATATCACTGGCTAAAGTACCCGTCTTTAGTATTGCACTCTAAATGGTTTGGGGTGCAGCAGCGACCATCATTCTATGACCGTGGAACTAGCCCTCTGATGTGCTCTCAACCTTATTTGACTTATGTGTCATAGTTATGGCACCAGCTTTGCAAGCTTGTGAAATTCTTAGATATGGGTATCATGACCACATCCTACCAGTGCATGATTCCAAGACTTGATATCTAACTTTTCCATCTAGTCCACAAGGTAGTACTCCTTAGTTACCAATCCTTTAAGCTCATCCAAAGTCATGGCCATTGCAACCTCCATACCTCGAGCTTGTGTTTGGGTATTCTACTGCGTTAGTGCTTTACCCATCAGTGAGCAGACAATATAGATCAACTTTTGATTCTCAGCATAGATCTTGATGTCCACATCCATTCCCATTTTCTCAGTGCAATGGGTCAGGGCTATTGCTCCAACTTTCTTGTCGTACTCCTTTGGCTCGCATGTCAAGAAATCCGTGTACGTACAACCAATGCTGCCTCCAATACCATTTCCTTCTACGTCATCAGTCCCACCATGTCCAATTCTAATCCTTTAGGGTCAACACATAGCCCAGTTCAGGCACATCCGTAATATACTAAAGATGTTTATGTAAAGGGTTGCCCATAGCGTTCCCACCATAACAAAAATACACCGAGGACGACACCTAAACTGGATATATGACATCCATTTACTCTATCAAGTATAATGCTAGAACCTCTAAACAACCAATTCTCTAAGTCTTATGATCAGTCCAGTTAATAAAGTAATGCAGGTCTAATGAGTCTCATTAGTCTGGTGCGACTTTCTTCAATACCAGTACATTTCGAACAAGTAGTTAATTTCCACTATCATAAAAACAAAAGTGGGAGTAACATCTCATAGATACTGGGCTGAAATGTCACAGTATGATTCCCATGAAGGCTTTAGATCGATTTGTACTTATGCAATGATAAAAGAGATAGGTATTTCCACACCCAATGTCCCATGTATAGAATGGAAGATTCGTACTAACTATGAGCATTATCTCACGAAAGGGTTTGCCAGATTTCGCATGCATTGCAAATTGCAATTACGTGTGCACCCGTAATGGTAATTTGCTTTGCATGGTCACCCCTAGCTTCTCCTGCTAGAGTCAACACTTCTTGCTAAGTACAGAGTGTTATCCATGATTAGAGAATCAAGGATATGGTCCCTAACCCAAGGTTAAGTAACCGAAGTTATACAGAGGAATCGATTAAGAAAGCATTCACTTGGGTAAGGAACAGTCAAAGGAATCCATTTAGTATAGTTCGATATCTAATAAAGCAATCATCTAACCTGAGTACGCCATGGCTCTTGTCTGTCGGTGTCATGTCAGCTAGCGTGTTCATCTCCCAAGATTCAACTCACAACATAGGTATCACCAGCAGACGCACATAATAAGGTTGTCTTTATAACCTAGGCCCTTTAAAAGAATTCTTATGGCAGCAGTTATCAATCCAGACCAAATAATAGTCAAGCGCATAACGAGAGGATGTCCTTACCTAATTCTTTCTCAAGGTTGACACACAGATGATACAATGACCAAATATTTTCCAAATAAGAACATCACAAATAACAAGTAAGACAAGCTATTCAACACAACTGATAATGCACATAGAACATTCACATGTATAACTGCGCACACATAATCCTATTATGCATACTACATGTGGGTACTTAGGTTATAGTCTAGGTCAAAAAATCAACCTAATTCTCTATAACTAATGGCTCAGATACCAATCTGTCAGACCCTCACTAGAAGTGGAAACATGAGGATGCGACGGACGGGATCGTCATAACACATTGGGGGTCTAAGACAATCACTAAAGGCATTCTTCGTAAATGGGTCATGACGTCGCCCGACATATAGAAACACGTGTCAAGTATAGTCTATCGCAAAACGTCATACCATAAAGGCATAAATAATCTAAAGTTCCTTTCAGGAATGAACAAGCACAAGTACCAAAATAATCCCAAATACAAATCCAATAATTACAATCCAACAAACAAACAAATCCAAAACAAGTCCAAAAGTCCCATGAATTATCTATTGCTCCCAAGGGAATGGTCTTGTCTAAAGTCCATAGCCAAGCACCTAACCCTTATTACCTGAATAAACATGCTCTAAAAAGTCAACAAACGTTAGTGAGTTCACATGTTTTAAAGTACAAATAATTTTCCGTGTATAACATGTACATAGAGTTGTATGTGAGTTAGAGTACATAGCAGTCATAGATATCAACACAAGTTTAAGATCAGTCCAAGTCCAATTACCTAGATTATATTCACCCAAACGCACGCACAGGCCAAGTCAGTCTCAACTAGCCTATCGATGACAGGGGTGGGGCTGTCAACCCTTTAGTACTAACAATACCTCTCCATGATAGTCAAGCACAAGAACAAGCACAAGCACAAGCACACACTAATGAATGAACATCTAGACTCAACCCATGACCCAAACCACATATAATGTTTCAAATTAATCTTTAAGACACAACATAGTCCAAAACCATGTGCATGCATAACTGTGACATCCGTCACCAAAATGGGTGCATTGATCATTAAGTTTGACTGTTGACTTTGAATTTTGGTAGAATCAGAGCGTTTCAGGCTCTTTATTGTAAGATCTCACCATCTTAGATCACTTCAGTTTCATAAAACACTTATCAACTCAAATGGTAGCTTTTTCTAAGGCTGATATGGAAACCGGTACTATGACAAAGTCTCCACTGATCATTTTTGATGACATTGATACTTGGTGCTAACGTATGGAAGGGTTCATACAGCAGGATGTCGAGATCTATTGTTGAAGGATCTCACATCCCAAGCACCTCTTCAGGCACTGCTGGAGGTGGGATGATACCAAAGGAAATAGCTGACTACTATGAAGAAGATCGAAAGAAGATAGATATAGATCAGAAACCCATGACCACTGTTCAAACTGCTCTTCCTAACTCCATATATAGAGGCTTCAAGAAGTGCAAAACTCCTAAGCAGCTCTGGGATGCACTCAAGCTCATGTATGAGGGGTCTGAGGAAGCCAAGGAGAACAAGAAAGATATAATGAAGCAGCAGTTTAAAAACTTCACCTATAAGACTGGTGAAACCATGACTCAACAATACTTCAGGTATGTTGAGATTATGGATACTCTAATGGATGTTGGAGTAAAACTTGAGAATAGAGACACATTGAGGAAGTTCATGTTCTCTCTTCCCAGACAATGCACTCACTACTGAGTGGCCATCAAGAGAATTTAGAACCTCTCGGCTCTTACTCTCACAAAGCTGTATGGTATCCTTAGTGGTTACCAGATGGAGGTGTACTTGCAAAATCCATCAAGCAGCTCTTCCAATAATTAACAGAGTTCATCTTTTCATATGGTTGAAATGGACAGCATAGAACCATAACATTATCTTATATGCTTCCCTGAAAACTCACAAAAGGGTCCTTTCATCACCTTACCTGAGACACCAAGGGGAAGCTACATCCAAGGAAGCCCATTCCAAGAGACAAGCTCTGCACAAGCCTTTATGTCTACTGATGAAAGTTATGGCAACTTTCTCTTCACTCTTGAAGACCTGGACTGTATGGAGATAGTTCAATAGATGGCTCTTCTCACCCATGGATCCAAGAAGTTCTACAAGAGAACAGGAAGAAAGTTTCCCAGTAATATGGCCAGTGGAAAGTTTGCACTGGACAAAAGCAAGGTAAAGTGTTACAATTATAACCAAATAGGACACTTTTCTAGAGAGTGAAAGGCACCAAGACCAAATAGTGGACAGGCGCAATCCAGACCAAACTACACCGATGCAGCTCCAAGAACTGAGAAGCCAAGCCAAACAAAACAACATGCTGATGTTGTTGTTGAAGAAGGAGGCTTTGACTGGAGCTTTCAGGTAGAAGATGCTTCTCCAAACCAAACACTGATGGCTGATCATGAAGATGCCAAGGTATTAGAACATCTTTGTACTACTGAATGCATTGCTAAAGTTAACATGTATAGGTCCTATAACCTGGAAGTGAGATCTGACCTTGAGTCCTTGAATATTTTAAAAGCTGCTTTTAAAAGAGCTGAAAATGATTATAAACTTAAAATAGAAGATCTAGGGAAAACCATTTCAACTCTTAAGCATGAACAGACAAATTACAGGACTCAAATTAATGATCTCATTACCAAGTTAACTAAATGCCAAGCTGAGCTTGTGATCAGTAAAGCTAAGGCAGAAAAATGTGTTCTTGAAGAGGAAACCTTCAAGAACATAATATCTTCATCCATGCATGCAAATTTTTTTTATCAGAATAGGAAAGGATTGGGTTCAAGTGATATAGCTCCTCCATACACATTGTTATCTGTAAGACCTCAAAGGTGTGAAACTTGTCAAGATGAGTTGCCTTCCAAGATCCCATTCAAGAAGATGATGAAGATGAAAAGGAGATAGTAAAGGATGAACCTGAGGTGAATGATAAGGGTTATCATAAGATGGAACACTATTCTCCTAGAGATAAGAAAAAATCAAGGATGACCAAGTTTGCAAGAAAGAACTTGATCAGGGCAGCCAAAAGAAAGTCGAAGAAAGCCCAAGAGATCAAGGCTACTACCAACTCCAAGCAAAAGCAGGTTTTCATCTCTGCTGGATTTGAAGTAGTAAAGACTGAAGACTCAACTATGGACTCTAGTACTAGGAGTCCTAGTTCATATTCAAATCATCCTGATCTAGAGAAGAAGGCTGATAAACTATGCACCAGTGCTACACAGCTTGAACCATCCAGTTCCAAGAGCAAGCCTCATCCCAAAAAGTCTGCTGCATCATTTGAGAAGATGAAGAATGAAGTGGAAAGTGATCAAGCTCAGCCTCCTACTCAAAAGAAGATTCTTAGAAGCATGCCAACTGAATGCATCATGTGTGGTAGTACTTCTAACTTTGCCAAGGATTGTATCTACAATCCCAAAAGTACTATCCATATGAACAAGAAGAAAACTTCTGAGAAAAAGAAGAAGAAAATAGCTTCAGAAGGAAAATCTCTTCCTTTTAAAAGCTCCAAGATGAAGAAGAAGATAAGTGAAAACTTACATTCAGAAGAAATTTTGGTCTCGGAAGAAAGAAATGCTTCCAAAGTACTAAAGTCTGCTGCAGTGAATGCAAATGCTTCTGAAGGTCCGGTCTCCAAAACATCCAAAGTCATCAAAACTTCCGAAGCATTGAAGGCCAAGTCTATTCTTCTGAAGAAAGTTCTTCATCAACAATAACAATGATCAGCAAAACTTGAATATAGGACCAATCACTGTTGCATTATCTTCTGTTCACTTTGACAACCCAAGACCAGTGAGGCTTGGTTGTCCAAATGTAACTAACCATCTCTTTATGTGCAGGAACAGCTAAAGACCAAAGGGAATGTATGGATCATTGACAGTGGTTGTTCTAGGCATATGACAGGTAAGGCTCTTTGATTCATAACTTTGAGAAAATTGATGGAGGGACAGTTGCTTTTAGAGGAGAATCTAGTGGTTACATTACTGGAAGGGGCAGGGTCACAAATGATAAGCTCAGCATTGAAAAGGTAAACTTTGTCAAGGAGCTTGGGTATAATCTTTATGAGTGTATCCAATTTTATGATAGAGACACAACATGCTCTTTACTAAGCATGAATGCATTATTCTCAATCCCGGAGTGGTCATTCCTCAAGAGCATATCTTGCTCAGAGCCCCAAGAAAAGAGAACATGTACAAGATGGATTTGCAGGAAATATTCCCTTCAGGAGAAGTTTCTTGCTTTCTATCTAAATCTAATAGTGACGAGTGTTTCCTCTGGCATAAAAGAATGTTCCATGTAAACTTTAAGAACATGAATAAATTTATTAAGAATGATTTGGTAACTGGAATGCCAAGAAGAGTTTACAAGTGATGATCATTGTGTTGCATGCCTGAAAGGGAAGAAACACAAGGTATATCACAAGCCAAAGGAAATAAACTCCATCACTACACCCTTACACTTATTACATATGGATCTCTTTGGCCCTACAAGTGTAATGAGTCTAGGAAGGACCTCTTATTGCTTAGTGATCACAGATGACTTCACAAGATATACTTTGGTCTTCTTCCTTAGAACTAAGCATGAGACCCCCGAGATCTTGAAAAGCTTCATTCTGAAAATTAAGAATCAATGTGATCACAAGGTCAAGATCATAAGATGTGATCAAGGAGCCGAATTCAAAAACCAAATCCTTGATGCATTTTGTGAAGAAAAGGGTATTTCAAGACAATATAGCACTCCCAGTATACCTCAGCAAAACGGTGTTGCTGAGAGGAGAAACAAGACACTTATTGAAGCTGCAAGAACCATCTTGTCTGACTTTAAACTGCCCATCACCTTCTGGGCAGAGGCAGTCAACACTGCCTGCTATGTGCAGAACAGAGTTTTAGTGGTAAAGACTCATGGTAAGACTCCTTATGAACTGTGGCACAAAAGGAGACATTTCATTGGTTTCCTCAGATCATTTGGATGTCCTTGCACCATTTTAAATACCAAGGATCAAATAGCCAAATTTGCTGAGAAATCAGATGACAGACATTTCATTGGACACTCTTCTCAAGCTAAGGCTTATAGAGTATACAATCTCAGAACCAGAGTAGTTGAGAAGTCAGCCAATGTGACCTTCAATGAGCATACACCTAGTGTGAAAGGTTCTAGTGTTGATTAGCTGTTTGATCTTGATTTAGTTATCAACTGTTTTAACAAATCTCGTGAAGATGTTTCAGGATTTATAGGTACCTCAACAACAGGAGATTCTGATCCAAGATTTAAGCTAAGAAGACCAAATGTTCAAACTAGTTCAGCTCCAGTGGTAACTAGCCCTACAGTTGAAAATCCTGTCAGAACAACCTTGACAAATTCTTCAGCTGATACATCTGAAGTGCCTGTACATTCCAGCTCATAGGCACAGAACTCAGATGAAGGAATTTCTAATGTAAAAAAAGATGGAGGTGGTGATAGTGATCAAGAGTTTCTTGATGCTGATAACCACTCCATAGAAGACAACATCAATGATGTAACACACTCATTGGATCAAGTTACTCTTCATAAGTGTGTTCATGTGGTGGATGACTCTTAAGCACCAGATCTAAATTTCACAAATTTAGATCTATCCAAACAACTTATTGTGATTCCTCAAATAAGAATCCATAAGTCCCATCCCACCATAAACATCATTGGAAATGTTGAGACTGGGGTGAGAACAAGAGGACAAACCCATGACAAAAATGTTTGTCTTCACTCTTGTTTCTTGTCCTAGATAGAACTTAAGAAGATTAAAGAGGCTTTGAAGGATGGAAGTTGTGTTGAAGCAATACAAGAAGAGCTACTTCAATTCAAGAGATAGAGGGTTTGAAATCTAGGTCCTCTTCCTCAAGGGAGGACTACCATAGGTACCAAATGGGTATTTAGGAACAAGAAGGATGATAGAGAACTTGTCATCAAGAAAAAGGCAAGACTAGTTGTTCTAGGGTACACACAAGAAGAAGGGATTGACTAAATAGATGTTTTTGCTCATGTAGAAAGACTTGAAGCTGTTAGGATATTTCTGGCTTTTGCTGCATCCAAGGATTTCAAGGTCTACCAACTTGATGTCAAGTGGGCCTTCTTATATGGGGTGATTGATGAAGAGGTGTATGTCAAAAAACCACCTGGCTTTGCAGACCTAGATCATCCTGATTATGTCTGCAATCTTGACAAAGCTCTCTACGGGTTGTATCAAGCTCCAAGGAAGTAGTATGAGACACTATGACAGTATCTCTGTCAGCATGGATACAAGAGAGGTACTATTGATGGAACACTCTTCATCAAAGGAATAGGAAATGACTTCATGCTGGTTCAAGTTTATGTAGATAACATTATCTTTGGGTCAACTAATCCTAAGCTCTGCAAAGACTTTGAGAACCCGAAGAAAAATATATTTGAAATGAGTTCCATGGGGGAACTCAATTTCTTTCTAGGAATTCAAGTGAAGTAGGTTGACAATGATATCTTCATAAACCAGTCAAAGTATATGCAGGACATACTTACCAAATTTCATATGACTGAGTGCAAGGTTGCTAAGACATCCATAGTCAGAAACCACTCTCTAGGACCAGATCTTGAGGGGAAGTGTGTTGATGAACATCTATACAGGGCTATGATTTGGTCTTTTATGTACCTCACAACCAGCAGGCCTGATATCATGTTTGCTACATGTATATGTGCTAGATATCAAGCCAACCCCAAGATGTCACACCTGGTTACTGTCAAGAGAATTCTTAGATATCTCAAAAGTGCTCCCAAACTGGGCCTTTGGTATCCAAAGAATTCTGATTTCAATCTGTATGCCTATACAGATAGTGACTATGGTGGCTACAATATGACTGCAAAGTCTACATTTGGGGGATGTCAATTTCTTGGTGGAAGGATAGTCTTATGGCAATGCAAGAAACAATCCTGTGTATCTGCATTAACTGTTGAAGCTGAATAAATTGCTACTGCAAGCTGCTATGCTCAAGTGCTTTGGATTTAGAATCAAATGCTAGACTATGGATTCAACTTCAAGGAGACTCCCATCCACATAGACAACAACAGTGCTATCTCTATTACAAAGAATTTTGTTTAGCACTCAAAGATAAAGCACATCAACATCAGGTATCATTTAATTAGAGATAATTTTGAAAAAGTATTGATAAAACTAGTCAAAGTTAACACAAATGAACAATATGCTGATCTGTTCATAAAAGCTTTTGATAAGCAGAGATTTAAGTATCTTGTATCAGCTATTGGGATGATTAACTTTGAGTAGAATTTTCTTAAAACTAAACTCAAGATTATTTTTAATAATATCTGTGTCTTAAGTTGTTTATATCATCACCATATAAGCTCAATTTACTTTGGAAGAACCTTTTCAAAATGATATCCTTTAGAATTTTGAGAATTTGAGATATACTTTTCTTCGGAAGACATCAAGTTGTCTTCGGAAGAACATTATATCTTCAAAACAAATAACTACTTTTGGGAAATTAACCTTCGGAAGAAATTTAAATATATCTTCTGACGCTTATATTTGTCATCAAGTACTTAAGCAATTAAGTCTCAGAAGCTTTCTTCTCATATTGAATAAGATTTCTGATATTTGATATCTTTCGAAGCAAAATCTATCTATGAAGTAAAAATACTCTAAGTAATTTGTCTTCCAAAGAAAAATTCTTGAAAAGCTAAGGAATATCTTCCAGAGCCAAATTGGCTTTGGAAGTTTTCTCAAAAACATCCGAAGACAAATTACCTTCGAAAGATTTTCGACTTCCAAGAAAACTACCTTTTTGGGCACTTTTTCAGAGGTGGGACCGACATTCGGATTTCAAAGTTTATTTGTTTGCATTAACTTTGTCTCAAACCCATATCATATATATATATATATATATATATATATATATATATATATATATATATATATATATATATATATATATATATATATATATATATATATATATATATATATTTGTACAACGGTTCTCCCTCTTTCACTTTCTCCTTCATCTACAAGATTCAAACCCTAAATTCTACCACAAACCGACTTTGTTATTACCTTTCTTCACCCTAAAGCTACTTAAAATGGCTAACCCTGATCCATGAAACCAACCAGATTTCTCTATGCACTTACATAGGCAACATAATCAAGTTGCTCTGTTATCATCTGAGAAAGATCCTGGTTTCTCAGACGTTTGCCGCTTCTTGTCTCTAACCAACTACCTCAATGCCCTCACAATAGACCCTCCATTATATGGAGATCAACTTTTTGAGTTCTGGAGGACCTGCCAAGTGGTCATCTTGGATGGTGGGAAGGCACTGTCTACCATAGTGCAGTGGAGGACAGTATTTATCACTCTAGCCATCATCAACTCCCATCTAAGGCTGGATGATGAAGTGGGTGACTTATCCTTCCCTAAGTCTATTGTTAACAACTCATTCCGGTAGATGGGCTATGAAGGGGACTACTACGTAAGAACCTTCAAGAAAGGCAAGGTCTCATCCAAGTGGAAGTACCTCCTCCATGTGGTCATCCACTCCCTATCAAACAAACATGGAGGTTGGGATCAAATCCCGAAGGACCTTTCCTATATAGTCCATGGAATGGTTCAAGGGGTCAGGTTTAGGTATTCTCAATTTGTATATATAAATCTGCTTGCAAACTTGGACTCCTTAGAATATTATATGTTCCGTAGATATGTTTAATACATTCTTAAATATGAACTGGGCGCATAATTAAGGGGAACATGTAATATTCTTAAATTGAGACAAATGAAGCCCGGCATCTTCAAAACAATGAGAAAGCCCAATGTTGGCTTCTCAGGGGTAGAAACAACCCTGGTCCTAAAAATGTTAGAGCTCATTGCTCAAGGTGACAACTTGGCAGCACCAGCCAATGTTGAACCCACACCTTCTATATCTGCTACCCCCACACAGCCACAAATCACCATCACCTACCAAAGCAAATCCAAACAAATCCCTGCTCAGTCTACTCAGGTTGAGCAGGCCCCTAAATCACCAACCATGCAGGAAGAAGTGGACACTTGAGCTCCCACTTCTCCTGAGGAGCAAACCATTCTCATTATTTCTATGATCAGTGCTGAGGTTTCTCATGCTCAGCCTGATGATCTCACAATCCCCATCCTTAAGCCTTCACTTAGAGTCCCAAAATTCTAGTGATCAGCCTTCCGGGGAAAGTTACCATCCCCAGCCGCTTGACCTCAATCAACCAATACCCAACCTTGAATTCTATGATGATTAAGATATAGGATTCAATGAGTACCATGAGTCTCTCTTCTCCACCCCTATTCAAGGAGAGATGAGTACTTTTGCATCACCTATATCTAGCCCACATCATCCACCCATAACTGAGGTGGACCTCCCTGAACCTATTCAGCAGGCTCATATAGAAGAGGCTCTTACTTTTGAAAGTGATTACATCATTCAGACCCTCAACCATGGCAACCCAGCCCATTGATACTTCCTTTGAAGCTATTAGTGTGCCGGGGAAAACCACCAGCCAAGAAACTAAAACTGGTGATGAGGAAGAAGACCTTGGTCCTATTCTCTCATCCCCCCATGATTCTTCTAATAAAGATGAAGGGAGTCTGCAACTAAAGGTGTACAAACTGTCCAAACTTTGCATCTATTTAGTTTCAAAAGTCAGTCACCTAGAATCTCAGTTGACTACCTTACAAAGAATAGTCAATGACTAGCAACTTGAGATCACCGATCTCAAGGGCAAGTTAGCTGAGAGACCTATTCAGAGGACTTAACCAGGCCCACAAGAACCTATGGATGTGGTGGACCTAACTCCAAGCTCCCCTATGAAAGAGGGTGATGCTACCAAAAAGGGAGAGAAAGTCTTACTTACAATCACAGAACCTGGGAATTCCACTCAGAGTATGGACATGGAGGACTAACCACCCTCACTTGCAGTTGTCCACACTCAGCAACTTCCTCAAGTCCATATTGATGTGGACTCACTCATTCAAAGCTTGTTTAAGGAGGGTATACTAAGGGCTATGCCTTCTCCATCTCATACTGCTGATAATCCAATAGTGGGATGGAGGTATGATGAAGAAAGGAGAGCCTTCGTAATGTCTTGGTCTCAGGGTCAACAAGAGATCTTCAACTTCTTTAACCTGAGATACTATGAGAGCACCTATCTAATTGACCTCCTACTTGCCAACCCAAGTCAAAAGAGGCAAGTTGCAAGGTTAACTGATAGGATTCAACAAAGGGTGCATAAAGAGTTCAAGCTGAGAACCAGACTATATAGACAGAGGCTAGCAGGCAAGACTGTTGGGCAACTAGATGCTAAGGTGGACCCTAAGATTAGCTTTGAAGGGGAAACCTTTGCTGAAGGCCTAGCAGTTGAGCCTGTGAACCTTGAGAAAGGAACTGCTTCAGCACCCTCAGCACCTATTACCCTCAGTGAGGCACCAGTTGGTGAAGGTGTCTCACAGCCTCTCTCTGGCCAGAGCTTAAGTACAACACCAAACAATGAAGTCCAAAGCTCTCTCCACCCTGAGTCACACAGGCATGTGAGTGAAAAAGGGAAACGAAAGATGAGTCATGAGGAGATTGAGGAGGAGAAGAGAGAGAGGAAGAGGAAGGCAAGGGGAGAGAGTTCAAGTAGGACCCCTGGCTTCATGGAAGATGCAATCAGGGCTGCCCCCAAGCCAAGCACTCAAGATGATGAGTTAAAGGTAGCCAGATTGAATTATTTAGGGTCCAGGAACTACAAAATTGATGAACTCATCTCTCTCCCCTTAGAGGAATTAAATGAACTGGCTAATGTAGAAGTGTCTAAGGAGAGGACGGAAGCTGAGATAGCAGAACTGCTTCTCAAGATCAAAGAAGAAAAAAGAAGAAAGAAAATCTATAAAGCTCCTACCCTCTCCCCAGTTTAGGAAAGTTTTGAGACAGAGACTGTGGCTACTGAGCAGCAAATTCAGGTAGGTAGGGAACAAAATAGACAAAACATGATCACCTACCTGAGTGCCATAAGTCTCTATCAGGCAGCAGACCTTCTTCCCTTACCATATGACTACATTGAGTTTGAATACCTCAAGAAGCTTGAGCAACAAGTGCAAAAAGAGCAAAAAGATGCAAAAAGGAAGATGAGGGAAGAGTCTACAAGGTCAAGAGCCACCATCAAAGCAAACTTGAAGAAATCTGCTAATAGACAGAAGATGGTGAGCTTCTTGAAGCTGTATGGATTCTCTGGAAGGAGACTTGGTCTAATGTCTCTATCCACCATGGATGAGCACATTAAAGTAATCAAGCAGGAGATAAAAAGGGGTGAGCTGATTGACTTGCATTCTCCACCAAGTCAGGCTGCACCTGAAGCTGAGATCAAGGTTGAACCCTAGAAGACAACACAACTTGGACCTAGTACTGCATCACAACCAACTTTATATTCTGATCCATAACAGGGTCCTGATCCTTCTCCCTTTGAACCTGTGAAAGACAGGGACCTAACTGAGAAAGAAAAATAAGAACAACCTGGTACAATAGGCCAGTCTCCTCAGTTAAAGTTTAGAAAGAGGAAAAGGATGGCCATAAGAAGGGACAAGAACAAGAAGAAGAAGAATTCCAAGGCATCCACCTTTGCACCTCATGATGGGTCAGAACATCCTGAGGGTGATCAAGAAGAGGCTGCTCATCCAATTCTTATTCAAGTAGAGCCTCTTGCTGCTGAGAGAACCATCATGTCTTGGATGTTTACCACCAGTCCAAACAGATGGTTTGTTATTAGAGATCAAGGGGGGTCAAGACCTATACTTCTGGCAAAACATACTTGACCTCCCTCTGATAAGGACTGTCAACAGATAAAGATCAAGAATCAAAGGTATCTTTAGTTTGGGTAGCATCAACCTAGGGGGGGTTTGTAAGGAATACACTTAAAGGCTGATGCAACCAAAGAACAACCAAAAAGCTCTTAGTATGCACAAGTAAAGTACAAGGAAGTTACTTTGGAAGATTTGATACAACTCAGAGAATTATGCAAAGTATCAAATCTTCTGAAGCCAAAAAACAATATCTTCCAAAGCCAAAGATGAAGGCTTATAAAGCTTCAAGGACAAAGTCTTTCGAAGTCAAAGACTGATTTCTTCCGAAGACAGAGAAGACATGCTTTCTTTAATCACCTTTTGACAAAAGCTGAACCATTTTCTGCTAACACTTCTGATGACTCACCAACTTATATGAGTCGGTGAAAAGTCCATGCTTTTGTCAACTATAGATTAAGGTCTTTTGTTTGTAACTTTCCAACTATATACTTTTATCCTTTTTGTAATATATTAGGATGTGAGCTATGATCTGCTTTTTAACTCTACATTGATCTTGTTGTCTAGATTAGTGTTTCCAGTTGGCCTTTAAAGTATGGCCGGCTGTAGGATGTAGTATAAAGTGTCTCAAGTACTTGTATCTTTATGTATGCTTCGTAACACTTGTAAGAACTTGAGAGCAATATACATCATTCTTGAAAACCAAATTTGAGGGTTCTTGTTCTTGTTCTTTTACTTGTGTTCATTGTTTCATTACTAACCGGTTCTCTATTTGATTTGCTAAGTGTTCCAACTCTCTCCACCTTGTGAAACTGTTGTATTGACCACCCTTCCCGATCCTGCATTATTGTATTTGAAATATGAAAATAAATAAAATGATTTAATAAGGAATTTCATTTACATAATTGTCCCCGTTTACAAATGGGTCAAATGTTACACGTTACAACACATACTAAGATCTACTTGCTTTTTAAAAAAGTTCAATTGTTAGTTGGTGTAGATGTGATGCCTTTACAAGCTTATGATCATGTTATGTCATGATGATATCAAGAGTATCACATATATATACACCACTACATCTTATACTAGTCTACTAAACAAACCAAGAGAAGATAACATTATGAATAGTTATGGATTGTTATGCATTCAAAGTCTTTAAGTGATTAAACTTATTTAGTATGTCTAAATTTCAAAAACCATTATCGTGGTTACTTGTTAAGTTGTAATTCTTTTGATTGTCACTAGATAGTTGATTGTATCTTTAACCAAAATGAGTAGCGTTAATTTGGTTTTTTGTTTGTGTATTTAAACTTGTTATTGTTGCTTATGTCGTGAGATGAGTTTTGCTTAGGACAAACAAACGTTTAAGTGTAGGGAAGCTTGATATGTTGCATAACATGTATGGAATTTAGTTATATAATTCCACATATAAAGCGGGTTTTTATTCAAATTCGTAATTTTTTTTAAATTTAGTGTGTTTCACGATGAATTGTAGGTATTGATGATAAAGGAAGCTTTATTGAGCAGAAAATGAGCCCAAACAAGAAAACTAGAGAAACAACACGCGTTAAAGACAAATTATCCATATGACAAAAAATTTAATTGTAAGATCGCAAGCTTACGGTTCATAAGATTATGTTCTGCAATCAAAATCAATATATGACATATTAGGATGCAATCATTTAATGCCATGAAACATTACAAGCCGTAAGCACCTTTTTTATGGTTTATAGTATCTTTTGTCACCCAGAACCCTAAAGATTGACTATTTTAACAACTTGTCGGCTAAGAAATTCATAATTTGATTTTGGCTTCAGAGTACAACTAGAGAGCAATTTTAGAGTAGAGAATAAGGTTCAGAAGCAAGGACTAAAGCATACAAGCTTGAAGATCATTTGGTTTCGCCTTGTTATTGTTTCGTTTTTGTTGTTTCTTTCATTCTCTTCTTTATGTTTACTGAATATTGAACCTTTTCTTCTATTTTTGATGATTTAAACTGTAATGAGCGGCTAACTACATAGTACCAGCTAGGTTTTGTTTAACTACAGTTTTGGTTTTTATCTCATATTCATTCATTATTCCTGGAACCTTGTTTTTTCCTAATTAGTTAGGGATATGTATACTATTTTATGTTTGAAAGTTGGTGCCATGCTCGTGTGTTCTTGATCTTGATTGATTTGCATAACATTTAGGTTAGGTTTTTCAAGATAATGTTAATTACTTTGTGTTTTTAATTTTAGACTTTGATTAGAGATGATCTTAGGTATTTTGGCTGTGACCTTTATAGTATTTTTAGTGTGCTACATGGTTTAGAATCTAGGGGTGATATATATTGCTCAAAATCATCTACCCTTTACTTGTTAGGGTTAGATTTCATGAGAGCATGTTTCGCCTTTCATTCGTTGTGTTAGTGCTTTGGGGTACTCACTTGGATTTGATTAGGTTGTTTGTTGTTTTAGGGTTGTAGAATAGAATCTTAAAGATATTATGGTAAAAAACTTAGGGTTAATCTTCCATTAGAAATTTTAATATATCTATTTTGTGCTTCCCACATGCCTTTGGTTTTCCTAAGTAGTATCAACATACCAAGTTAATCTTGGATCCTTACTTTTAGAGATAGTCATACAAGTTATTGCCTTCGTGTCATTTTGTGTTAGTTTGATTCCTACCCAGATAGTTATTTAGTATATTTGATCATACTCACGTATCCAACTTTGAAGTTTTATTTGTTACTCGTGTTTAGTATAATAATTTTAGTTTAACTATTTGTTTTTAATAATTAGTTAAAAAACGTTCATATGATTAAATTAGATCCCGGTTAAGGTTTACTATCAAGAGCCTTCAAAAGTTTCAACGGCTTCGTTGCCCGAACTTACCTAAACTTTACTATATCACGACCGATATATATACCGATTATGTGAGGTTTTAGTTTCATTTTAATACTAATTTGTGAAAACTATTTTCTTAATACAATTAATACACACATCATTTTCTCCTTTATGTCGAATAATAGGCATAGGAAACCCGTAAACGCACATGGCCTCCAATTTGTTGTGATTTTATAACATACCGCATATTATGCATAATAATAGTTAGAAGTGGGGTGTCTATAGTTTAAGTTACTAGTCCACGTGCGTTGGCTTTCACCTTTATTATTTTCTCTTGCCACTTTTTCTAGTACATCACGAAAACATTCTACCTCTAACCTCCAGTACTCTAACTTTCACTACTGCCTTTTAACAAACCTATCTTAACTAGATCAACCACCAACATCACCAGGAAAACCTTATTGTAAATTTATACAGTACCGAGCTAATTATAAACAAGGATGTAACTAACCTCTTGAATCAAATCAGAGGAAAACCAATGTTTACAAAGAAATCAAATATAACCGAGACAAAAAGCAAACATAAGAACACCCATCGGCCCGATTTGCTATGACTTAAGGGCTTCAACAATACTAACAGACCAAGACTAAAAGAAAATTTGAAGATGAACAAGTCAAATGATACAGAGAGGAAGAAGATGACTTTTTGTCTATTGTGTCTTCATTCTTAGACCCAAGAGCTCCTCATATAGCCACCAATCTTTCCCTTTCAAACCTTGAGCTTTTTCATTTTGACAAATCAGCCCCTTGCACAAAAAAGGAAAAGATAGAAAATTAGAATAGAAAAGATGGAAGGAATAAAATAAATTATTTTTTACTTGAATTAAGTATCTATTATGAATTATTACCATAGCAAGTGGATGAACTCTTTGTCAAACTTGTAGATAAGTTTACTATGCTGCTTATCTACCAAATAGTTTTACTTGTCTAACAAAATGATTGATCTTTATAGTATAAATACCACCTCAATGTAGAGGAGAAGATGCACCTCTTGTATACACTTTCAAAAGTTATACATTTATCTTCTTCTTGCTCTTGCAATTCTCTTTAAAGTTCTTAAGGTTATAACACTAATCTTATGTTAATTATTGTGATATTATAACACGTAATCAGCACGAGAGCTCTTAAACTCTAATCAAGAAGATCAATAAAGCACAAAGTCATCCATTAATCAAGAAAAAAAAATGTCAAACATTGCGAAAATCAAATTCCCAACTCTTAATATCAGTGGAGAAAACTATATGTCGTGGACGGCTCATGTAAAAAGACATCTTAAATCCATGGGTGTCTTAGAAACTATACAAGAGGGAAATGCTTGCTCGGAACAAGACAAAGCGAAAGCAAATGTCTCTTTGCATAAGCATATTGATGAAATGTTACACTTTGAATATTCAAATTGTGAAGATCCATACATTTTATGGAACGATACAAAAGCAGATTTGATTTCCAAAGGGAAGTTTTACTTCCCACCGCTAGAGATGAATGGAACAATCTCAGGTTCCAAGATTTCAAAAAGGTAAATACGTACACCTTTGTTTTGTTCAGAATATGCTTGACCCTCAGATTCTGCGGACAAAATGATACCGAGGAAGATATGTTGGAGAAAACATTCACCACTAAAATATATTCTGATTTAAATTCATTTGTCCTCGTAGAAGAAAAAAATAATGAACTTTTCATGAAAAATCGTCAACCTCGTCCCATGGGATCATTAGCAATTCCAGAAGTAAATGTTGCTATTAAAACTCTGGAAGAAAGTGGGGACAAGGTCGTGGTCATGGTTCTTTTGATAAAAGTTACCCTAATGGTCGCCATTATTTCAAGGGTAATAATAATTACCAAGGTACCTTTTATTGTCATGGATATGGTCGTGGCCGTGAATATGGCCGTGGTAGAAATCAAAGAACAATCAATTACCATACTCCATAAAATAACAATCCTAACCAACACAAAGGGAATGAAGCTGGTAGGTTCGAAAGCAATGGCACTTCCTATTTTAGATGTGGTAGCACAAACCACTGGTCAAAGGCTTGTCGCAAAGCTCCACAATTATGTGAACTATACCAAGCCTCTCTTAAAAGGAAAGAGAAGGAAGTGAACCATGTTGATAATTTTAATAATATCAACATTGAGTTGAAGACAGCAGACTTTGACATAGAACTCTGAAACACATGTTACTTGACCATAATAGTTATATGCAATAATTAAGTGTTTTCCTCTCTTTAATTATTTATTTTTCTTCATGTAATGTTTTCTTTCGACTAAATAAAGTTCTTGTTAAAATATAACAATATCGTCGTTATTCACTTATTATTTTTTTATACTTTCAAGATTAAAATGAACATCACTGGAGCTTAAGATCAAACAAATGAGGCAAATATATGTATAGCAGATAGTGGAGCCACACGCACTATACTCAGATCTAAGAAGTATTTTTATGAACTTAAACCGACAAAAAGAATCGTTAATTGTGAATCCAAGGATTGAAAGAGGAATTATCAGTTTGATTTAGCAAATAAAGATCGCGGAATTATCAATACTTGTTGTTTAATTAATTGTTTGTGAAATTGAAATCGACGAAGAACAGATGAAATAAATTGAAGACAGAATAAAATAATGCAACAAAAAGATTGTTTCAATTGATTTTCATTGATAATAAATCGATTACAATTGATATTGATGCTTGGATGATATTGTAATCTCCTATGATGTCCTTCGTGTTCTTGTGATTGCTATGTTGCTATTTTGATTGATTGATTGATCAATATCATTTCTATGAATATGTGTCTATTTGTGTATAGATATCTCTCAATCTCTCTCTAAATGAGTGCACCCATGCCTTATATCTATAAGTAGATGGATTTACTTTAAAAATTATAAAGATATTCTTGATGTGACATGGAATATTCTTCAGACAGTTGTACAGTCTCCCAAGGCTGTTGACTTGATGACTTTGTGTTGAGTACTTGATGATATGGGATCATGCAAGTATTTTGTTCTTCTCTAGGAGTTGAACTTCCATAGGAGTTGGTTTGTTCTTGAACATCCTCAGGAGCGAATTCCCTTCTTTCGCAGTAGATCCACTGATGCACATTGACTTGTTCATTTATGCTCCGTAGAACATCTACGGAAGAACAAATTTGTTCTTTAGATGTTGTTCTTCCACAGGAGATCTTCAAATGAATGTTGACTTGTTTCTTTATACTCCGCAAAACATCTACGGAAGAACAAACTTGTTCATCGGCAGATATTTCTTGCACTTGTGTCAATTTTCCAAATTGACCAAGTATGATGTTTTTCCTGCAATTACATAAAATCAACACAAATAATATTTGGGTTAACATATATATCTTGCATTACATAAGAAAAGAGATTTACAAATGATCATTACAAGAGATGAATAAACATCTAAACCTATACGATAGATCTAGACCTAACAATACTCCCCCTTAGGTTTAGACTCTTGTAATCATCTGTTCATCTCTTTCAACTCTTGAACTCTGGCCAAAATTCTTGTGTTGAAGTATCCAACAACATCCTTCTGATCTTGATATGGATACTTGATCTTCAATTTGCCCATTTTCTTCAAATTTTTGTAATTTATCGCAAGAATGTCTTCTTCCATGGTCAGTGTTGCCACTACACTGTTATGTGAAACCACTTCCAACTCATCTTGCTCTGACATTCTAAGCTCAGTGATTGATAGGATTTCAGATCCCATTAGCTGACCAGCCTCAAATCTTCTTCTCTTGTATGCTTTGGCATGTAGCTTGTCTATGACTTGAATGATGTGCACATATAAGCATATGTCACATTGAGCATCTTTATCATTCAACTTTGGGAAATACTTATCATGCAAATAAGATATGTAGCTTGGATGTAGCAGTTTAATATTTATTGGATCAAATAATCTTATGCTTGATGCTTTCTTGTGAGGGTCATTCCTTTGCAGCACCAGTTCTTTTGTTCTCTCTACATATCCCCATTTAGTGATAGGGAATGAATACTGATTTCCATCAATGGTTTTGATTGATGCTTCAGCCTTGTCTTCATATCCAATTCTCCTTAGAAATTCATCATCAACAACTTGAGAAGAACTGGAATGAGTCCTTTTCTATCTTTGTCTTCTTCTTTTGTGACCCAAATCATTCTTTATCTTCTCAATTGCTTTGTTCTTTGTGAAGGTTTCATAGTTGCATACTGGAAGCATTAATATTATTGTTTTCTTTTAGGTATTCTCAATTACAATAGCTTCATCTTCAGTTCTTCCCAAATACTTTCTTTTCCTGTTGTATTTGATTGTTGGTTCTTTTGCTTTCAATAGGGGAATGGCAGTAGTTTCTTTGATTTGTTCTTTATGCACACTTACTTCCTTTTCAGTCACCTTCTTTTTTAAGACTTCTATCTCTTCATCTTTAGCTTTTAGCAGATCCAACTGCTTAGAGATAGTTTTCAGTGCATTGTTTAGCTCAACCATTACTTTCTCCTTCTCTTGTTTCTCTTTCTTAGCAGATTCACAGGACCCAGTTGCAAACTGGTCCATTGTATCAATCACTGCATTGCTGGTTTCAATCTCTTCTCTTAGCTTCTTGATTGTTACATCTAGAGATGCAATAGTTTCATCTTTCTCTTTCATCTCCCTTTTGAGTTTTCTCAATTTCTCTAGTTTTTGATTACTTTTGATGATGAGATTGTTGTATTTAGCAACAAGAAAACTTTTGCTCACATTTATCTCCTCCTCTCTTAAATCATTTTCATCATAAGTAGTGATGTTAACAAAGTGACTATCACTCTCATCTTGTTGTTTAACTCTTGTTCATTCTCCCCTCAACTTCTAGACATATTTCTTCTGTGTCACCATCCATAACTTCATCAAGCTCATCATCATCAATTTTCACTTTTTCAGTGAGAGTTGGGCTTTTAGTAGGTGAGGTTGGTTTAGCAGATGGGGGTGAGGAAGTTGGTTGTGTTGTTGGATGAGAAGGTGTTTGATTGAGAATGGGTGAGATAGGTTCTATGGCAGCAATGTTTAATGATGATTGAAATTAGGAAGCTGAGAAAGATTTTGTATGCTCACTGGATGGTAAATTTAGTTGAGCTGGTGGAGATTCTGTTAAGTCTATCACAGGAGTTGGTGGTAGAGACTATGGTTGTTGTTGTGGTGATGGGTGTGATGGTGTTTGTTGAATGTCATCAAGTGTGAATACTTCTGTTTTAGCAGTATTCTGAGATGTTTGGGAATGGAAAGGAGAAAAGGGTTGTTGTTGTGGTGGTTCAGGGGTTTCAGCTAGAGGTGTTTGTTGTTGTTGTTGTTGTTGTTGTTGTTCAAGGTGTAGGAGTTCTTGAGGAATATCATCATTCTCATCAACCACATGTGCGAACATCTCCATTTCTTCACCTTGGTATTGCCCACTTAACTTGTTAAGCATAGATCTTCCAATGTGAGCTTGAACAAATACATCACCTTCTCTTTCAATGTTGGGCATTGACTCATTTGTGATCAGCTGAATAAACCTGGGAAACATGTACATCTTGTTTTCCTTCTACACCCTTATGTGGTCATACAAGCATCCAAGAATGTATTTAGAATAATTGTATTTCCTCCCTTCAAATACACCAATGATTCAAGAAGAAATGTGTCTTGAAAATCTATCCAACCCAGACTTTCTGTTGGACATACACTTTAAGTACTTGTGACACAGGAATCTGTAGGTCTTGCACAACCTCCCCTTTTTGATTTCACCATTTCGGTAATCTCCATTATAACCCATTAAAAGAAAAATTCTTTGGATGTACACATGATCGAACACATCTGGGTGACCCTCTTCTTCTTCTCCAAACTCTAGCACCCTCCTGATAGTTTGTTCATCCACCCTCAACTCTTCATTTCTTATTGCTGCGAAAATCACCCTTTCATCATTCTCCTCTTCAATCCTGGTTGTGTGCTAAAAATCTATCATATGCGATTGATAGATGATTGGGTCCGCAGATAATGCATAGAAAATCCTTGGTCTTCTCAGATAGTTAATAATTTCCCTACATCCCTCTGTTGCTAGATCGTCTGGATTCAGAAAGGCACAAATGTTATGATCTTTTACAAATCTGTTGGCCATATTGATGATGTTGTTTGAGTGGTGATTTAGGTAAGGATTGTTGTGTGGAAATAAAGGGGTTTATGTTATGAGCATTTTTCTAGGTCTGAAAAAGGTTTCTGAAAAAGTGAATACAAATGACAACGGTCAGGTTATCATTTATACTTGTTTAGAAAATTTAAATCCTTTTATTTAATGATGTAGGACCCTTAACCCTCATTACCCCTCCATGGTTATCCACAAGTTAATTCTTCCGAAGAACTTCTACGGAAAGCAAAACTTTGGTTAAGTCTTCCACAGAACATCTTCGGAAGGCAAAACTTATGATTTTGCTGTTATCCTTATCAAATTAATTCTTCCACAAAACATCTACGGAAGGCAAAAATTGTTTTGCTGTTTTATTCTTAAGTTAATTCTTCTACAGAACATCTACGGAAGGCAAAAATTGTTAATGTTTTGATATTTTATCCGTAGGGTACCAATCTACGGAAAGTCAATTTTGTTCTTTTTGCTGTATGATCTTAACATCATGTTAGATCATTTGTTGTTTGCTGTTGGACCTTGTTGACTCTGCTTCATGGCAAATGTGCAAGATTGATTTAGTTAAAAACTTCAAATATCCTTCAACCAAGTTAGTGCTCAAGTTCTAATTTTCTTCATGTAAAAATGTTAAACTCAGTTTTCATGCTGATGACAACTCCCCCTAATTTGTGATTAATCATGAAATTATGCATTTATCAAAAATTTATAAAGAGAATAGCATGAAAAGCAATTATCCGTCAATCTTATTAGCAAATAAAAGAACAAAAACAAAATCTTTTTGTATTTTTGTTTATAGGCAGGAACTTAAATATATTTACAAGCATTTACATCATACAATGAGATCATACTATGACACTAAGCAACTTCCTGAAATAGTTTTATTTGATGATAGTAGACATAGATCTAGTGCTGATTGCAAGTATCATGATCCATATAAGTTCAAGCAAGAGTATAGGTTCAACTTGTCATGCTATTTATTATGTTTTGGTATTGATTAAAGATAGACAAATATGGACTCCACATTCAATTCATATTAGAGTTTGTCCTTTGTTTATGAGTCAGTTTATCACTTTTTCACACTTAAAACTATGTTTCTTAAGTTATAAGCTCTATCTTAAGATTTCTTTGAAATCTTATTAATGTTGATATGACTTTTGATGCTCTTTAATTAATATATAATTGATCACATTGGATTCTTTCAGAGCTGTTCCTTTTTGGAACTTTTTGATGATCAGCATCAGGACATCAGGTCTTTACTTACGTAAAACAGAGGTGCCAGTGAACCTAGGTCTTTGTTTACATAAAGCAAAGGGTCCATGATGCGCAAAGATAGAGGTTATAAAGTTTCACAACATAGTGTGCTTAGGTGAGTAAGTTGATCACAGCAGGATAAGACTTACTTACTTGTTCCTCAAAATGGAATTGTCCATAATTAGTCACCTTGGCATTATGTAATGCATGAACTTGTATATTTTCCACTCAAGCTGAACCTACTCACATATCAAATCACATCTGATCGGTCTTTATTGTGTGATAAAATTTAGGAAAGTAAGCAAAGGCATAGTGTACTATCATTTCCCATAATATGAACTGTTTTTACAAAAAAACACAGTAACAAGACAATATTTTTGGATTTTTATATGTTTTATATATGGTTTTGGCTTTTTCATATAATGATTTTGACAAACAGAACATGCCTTTCTTTATGATAAAGACTAATCTAAGTTGATCATGCCTAAAGACTCAATCAAGAAATTAAATTTAACTGAATTAAAGGCTTTAGTGAATAAATCAGTAAGGTGATTTGTTATATCCAATTTGATCGACTTGATTAAACATTTTTCTAAGCACTCTCTTAGAAAATAGTATCTGATTTTAGTATGTTTTGTTTTACTATGTTGCACTGGATTAGCAGTGATGAACATAGCAGCTGAGTTATCTATGTGAATTGGTGTTTGAAGAAAATTGTAACCATAATCAAGTAATTGGTTTTGCAATCATAAAACTTGAGAGCAACCAGCTGAAGCAGCTATGTAGTCAACCTTAGCTGTGGATACTGAAACATTTGTTTGCTTTTTGCACTACCAAGAAACTAGTCTTGGTCCTATAAATTAACAACCACCGGTTGTTAATTTTCTATTGTTGTTGCATCCTCCAAAGTCATTGTCAGAATATGAGTAGAGTTTGAAATCTCCTTCTTTGGGATACCAAAGTCCAACTGCTGGCTTCCCTTTGAGATATCTGAATATCCTCTTAACTGCATTCAGATATGACTCCTTTGGATCTGATTGGTACCTAGCATAAACACACACAGTAAATATTATGTCAGGTCTGCTGGCAGTTAAGTACATTAATGATCCTATCATAGATCTATATAATCTTTGATCAACTGACTTACCTTTAGGATCAGGTACAATCTTATCTATTATTGATGCTGGTGTTTTGCATGAAGAAGAATCAGCAAGGTTGTATTTCTTCAAGATTTGATTCATATACTTCACCTGATTGATAAATATTCCATCTGATTTCTGATGAACTTATAAACCAAGGAAGAATGTTAATTCTCCCATGGAACTTATTTGGAATTCAGATTTCATCAAAGATTTAAAGTCATCACACAATCTCTTGTTTGTTGATCCAAATATGATATCATCAACATAGATTTGGACAACCAAGAGATCTTGATGTTCATGTTTAAGGAAGAGAGTCCGATCAATTGTTCCCCTTTTGTAACCAGGATTGAGCAAGAAAGATGACAATGTTTCATACCACTTTCTTGGTGCCTGATGAAGACCATACAAAGTTTTATCAAGCTTGTATACCCTGTATGGGTAATCAGGATCGTCAAAGCCTAGTGATTGGGTAACATAGCCTTTTTCATCAATTTTACCATATAAGAAGGCACACTTTACATCCATTTGGTAAACTGTGAATTTCTTATGTGAAGCATAGGCTAGGAGGACTCTAATAGCTTCAATCCTTGCAACTGGGGCAAAGACTTCATCATAGTCTATCCCTTCTTCTTGAGTATAGCCTTGTGCTATCAACCTTGCTTTGTTTCTGATGATGATACCTCTGTCATCTAGTTTGTTCTTGAGAAGCCACCTTGTACCAATTGGATATTGGCCTTCAGGAAGATCAACTAGATTCCAAACTTTCTGCTTCCTAAATTGCTGAAGCTCTTCTTGCATTGCTTTAATCTAGCTATTGTCTTTCAATGCAGCAGTTATGTTGGGAGGATCCACTTGTGATAGAAAACAGGAGAACAGACAAATATTGGTAGCTCCCCCTTGACTTCGTGTGGTTCTTTCATTAAGATCACCAATAATGTTTTCTATAGGATGATACTTATAAATTCTTATTATTGGAATTGATTCAACTGGAATGGATGATTCCAAGTTAGTGATGTTAGTTGATGGAGATGGATCCAGCTGAGATGGGAATCAACAAAGTGATCAAAATCCTCATCATTTTGGTCTTCAGATGCTGAATGAGATCCATCTTCATGATTTTGTGTTTTCGCATATGTAGGTATAACTTCCGCAGCAGTTACAGGAACAACTACGGATGTTGTAGTTTGTTGATCTGCAGATGTGAATGTTGTTGGAATGTTTTCTGATGGATTGGGAACTTTAGTTGAAGGAAATGAATTATCTTCGGAAGTAGATAGAACATCTATGGATGTAGAAGGAACTTCTACGGATGCATTGTTAACTTCTGCAGATGCATTGTTAACTTCTGCTGATGCATTAGTTACCTCTTGTAAAGTTGAATTTCCATTTCCACCAAAATTGTCATTGCTTGTTTTGGATGAAGGGCCTGGATCAGCAACATTTGAAGTGTGTGAATGAAATAATCTTGTAGGATCATCAGTCAGTGGCACTTCACTCAAACTTGGAGGTACATAAGGATAACATGTATCCGTAAGACCTGCAACATTCAAATAACCAGAGTTAAATGAATTTGTTAATGCATCTATATCAAACAACCAAGATGATCCTTTTAAAGATTTTGAAAATAAGGATTCATCAAAAGATACAATAGGTGTTTCCTCTATAATGTTGTGATGAGGAATGTAGACTTTATATGATTTAGATGTTGATGAGTAACCAATAAAGAAACCATCATAGGCTTTTTCATCAAACTTTCCTAATTGATCTTTGGTGCTTAAATAGACACATGACATCCAAAAGCTCTAAGATAACCTATAAAAAGTTTCCTTTAAAAAAAGTTCATAAGGTGTTTTATTATGTTCTTTGAAAATTAAAGTTCTGTTCTGAACATTGCATGTTGTGTTCACAGCTTCTGCCTAAAATGTGATATGCAACTGTGAATCAGCTAGCATTGTTCTTGCTGCTTCAATTAGAGTCCTGTTTCTTCTTTTAGCAACTCCATTTTATTGTGGAGTTCTTGGTGCACTGAATTGTCTGGCTATGCCTTTGTTCCTGCAAAAGGAATCTAAAACATGATTAACAAATTCAGATCCATTATTACTTCTTAAGATTTTGATCTTTAAATCAAGTTGATTTTCAATTTTAGTGATAAACTCCATTACTATTTTTGATGTTTCACTTTTATGTTTTAAGAAAAAGACCCATGTGAATCTAGTGAAATCATCAACAATCGCCAAACAATATTGCCTTTTACCAATGCTCAACACATTGGTTGGACCAAAAAGATCCATGTGCAGCAGTTTAAGTGGTGTTGTGTTTATGTTGATTGTTTTGGACTTATGAGACACCCTATGTTGTTTTCCTTTATAACATGATGAACAATGATTAGAACAGTAAAATTCTTTCTTGGGAAGGCCAATGACTAAGTCATTTTTGACCAACTTATTCATGTTCTTCATGTTTGAATGAACCATTCTTCTATGCCATAATTGAGCTTCATCTTCTGATGATTTAGAAATCAGGCAAGTTTCATTGCTTGTTAGAGAGGTGTTGTTCATGTCCAAAACATATGTGTTGCCTTTTCTTGGTGCTTTAAGAAGGATCTAGGCTGCTGGAATTTGAAAACCTGGCTTAAGAATGTAACAATAAGTGTTATCAAATAAAGTGGTATTATTTTGATCACAAATTTGAGATACACTTAACAAGTTGAATTGCAAATTTTAACAGAAGTTTACTTTCTCAAATTTGAGTACACCATTTGTTACCATACCTTCACCAACAATTTTACCTCCTTTCTTATCTCCACTAAATGCCACATATGAAGCATTTTTATGTTTGAAATCATGAAGGAGAGAACAGTTTCCTGTCATATGCCTGGAACAACCACTGTCAACACACCACTTGTTGTAAGTCCTCCATGGATGTTCCAACACAAATAATGAAATCAATTAGAAAGTGGAGCCCTAGTCTTAATGGTCTTGGGCTTGCCATTGTTTTCTAGGGTTGTTACTCTCTCATGGATGAGCCTAGATGTCTCAGGATTGTTTTTAAACTCAATTGATTCATTATGTTTTGTTTGGGGTGAGGATGAGTCTGTTGAAGATGAACTTGAAGTACTTTGTTCTTGATCCTCAATCACTTCCTCTCTCACCTCTTTTTTCAGTGTCTTTTTCTTTAAACTTGATCCTGATACTTGACTTGAAAAGGTTTCTGCATCTTTTGTCTTTGATTGAGGTACATGATTACCCTTTTAAAGTGATCAAAGAAGGCTTCATCTTCTTGCAACACTACCTTCATGTGAGGAGTCTTGCTTTGAGATTGTTGATTCTCTTTCTTCTTCTTTTGATTTATCATCAGCAGATGTTGGTTTCTTTGTCTTTGAGATCTTCTGCTTTCATTGCTGCTACTTTTGCTTTGAGACCTTTGATTCATCATTCTCAGAAGATTGTGAAGCTGATTCAACATTCTTAGCTTTTTCCTTCTTTGGAACCTTTGATTTGTTCTTTTTGTTGAAGAAGCATTCTTGAGTAGAATGATTGTTTTTGTTGCAGATGGCACAGTGTTTATTGAAGTAATAGTCGGAAGTCATATAATTGTTCATATTGCATATGGAGCAATAGCTGCTGAATAACAATCTTCTGTATTGTGGTTGTGCATATCACACCACTTGTAGTGCCTTCTTTAGCTTCACTATCAGACTCCACTACTGTCTTTTTATGCTTCTTCATAATTGCCGCCTTCTGCTGCCTTAATTCTTTTTCAAACTTTGTAGCTGATGAGTCTTTACCTTTTCCTGACATGATGTCAAATGGTTCTTGTTTCTGAGGATTCACCATTCTCTGTTGTTTCTTGACTTTGTTGTCACTGGGTGATTCCGCATATGAATTTTTATTCTGTAGATCTTCTACGGAAGTAGATTACTGCTTCTGTAGTTTTTCTACGGAAGTTGAATGTTTTGGAAGAACAAATTTCTTCCTTTTCTTTTCTACAGATGGTTCTAAATCAACCTTTTTCTTCCGCAGGTGTTCTGCGGAAGTGATTTTCTTTTCTTCTGTAGTTCCTTTTGATAACCGATGTTTTTGCCTTTTGTTGAGCTCCTGAATCCCTTCATTCAGCTGACCAATTCTGGTATAGATGGTCTTCAACAAATTTCTTTGTTTGGGAGGATAAGGCAGCTTGATCTCAACAAGAACTTTGGGGATTAAACTTTCAATTACCACATTCTCTCCCTTACCCAACCCAGCACATTCTTGTTCATTAGGCTCATCAACCTCATCCAGATCATCACAGTCATCAAAGTCAAATTCTGATTCATTTTGTTTTAAGAATTCTGATTCAGATGAATCAGTTTCACTGACTTCAGTATCTTCACCATTTACCAATTCATTATTTTCAACTTTTGATTCAGTTTTGGTGCTAGATACAAAATGATTTGACAGACTGTTCATCATGGACTCAGGTAAAGTGGTGTAGTTATCATTTAAACAGCATTAAAACCCAACCCATACCTGTTCTTTGATTCAATATGAGAATTTAACAGTTTCTAATATTGTTGTGATGATAATTGGAACTTCTGAAGTTTCGCTTTAGTAGATGCATGATCACACATTGATTTTGTTAAAGAGGTGGTCAGATGCTCAACTTGTGCTTTCAAATTATAATTTTCAGATACAAGTTTATCCAAATCCATTTGTAAGGAAGTGATTTTGACTTGATATAATTTATGTTCTGTCAAATAAGATTCATTTAAAATCATTGTTTCTTTGACTTTATCAGCCAATTATTAAGCATGGACTCGGTATCTTTCAACCTCTTCAACACAAACAGGTGAACATAATCTATCCCTTACCTCTGTGGCCATAGGTGGAATTTTGTTCTCCAAGTTTGCCATTAGTGCTTGATTTTCCTCCTACACTTCCTTCTTATACATGCTCCAGTCACAAGTACCATCCTTTAAAATAATCAAACTAGTTTCTTTAGTGTTACTGATACCTGCTGAAGAGCTTGTGGCTGGTGGGGATGAGATTGTTAGTTGAGGTTGCTTGAAGCTTCTTTGATTTGCTTGTCTTGTGTCTGTTGTTGATTGTTGATTGCTATTGCATTCCCTTGAAAAGTGACCATACAAATTGCATTTATAACACCTCACTTTTGATTTGTCAACACCAATTTTAGTTGTTCTTCCTGTAACAGATAGTCTCTTGTTCCTTCTAATATACATCTTGGCTCTATAAGCAATCATGGCCATTTGCCATTGCAGATCCATTTCCTCTGCTTCATCAGGATGCAGTTCTTCAAGGTCTTGTTGACAGATGTGGGCAGGAGTCAAGGTACTACCCAAATAGAGAAGTTTGGATAATTACCCTGTAGTACTCACCAAACCCAAGAAATTATGAATCTCAGATGACGTCCTTGGAGACTTCCATTGCATCACGGCCTCAACCTTTATCAGGTCTACCATAATCCCTTTAGGATTAACCACATGACCCAAAAGCTGAACCTCACATAACTAGGACACACACTTGGAGAACTTGGCATACAGCTTCTCCCTTCGAAGCGTATCCAGCACTTCCCAGATGTGACCGACATGTTCCTCTTCAGTCTACGAATATATCAGAACATCATAAATGAACACAGTCACTGACTTATCTAACATAGGTCGGTACACCCGATTCATCAGATCCATAAAATCAGCTGGCGCGTTGGTTAAACCAAAGGACATCACGAGAAACTCTTAGTGTCCATAGCGCGTATGAAAAGCTGTTTTAGGAATATCCTGCTCCTCCACCTCAATTGATGGTAACCAGATTGGAGATATATCCTCAAGAACCAATTAACACCTTGAAGCTGATCAAGTAAGTCGTCAATCCTCGGTAATGGATTCCGGTTCTTCACCGTCAACTTGTTCAACTCACGGTAGTCGATGCTGATCCTCATGCTATCGTCCTTCTTTTCCATAAATAAGACCGAAGCACCCCATGGAGAGATGCTCGGTTGACTAAACCCTTATCTAACAACTCTTGTAGCTGAGTCATCAATTCCTTCATCTCGGAGGGAGCTAAACGATACGACGCCTCAGCAACAGGTTGGGCATCAAGCATCAGATCGATCTGGAACGCGATCTCGCGGTCAGGTGGCAGACCTGGTAGATCCTTCGGGAACATGTCTGGGAAGTCACACGCGACCAGTACATCCGTCAATCGTGGTACTGACGCATCCACATCCTTCACGTAGGGTAGATATGCACCACTTCCATGTCTCCGCCACAACCATCCAAATTACTTTCGAGATTGTACTAACTCTATCGCCATAAATCGTCACCGAACTCCCATCGGCCATGGTCCATCGAATCATCTTCTTGCAACACATGATGTTTGCCTCATAGGCTACTAGCCAATCCATCCCTAGGACTACATCAATTTGTCTAAGGGCATCACAAACAATCTAGCAGAGAACCTATGGCCTTTTAACTCTATGCCACAGTCTTATACCATATCAGAAATCCTGATTGGCTTACCAATGGCAGTTTCTACATCGAAGGGCTCATCAATCTTCCTACTCCTAACGGGCAACTTATTACAGAAGGCAGCAGAAATAAAAATCCTACTAGCACCAGAATCAAAAAGTAAAGAGGCATAAGTTCGGGCTACTAGAAATGTACCTGACACAACGTAGGGATCCACCCTAGCCTCCTCCCGGGTCATAGTGCATGCTCTGACCTTCATCCTCTGCTCTCCTTCTCAGCCTCTTTCTTTGCCCTGGAGCTCTCAGCCCTGGACTTCTTGCAGTTTCTGCTCATGTGCCCAGTCTCGCCACAGTTTTAACATTTCACCACACGACAATCCCTTGCCATGTGGTCCTTCCTTCCACACTGAAAGCAGATGTTTGATCCCCACTTACACTCCCCCGCATGATCCTTCCCTCACTTATTACACCTCTTTATCCCCATACCTGTCATCACTACTCTCTGGTCATCCACCCTTGCCCTTTTGTTCTTTGGAGTGAAACCACCACAACCAAATCGTTTCCTATTCCAGTTTCTGTCACTATCACCTTTCTTTCTCACCTCCACTGTAGTCACTTCCTCCCTCTCATCATACAGTCTCCCTGCCAGATCGACCACCGACCTAAACGTGCCTGGCCGAGCGGAAATTAGATGTGTACGGATATCTGAATGTATCTCTTTATTCTCCGTGACACGGGTGTCACCTGCTCTGGCACAAGCCTCGCCATCTCATTAAACTTAGTTGTGTACCACTGGTGCATCATAGTTCTCGCCTCCAACTACAGGAACTCTCTCTCGATCTTGTCGAGTTCCCTATGAGGACAAAACTCCTCGATCACCATCTTCTTCAGTTCACCCCATCTCATCTTCCAGATCGCCCTGCTACCCTCGACCTCGACAATGTTGTCCCACCAGTACAAGGCCGAATCCACAAATGAGTGGGTAGCAAACTTCACCTTCTGATCCTCCCTGCACTCGCTGATATTCAACACAGCCTCCATCTCTCTCACCCATCGTTGAACAGCAGCAGCACTCCCATTCCCATCAAATGTAGGAGGCTTGCATCTCTGGAATGCCTCATAGTTGCACCCCTTTTCAGTTTCCTGCACTGTTTCCTCCTCCTCATCGTCACTAGAAACAACCATCTCAATCTCTGGTTGCTCCCTTTCTCTTGAACCTCTTTCTTCATCCTCTTGCCTGTTGGCATTCTCCTTCTCCTAATTCTCCTTCTTCTCATTTTCCCTCATAGCTTTAATAACCTCGGTCACCACTGACGGCAGAATCGTCTGCATGACCTGATGAACTTCCTCCGCTACTGCCTCTTTCATTGGGGCCCTCAGATTATCATTCTCATCCTCACCGTCATGGTGATGAGGCTCGGGCTCTTCAGGAGCCATTTCAGCAGTCTTAGCCCTGTTCCTTGTGACACGCGGTCCAACACCACATCCACCATGACCTCCACCTCGAGAAGCCTTCGAAGATCTACCACCAGCCATCTCTAAGCACTACAAGATTCAAACACCAACACGGTCATTCAAGGTAATAGCTCAGATTATGTCAAGTATAGTAAGTCCCTAATTATAGTGGCCAGTTATGATTAGCCACTTACTTTACTCTTCATTCTCCAAGCATTTTCTATCCTGACTACATCAGTATCCAAATCTACAAAGAACACATAATCCATATAGCACACGCACATAATTCCCTTTTATTAACCTTCATAAAATGTTTACATAAAACCTTTACCTGCAGGCATGAAACTACTAGGACTGGCATCCCTTTCCCTTTCGTCCCATTCTCAGTTTAAGTTTAGGTTCTTTGAAAATATTTTACCCAATTCTCTTAAACTTTGACTCTGATACCAACTTGTAAGGCCCCGTCCCTGGAATGCTTACAGTCAGTTAATCATCGCATAAAACATTTAAAACACATTATTTGCAGCGGAATTAAAACTCTTCGTTTATAATTAAAAATGCGTCAATACATCATGTCTTTAATTTACATCTCAAAATTTTTATTAATACAATATTATCTCAAAATATGGATGCCAGACTCAAAACATTCCCAGTAGCTGATGCATCTATGCCTGCACCTCCTCAGCATCAAACAGTAACCTGCCAACTATTATGCACACAAAAGTCAGCGACGATGAGTGAGTTCTAGTTTTATATTAAAATACTTTACTTCCATCTAAAACATTTTATTTACTTTCATACGTGATCACACATCATACATACATCTTGGTAATAATTATTATCTTTCATCATCGTTCATCATTCGTACTTTCTTTCATTAATATCTTCCACCTTTATCTAGATCCTGCCATACGCTATACCCCCACATCAAGCAAAAGCCGATACTGTGCCCGAGTTTAAAAGAAAACCCCCACGTCAAGAAAAAGCCGACATAGTACCGGGGTACGCGACAAGGATCTTCTCACAACTCATATGCTATACCCCCATGTCAAGCAAAAGTTGATATTGTGTCGGGCTTTATAAGTAAACCCCCACGTCAAGCAAAAGCCGACACAGTACCGGGGTAAGCAACAAGGACTCCATCATTCATTTCTTCCATTTTTGTCATTCGTTATCTTTCACTTTCATTAAGTAATACTTTACTTACGTACATAAGCATAACATACCACGTAAACTCACATCATATACATAGCATGGAACAACATCATCATCATAGCAGCACACAACGCATACACATCATAAACAAGCATAAGCCACCACAAGACATCATTTCTTATCACTTAAATTCTACTTCCCAAAATTTCAAAAAAAAAAACTAAGTCCCCAAAGAAATATGGATGACACTGTAGCAAATGCGGATGAAATCCTTCAGAAAATATTCAAAGTGTCCAAAGAAATGCTGGTAGAACAAATGCGGATAAGCATAAACAAATGCATATATAGTGTAGCAAATGCGGATGAACAAACACTAACCTACAATGGAACTTATGCCATTTCTAGTCCCCAATCATCATTCTAACACATCCTTAGCACAGATCTATCATACTACGCACTTAGAACAAACTAAACATCATACACATCTTAGGAACACATCTAAAAACGTACACCAACAACATCGAGTCACACATCAAGTTAATTCATGGTTTGGTTTAGAAAACCTTCTGTCCAGTATACATAACAGCCCCAAAATTTTAGAAAGTCAGTAAAAAAGGGGATCTAGAACTCACCTTGAACAGCTTTCGAGTAGAACACCTCAAACCCGAGAGCCCACTTGAAGTTCCAGCACCTAAAACCCATGAAAACAAGCACTAAACACCAGAATCTCGGTCCAGAAGCTCGAACCCAACAGAAAACAGGGGAGAAACACTTGAAAACTTTACCTTTCTTGAAGAACTTCTACTTTCTCACTCTAAAAACCGGTTGAGGGATTCTCTCTCTCTATGTGCAAGTTTGGCTCTTGCACGCTTTTAACCCTTTGCTTTTGAACTAACTTCCTGTTTGCTCCCTTACTTTTCTTTTTATTTTATTTTTTTTGCAATTTCCGGGTATTACATGATGATATGAGATCATACAAGTATTTTGTTATTCTGTAGGAGTTGAGCTTCCGTAGGAGTTGTTTGTTCTTGAACATCCTCTGGAGCAAATTTCCTTCTTCCGCAGCAGATCCACTGATGCACATTAACTTGTTCATTTATGCTCTGTAGAACATCTACGGAAGAACAAATTTGTTCTTTAGATGTTGTGCTTTCGTAGGAGATCTTCGGATGCATGTTAACTTGTTTCTTTTATACTCCGCAGAACATCTACGGAAGAACAAACTTGTTCATCCACAAATATTTCTTGCACTTGTGTCAATTTTCCAAATTGACCAAGTATGATTTTTTTTCCTGTAATTACATAAAATCAACACAAATAATATTTGGGTTAACATATATATCTTGCATTACATAAGAAAATAGATTTACAAATGATCATTACAAGAGATGAATATGCATCTAAACTAATATAATAGATCTAGACCTAACATTAATACAATTTCAGGCCCTACAGACATGATAGAAGGAGTGGGAAAAGCTAATTTAGTATTACCCAATGGTAAAAAGCTTATAATAGGAAATGCTTTATTTTCCCCAAAATCAACAAGAAATCTGTTGAATTTCAAAAACATATATCATAATGTATATGATACTAAGTTAATGACTGTTGATAACGAAAAATATTTGCATATCATAAGCAAAGATCAGATATTAGAAAAACTACCAATGCTTCAGTCAGGTTTACATTATACACACATTAATGTGCCTCAAGCATATATGGCAGTTAAAGAAAAAATTTATGATTCTGAAACACCTAACTTATGGCATGACAGATTAGGCCATCCAGGATCTACAATGATGAGAAGAATAATTGAAAACACTCATGGGCATCCATTGAAATATCAAAAGATCCCATAATCAAATAAAATTCCTTTGTGTACATTGTAAGGTTTATACTTAAAGGCTGATGCAACCAAAGCAACCAAAGAGCTCTCAGCATGCATGCAAGATGTATAGAGTAAAGTTACTTCGGAGGTTTTACACAACTCAAAGGAAATAAGCTAAGTGTAAAATCTTTGGAAGACAAATGACCAAAAATCTTCTGAAGCCAAAGATGAAGTCTTCCAAAGCTTTAGAGACAAAGTCTTTCAAAGCCAAAGACTGATTTCTTCCGAAGATAAAGAAGACATGCTTTTTCTGATAACCTTTTGACAAAGCTGAACAACTTTCCGCTGCCACTTTAAAGACTTACCAACTTATATGAGTTGGTGAAAAGGTCCATGCTTTTGTCAACTGTAGATTATGGTCAATGGTCTGTAAGTTTCTACTTTTGTACCTTTTATCCTTTTTGTAATACATTAGGATGTAAGCTATGGCATGTCATAGAAACAAGTCAAAAGGCAATCTGACTTTTGACTATACATTGATCTTGTTGTCTAGATAAGTGTTTCTAACTGGCCTTCAAAGTATGGCCGACTGTAGGATGTAGTATAAAGTGTCTCAAGTACTTGTATCTTTCTTTATGTTTCATAACACTTGTAAAAGAACTTGGGTGCAATATACATCATTCTTGAAAACTAATATCATCTTGTTATTGCTCTTGATCTATCTCATATTTACTTGTGTTCTTAATATCATCCATACAAACCCGGTTCCCTATTTGATCTGTTAAGTGTTCTAACTCTCTCCTTATTATGAAACTGCTGCATTGATCCCCTTCAACGGTCCTGCAATTGGTATCAGAGCATTTTAGGCTCTTGATTATGAGATCTCACCATCTTAAATCCTTTCATTTCACAAAACATTTAACAACTCAAATGGCAGCACTTACCAAGGCTTATATGGAAACCGATACCATGACAAAATCTCCACTGATGACTTTGATACTTAGTGCCAAAGAATGGAAGGCTTCATCAAGTCTCAAGACAGCAGGATGTGGGGATTTGTTGTCTCTGGACCTCATATACCATGCATCACTTCAGCTGCTGCTAGTGGTGGCATGATACCAAAGGAAGTGGCTGACTACTTAGAAGAAGACTGGAAGAAGATTGATGTAGATCAAAAGGCAATGACCTCTCTCCAAACTGTTCTTCCAAACTCTATCTACAGAGGCTTCAAGAAGTGCAAAACTGCTAAGCAACTACGGGATGCACTGAAGCTTATGTATGAGGGGTCTAATGAAGCAAAAAAAACAAGACCTCTTGAAGTAGCAATTTGAGAACTTCACCTACAAAATAGGTGAAACCATGACTCAATAATACTTTAGGTATGTTGAGATTGTGGATACTCTAATGGATGTTGGAGTAAATCTTGAGAATAGGAATATTATAAGGAAGTTCATGTATGTTCTTCCTTGACAATGGAGACACTATTGTGTGGTCATTAAGAGGACTGAAAACCTCAAGGCCCTTACTCTCATAGAGTTTTATGGTATCCTCAGTGGATACCAGATGGAGATGAACATGCAAAATCCATCTGGCAACTCCTCCGACAATCAACAGAGTTTAGCCCTTCATGTGGTTGAAAGGGACTGTAGAGAACCACAACATCATCTACTCTGCTACCCTAAAAACTCACAAAAGGGTCCTTTCATCACCTTCCCAGAGACATCAAGGGAGAGCTACATCCAAGGAAGCCCATTCCAAGAGACAAGCTCTTCACAAGCCTTTGTGTCTGCTGATGAAAGCAGTGGTAACTTTCTCTTCACTCTAGAAGACCTAGACTATATCCATCCAGATGATCTGGAGTACATGCAGATAGTCCAGCACTTGGCTCTTCTCACTCACAGGGCCAAGAAGTTCTACAAGAGAACTAAGAGGAAGTTTCTCAGCAATGCATCCAGTGGAAAGTTTGGGCTGGATAAAAGCAAAGTGAAGTGTTACAATGGTAACCAAATAGGACACTTTGCTAGAGAGTGTAAGGCACCAAAGACAAATGGTGGCCAAGCACAAACCATGCCAAACTACACTGATGGAGCTCTAAAGACTAAGATGCCCAAGCAGCAAGCTGTAATTGCTGTTGAAGAATGAGGCTTTGATTGGAGCTTTCAGGATGAAGATGTCTCCCCAAACCAAGCACTAATGATAGATCATGAAGAAGCCAAGGTATTGGAACATCTTTTCACCCCCTGAATGTATTGCTAAAGTTAATAAATACAAGTCCTATAACTTGGAAATGAGATCTGATCTTGAGTCCTTGAATATTTTAAAATTTAATTTTAAAAGAGCTGAAAATGATTATAAACTTAAGATAGAAGATCTAGAAAAAACCATTTCAACTCTAAAATATGAGCACACAAATTACAGGACTCAAATTAAGGATCTCATTACCAAGTTAACTGTATGCCAAGCTGAGCTTGTGATCAGCAAAGCCCGGGTAAAAAAATGTGTTCTTGAAGAAGAGACCTTCAAGAAAATTATATCCTCATCCTTGCGTGCAAATATTTGTTATCAGAATAAGCAGGGACTGAGATCTATTGAGACTGCTCCTCCACACACTTTACTATCTGTAAGATCTCCAAGGTGTGGAACTTGTCAAGAAGAGCTTCCACTCATAGACACTATTCAAGAAAAGGATGAAGATGAAGAGGATGTAGTGAAGGATGGATCTGAGATGAGTGAAGAAGATCATCCTAAGAAGGGTCATTATTCTCTTAAGGAGAGGAAAGAACCAGGGTTGAGCAAATCCAAGAGAATGTACTTGATCAGAAACACAAAGAGAAAGGCCAAGACTAATGAGCAAACCCAAGCCTCATTTGTCAGGAGAAATTTCTTGCTTTCTATCTATCGCCAATAATGATGAGTCTTTTCTCTGGCATAAAAGAATGTGCCATGTAAACTTTAAGAACATGAATAAATTAATTAAGAATGATTTGGTAACTGGAATGCCAAAAAAGAATTTACAAGTGATGATCATTGTGTTGCATGCCTGAAAGGGAAGCAACACAAGGTATCTTACAAGCCAAAGGAAATGAAGTCCATCACTACACCCTTACACTTATTACATATGGATCTCTTTGGCCACACCAGTGTAATGAGTCTAGGAAAGACCTCTTATTGCTTAGTGATCACAGATGACTTCACAAGATATACTTAGGTCTTCATCCTTAGAACTAAGGATGAGACCCTTGAGACCTTGAAAAGCTTCATTTTGAAAATTGAGAATCAGTGTGATCACAAGGTCAAGATCATAAGATGTGATCATGGAACCGAATTCAAAAACCAAATCCTTGATGCATTTTGTGAAGAAAAGGGTATTTCAAGACAATATAGTGCTCCCAGGACACCTTAGCAAAACGGTATTACTGAGAGGAGAAACAGGACACTTATTGAAGCTGCAAGAACCATGTTGTCTGACCTTACCTTCTGGGCAGAGGCAGTCAACACTGCTTTCTATATGTAAAACATTATTTTAGTAGTTGAGACTTATGGTAAGACTCCTTATGAACTATGGCACAAAAGGAGACCTTTCATTGGTTTCCTCAGATCATTTGGATGTCCTTCCACCAACTTGAATACCAAAAATCAAGTAGCCAAGTTTGCTGAGAAATCAAATGATAGAAATTTTATTGGATACTCTTCTCAAGCCAAGGCTTATAGAGTATACAATCTCAGAACTAGAGTAGTTGAGGAGTTAGCCAATGTGACCTTCAATGAGCACACACCCAGTATGAAAGGTTCTGGTCCTGATTGGCTGTTTGATCTTGATTTAGTTACCAATTGTTTTAACAAATCTTGTGAGAATGTTTCAGGATCTACAGGTATCTTATCAAAAGAAGATTCTGATCCTAGATTTGAGCTGAGAAGACCAAATGATCAAACTACTTCAGGTCCAGTGGTAACTAGCCCTGCAGTTAGAAATCCTGTCAGCATAACCATGACACATTCTTCAGCTGATACATCTGAGGTGCCTATAAATTCCAGCTCAGAGGCACAAAACTCAGATGAAGGAATTTCCAATATAGGAGGACATGGAGGTGGTGATAGTGATCATGAGTTTCTTGATGCTGATAACCACTACATTGAAGACAACATCAATTATGTAACACACTTATTGGATCAAGTGTAACTTGATAAGTGTGTTGATGTAGTGGATGATTCTCAAGCACCAGATCTGAATTTCACAAATTTATATCTGTTCAAACAACTTGCTGTGATTCCTCAACTAAGAATCCATAAGTCCCATCCTACCACAAACATCATTAGAGATGTTAAGAATTTGATGAGAATAAGAGGACAAACCCATGACAAAAATGTTTGTCTTCACTTTTGTTTCTTGTCCCAGATAGAGCCTAAGAAGATTTAAGAGGATTTGAAAGATGGAAGTTGAGTTGAAGTAATGCAGGAGGAGATGCTTCAATTCAAAAGAAAGAAGGTTTGGAATCTATGTCCTCTTCCTTAAGGGAAGACTACCATAGGTACCAAGTGGGTTTTTAGGAACAAAAAGGATGATAGAGGACTTTTCATCAAGAACAAGGCAAGCCTAGTTGTTCAAGGATACACACAAGAAGAAGGGATTGACTACACTGATGTTTTTGCACCTGTAGCAAGACTTGAAGTTGTTAGGATATTCCTGGCTTTTGCTGCATCCAAAGATTTCAAGGTCTACCAACTTGATGTAAAGTGTGCCTTTTTATATGGGTGATTGATGAGGAGGTGTATGTTAAACAACCACCTGGCTTTATAGAACCAGATCATCCTGATTATTTCTACAAGTTTGACAAAGCTCTCTATGGACTACATCAGGCTCTAAGGAAGTGGTATGAGACACTATCATAGAATCTTTGTAAGCACGGATACAAGAGAGGTACTATTGATGGAACACTCTTCATCAAAGGAATAGGAAATGACTTGATGTTGGTTCAAGTTTATGTAGATGACATCATCTTTGGGTCAACTAATCCGAAGCTTTGCAAAGACTTTGAGAAGCTTATAAAGAAAAGATTTGAAATGAGTGCCATAGGGGAACTCCATTTCTTTCTAGGAATTCAAATAAAAGAAGTTGACAATGGCATCTTAAAAAATCAGTCCAAGTATGTACAAGACATACTTACCTGGTTTCACATGACTGAGTACAAATTTGCCAAGACACCCATAGCTAGAAACCACTCTCTTGGACCAGATCTTGAGGGGGAGTGTGTTGATGAACATCTATACAAGGCTATGAATGGGTCTCTTATGTACCTCAAGCCAGCAGGCCTAATATCATGTTTGCTACATGTATTTGTGCAAGATATCAAGCCAATCCCAGGATGTCACACCTGGTTGTTATCAAGAGAATTCTTAGATATCTCAAGGGTGCTCCTAAATTAAGCCTTTGGTATCCAAAGAATTCTGACTTCAATCTGTATGCCTATACAGATAGTGACTATGGTGGCTACAACATGACTGCAAAGTCAACATCTAGGGGATCTCAATTTCTTGGTGGAAGGATAGTCTCATGGCAATGCAAGAAACAATTCTGTGTATCTGCATCAACTACTGAAGCTGAATACATTACTGCTGCAAGCTGCTGTGCTCAAGTGCTTTGGATTCAGAATCAGATCCTAGATTATGGATTCAACTTCAAGGAGACTCCCATCCACATAGATAACAACAGTATTATCTCTATCACAAAGATTCCAGTTCAACACTCAAAGACAAAGCACATCAATATCAGGTATCATTTAATTAGAGATAATTTTGAAAAGGGATTGATAAAACTAGTCAAGGTCAACACAAATGAACAATATGCTGATTTGTTCACAAAAGCCTTTGATGAGATGATATTTAAGTATCTTGTATCAGCTATTGGGATGATTAACCTTGAGTAGATTTTTCTTAAACTAAACTCAAGATTATTTTTAATAATATGTGTGTCTTAAGTTGTCTATTTCATCACCATATAAGCCCAGTATACTTTGGAAGAAACTTTTCAAAATGATATCCCTTAGAATTTTGTGAACTTTGGATATATTTTCCTTCGGAAGACATCAAGTTTCTTTATAAGAAAATTATGTCTTCAAAGCAAATAACTACTTCTGATAAATTAACCTTTGGAAGAAATTCCGATATATCTTCCGAATCTTATTTTTCTCACCAAGTACTATATGCATTGAAGGACTATTTTCTTCCAAAAGCAGTTAAGTCTCGGAAGACTTATTCTCTTATTGAAAAAGATTTCTGATATTTGATATCTTCTGAAGCAAAATCTATCTAGGAAGTAAAAATACTCTTAAGTATTTTTCTTCCGAAGCAAAATTCTTAGAAAACTAAGGAATATCTTCCGTAGCCAAATTGGCTTCGGAAGTTTTTCTAAAACCTTCCGAAGACAAATTACCTTCGGAAGATTTAGACTTCCAAGAAAACTAATTTTTTGAGCATTTTTCTGAGGTGGGACCGACATTCGGATTTCAAAGTTTATTCGTTTGCATTAACTTTGTCTCAAATCCATACCATATATATTCGTACAATGGTTCCCCCTCTTTCACTATTCTCCTTCATTTGCAGATACAAACCCTAAATTCACCCATAAACCGACCTTGTTCTTACCTTCCTTCATCCCAAAGCTACTCTAAATGGCCAACCCTGTTCCACGAAACCAGCCCGATTTCTCCATGCAACTAAACAGATAACATAATCAGGTTACTCTGTTAGTGTCTGAGAAGGATCCTGCCTTCTCAAACATTTGCCATTTCTTGGCTCTATCCAAGTACTTCACCTCCCTCATCATAAATCCTCCACTATATGAAGATCAACTTTTGGAGTTTTAGAGGACCTGTCAAGAGGTTATTATGGATGGGGAGAAGGCATTGTCTGCTATAGTGCAGGGCAGGACAATTTTCATCACTCCAACCACCATTCGTACTCATCTAAGGCTGGATGATAAAGAAGGCTAATGGTCCTTCCCAAAATCTGCTATGAACCAGTCATTCAAGAAGATGGGCTATGAGGGTGATTACTTAGTAAGAACCTTCAAGAAGGGAAAGGTCTCCTCCTAATGGAAGTACCTCCTCCATATTGTCATTCACTGTCTATCAAACAAACATGGAGGTTGGGATCAAATTTCAGAAGACCTTTCCTACATAGTCCATGGATTGGTACAAGGGGTCAAGTTGAGGTACTCATAATTTTTTTATACCAATTTACTTGCAAACTTGGACTCCTTAGAATATTATATGTTCCCTAGATATATCTAGTACATTCTTAATTATGAAATGGGCTCACAGTTAAAGGGAATAGGTAATGTTCTTAAATTGGGATAGATGAGCCCGGCATCTTCAAAACTATGAGAAAGCCAATCGTTGGCTTCTCAGGGGTAGAAACAGCCATGTTCCCAAAAATGTTAGAGCTCATAGCTCAAGGCGATAACTTAGCAACACAAGCTAATGTTGAACTCATACCTTCCACTTCTACACCACCCACACAGCCACAAATCACCATCACCTGCCAAAGAAAATCCAAAGGAACCCCTGCATAAATTACTCAGGTTGTGTAGGCCCACATATTCTCACCCATGTAGGAGGAAGTGGACACTAGAGCTCCCACTTCCCCTGAGGAGCAAACCACTCCCATCACTTCAAGGATCAGTGCTGAGGTTCCTCATACTCAGCCTGATGAGCTCACTACACCAACAGCAGCCTTAAGCCTTCACTCAGAGTCTCAAAACTCTAGTGAACAACCTTCCAAGGAAGGCTACCATCCTTAGCGTTTAGATCTCAATCTACCCATATCCAACCTTGAAATCTATGATGATGAAGACATGGTATTCAATGAGTATGATGAGTCTCTCTTCTCCACCCCTGCTCAAAGAGAGATGAGTACTCCTGACTCACCCATGTCTAGCCCACATCATCCACCAACAACTGAGGTGGATCTCCCTGAACCAGTTCAAGAGATCCATATTGAAGACGCTCTCACTTCTGCAAGTGATTACATTTTTAAGACCTCAACCATGGCAACCCAGCCCATTGACACTTCAACTGAAGCTGTCATGGTGCAATGGAAATCCAGCAGCCAAGAACTTAGTGTTGGTGATGAGGAAGAAGACTTAGGTCCTATTCTCTCATCCCCAGTGATTTTTCAAATGAAGATGAGGGGAGTCTGAAACTAAAGGTACAAGAACTAACTAAAACCTGCACCAATTTAGTCTTAAAGGTAGTCACCTGGAATCTCAGGTGACTACCTTACAAGAGAGGATTAATGACCAGGAACTTAAGATCACCGATCTCAAGGGCAAGTTAGCTGAGAGACCACTAAGGAGGACTCAACCAGGGCCACAAGAACCTATGGATGTGGTGAACCTAACCTCTAGCTCATCTATGCAAGAAGGTGATGCTACCAAAAAGGGGGAGAAAGTCCTACCTGCAATCACAGAACCTGGGAGTTCTTCGCAAAGTATGGACATAGAGGACTCACCACCCGCTCTTGTTTTTGTCCATACTTAGCAACCTTCTTAAGTTCACATTAATGTGGACTCACTCATACAAAGTATGTTTGAGGAGGGTATACCAAGGGCTATGCCTGCTTCATCTCACCCTGCTGAGAACCCAATAGTGTGATGGAGATATGATGATCAAAGGAGAGCCCTGGTAATCTCTTGATCTCAGGGGCAACAAGAGATCTTCAACTTCTACATTCTGAGAGTCTATGAGAGCACTTATCTAGTTGACCTCCTACTTGCCAACTCAAGTCAAAACAGGCAAGCTGCAAGGTTGGCTGATAAGATTCAATAAAAGGTGATTGAAGAGTTAAAACTAAGAACAAGACTATATAGACAGAGGCTAGCAGGCAAGACTGTTGGTCAACTGGATGCTGAGGTGGACCCTAAGAGCTTCGAAGGAGAAACCTTGGCTGAAGGCCCAGCAGTTAAGCCTGTGAACCTTAAGATGATAGGAATTGCTTCAGTACCCATTACCCTCAGTGAGGCACCAGCTGGTGAAGGTGTTTCACAGCCTCTCTCTGGTCAGAGCTCAAGTGAAGAACCAAGCAATAAAGGCCAAATCTCTCTCCAACCTAAGTCACAAAGGCCTGTAAGTGACAAAGGTAAAAGGAAGTTGACTCCCGAGGAGATTAAGGAGGAGGAAAGAGAGAGGAAGAGGAGGCTAAGGGGAGAGAGTTCAAGTGGGTCCCCAGGCTTCATGGAAGCTACAATTAGGGCTACCCCCAGGCCAAACACTCAAGATGATGAGTTAAGAGCAGCCATATTAAACTACTTGGAGACCAGAAACTACAACATTGATGAACTCATCTCTCTTCCCTTAGAAGAGTTGAATGAACTGGATGACACTAAGTTATCAAAGGAGAGGAAGGAGGCAGAGGATGTAGAACTGCTCCTCAAGATCAAGGAAGAAAAAAGGATGAAAAGACTCTACAAGCATGCTCCTACTCTCTCCCCAGTTCAAGAAAGCCCTGAGACAGAGGCTGTGGCAACTGATCAACAACCTCAGGTAGACAAAGAAGTAGACAGACAAAATATGATTAACTACCTGAGTGCCACAGGCATCTGCACTTTTTCCCTTGTCCTATGACTACATAGAATTTGATTACCTCAAGCAGCTCTAGCAACAAGTAATGAAGGAAATAAAAAGTTGCTAAGAGGAAGACAAGGGAAGAAGCTGCAAAGTCAAGAGCCATCATCCAAAGAGTCTAAAGAAGTCTGTTGATAGGCAAAGGACGATTAGCTTCTTAAAGTTGTATGAATTCTCCGAAAGGAGGCTTGGCCCAATATCTCTATCCACTATGGATGAGCACATTAGGGTGATTAAGCAGAAGATTAAAAAAAAGGTGAGCTCATTGACTTGCATTCTCCACCAAGTCAGGCTGCACCTAAAGTTAAGGTCAAGGTTGAACCATAAGAGACAGCACAACCTGGACCTAGTGTAGACCACAATCAACTTCATCTTCTGATCTATAACAGGGTTCTGATCCCTCTCCTTCTGAACCTGTGAGGGAAAAGGACCCAACTGAGAAAGACATACAAGAACAACCTGGTGCTAAAGACCAGTCTTCTCAGTTGAAATCTAGAAATAGGAAGAAAAGGATGGCCATTAGAAGGGAAAAAAATAAAAAGAAGAAGTCCAATGCATCCACCTCTACACCTCAGGATGGGTCAGAACGTCTTGAGAGTGATCAAGAAGAGGCTTCTCATCCAACTCCTATTCAAGGAGAGCCTCTTACTGCTGGGAGACCCATCTTGTCCTGGACCTTTACAGCTAATCCGGATAGATGGTATGTCATCAGAGATCAAGGAGGTCAAGATGTCTACTTCTGGCAAGACATACTTGATCTTCCTCTGCATGATCTTTATGACATTAGGAGATACTATAAAAGTCTGAGGGACCCTGACCAAATGATGAAGAAAGGAATGGTCTTGATCATGATAAGGACTATCAATAGATAAAGAAATCTCTTTAGTTTTGGTAGCATCAGCCTAGGGGGAGTTTTTAATGTTTATATTTAGAGGCTGATACAACCAAAGAGCTCTTAGCATGCATGCATGATCTACAGAGTAAAGTTACTTCGGAAGTTTTACACAACTCAAAGAAAATAAGCTACGTGTAAAATCTTTCGAAGCCAAATGACCAAAAATCTTTTGAAGCCAAATATGAAGTCTTCCGAAGCTTCAGATACAAAGTCTTCCAAAGCCAAAGACTGATTTCTTCCAAAGACAGAGAAGACATGCTTTTTCTGATCACCTTTTGACAAAGCTGAACAACTTTCCGCTGTCACTTTAAAGACTCACCAACTAATATGAGTTGGTGAAAAGATCCATGCTTTTTTCAACTGTAGATTATGGTCAATGGTCTGTAACTTTCTACTTTTGTACCTTTTATCCTTTTGTAATATATTAGGATGTGAGCTATGACATGTCATAGTCACAGGTCAAAAGGTAATCTGCCTTTTGACTCTACATTGATCTTGTTGTCTAGATTAGTGTTTCCAGCTGGCCTTCAAAGTATGGCTGGCTGTAGGATGTAGTATAAAGTGTCTCAAGTACTTGTATCTTTCTTTATGCTTCGTAACACTCGTAAAAGAACTTGAGTGCAATATACATCATTCTTGAAAACCAATATCATCTTGTTATTGCTCTTGTTCTATCTTATATTTACTTGTGTTCTTAGTATCATCCATACAAACCTAGTTCCCTATTTGATCTGTTAAATATTCTAACTCTCTCCTCACTGTGAAACTGTTGCATTGACCCCCTTCAACGGTCCTGCATACATCTTGTACTTTAGGGAAATTAATTACAAGGCCTTCGCCTGTGAAAATTGAAAAAGATTCACCTTTGTTTCTTGAACGAATTCAAGGAGACATATGTGGGCCAATTCATCCACCATGTGGACCATTTAGATACTTTATGGTTTTGATAGACGCATTAAGTAGATGGTCTCATGACTCTTTGTTATCAATTCGTAATGTAGCATTTGCAAAATTTCTTGCACAAATTATCAAATTACGATCACATTTTCCTGATTATACGATTAAAAAGGTGAGACTTGATAATGCTGGTGAATTCACATCACATGCTTTTAATGATTATTGCATGTCTGTAGAAATTATTATTGAACACCCTGTTGCTCATGTACACACACAAAATGGCCTAGCTGAGTCATTAATCAAACGTCTATAAAACTCCCGATGTCTATTTGGGGTCATGCAATTCTTCATGCTGGATCACTAATTCGTGTGAGACCAAGTGCAAATCTTAAATACTCTCCCTTGCAACTTGTTTCTGGAAATAAGACAAACATTTCCCACCTTAGAATTTTTGGTGTGCTGTGTATATTGCACCACCACAACGCACAAAAATGGGTCCTCAAATAAGATTGGGAATATGTGTTGGATATGAATCAGCTTTTATCATAAGATATCTTGAACCTTTAATGGGTGATGTATTTACAGCACGTTTTGTTGATTGTCACTTTAACGAGTCAGTTTTCCTGGCATTAAGGGGAGAAAAGAAAGAACAAGAAAATGATGTCTCATGGTATGTTCTTTCATTATTGAATCTTGATCCAGTAACTAAACAATGTGAGACAGAGGTTCAAAAGATAATAAACCTGTAAGAAATTGCAAATCAATTACCTAATGCATTTACTAATACAAACAAAGTTAATAAATCTCATATACCAGCTGCTAATGCTCCAGCGTGAGTTGAGATTCCACATAAACAAATAGATAACACAATGGCTTATGAATCTCAAAGATGTTTGAAACGAGGAAGACCAATCGGTTCCAATGATAAAACTCCTCAAAAAAGAAAAATTCATGAAAAGGAAGTTGACAATAAAGTGAATGATCTTGATGCAACGCTAAATACCAAAACCTCTCATGAGGAGGATTTGGATGAAAATAACAAAGAAATGTCAATTAACTATGGTCACACACATATCTTATGGAATCGAGATGAAATGAAAGGTAGTGATAAAATATTTTCTTATTCCGTAGCAAGTGACATCATGAGTGGAGATGATGATCCTGAACAAAAATCAGTTAGTGACTGTCAAAATAGACATGATTGGGATAAATGTAAAGGAGCTATGCAAGCTGAATTAGATTCATTTAATAAACGAAAGGTCTTTGGACCTATTGTTATTACTCCGAAGGCCGTAAAGCCTGTAGGGTATAAATAGGTTTTTGTATCAAAATGAAATGAGAAAAATGAAGTTACAAGGTATAAAGCAAGACTTGTAGCTCAAGGATTTTCACAAAGGCCAGGGATTGATTATGAGGAAACATACTCCCCTATTATGGATGCAATTACCTTTAGATACTTAATTAGTTTAGCAGTCTCTAAAAAATTTAAATTTATAGATGCGTCTTATGGATGTTGTCACAACTTACTTGTATGGATCACTAGATAGTGACATATATATATGAAAATTCCTGAAAGTTTTAAATTTCCCTAAGCATTAATCTCAAAGCCTAAGGAAATGTATTTCATCAAATTACAAAGATCATTGTATGGACTCAAACAATCTGGAAGGATGTGGTACAATCGTTTAAGTGATTATTTGACAAGTGAAGGATACACAAATAACCTTATTTGTCCATGCCCTTTCATTAAGAAGATAACATCAGGATATGTGATCATAGTTGTGTATGTTGATGATCTAAATATAATTGGGACGCAAAAGAAATTAATGAAGCAATTGCTCTTTTAAAGAAAGAATTTGAAATGAAAGTCCCTGGAAAAACCAAATATTGTCTTGGTTTGCAGATTGAGCATATGCATAATGAAATACTTGTACATCAGTCAACTTATATTAAGAAACTCTTAAAGCGCTTCAATATGGACAAAACAAATCCTTTATGCACACCGATGGTTGTTAGATCACTCAATGTTGATAATGATCCATTTCGTCCTTGCGAAGATAATGAAGAGGTTCTTGGTCCAGAGATACCATATCTCAGTACAATTGGAGCTCTTATGTATCTTACTAACTGTACGAGACCTGACATTTCTTTTGTAGTTAATTTGTTAGCAAGATTTAGTTCAGCCCCTACTAAAAGGCACTGGAATGGGATTAAACATATTTTTCGATATCTTCGAGTTACTATTGATTTAGGCTTGTTTTATCCTAATAATTCAAAAGAAAGGTTGGTTGGTTATGTAGATACAGGCTATTTATCTGATCCCTATAAAGCAAAATCTCAAACTAGATGTGTATTTAAGAATGGAGGAACTACGATTTCATGGTGTTCTCAGAAACAAACACTCGTTGCGACATCCTCAAATCATGCTGAAGTCATTGCACTATATGAAGCTTTAAGAGAATGTGTATGGTTAAGATCTATGACACAAATTGTATTAACTTCTTGTGGATCGGAGAAAGATAGAAATGCAATACCAATCTATGAAGATAATGCAATTTGTGTCTCACAAATGAAAGAAGGGTATATCAAAAGTGACAGATTAAAACATATACCACCAAGGTTCTTTTTATACACTCAATACCTTATTAAAAATAAACAAGTTGAAATGAGATACATTCAATCTAGCAACAATTCAGCTAATCTTTTCACAAAGGCACTTTCTAGAACAACTTTCAGCAAAATGTTTATAATATTGGCATGCGGCACGTACACACAATATGATGATCTACAGAACACCATTTGAGGGGGAGTTATAAGCTGCACTCTTTTTTCCTTAGCTAAGGTTTTTTTCCACTGGGTTTTTCTTTAGCAAGGTTTTTAATAAGGTAGTACTTAAACTCTTGAAGTTTGAAAATTGTCATCCAAGGGGGAGTATTATGAATTATTACCATAGCAAGTGGATGAACTCTTTGTCAAACTTGTAGATAAGCTGACTATACTACTTATCTACCAAATAGTTTTACTTGTCTACCAAAATGATTGATCTTTGTAGTATAAATATCATCTCAATGTAGAGGAGAAGATGCACCTCTTGTATACACTTTCATAAGTTATACATTTCTCTTCTTCTTGATCTTGCAATTCTCTTTAAAGTTATTAAGGTTATAACACTAATCTTGTGTAAATTATTGTAATATTATAACAGTATCTTATTTTTAACACTTACATTATAAGACCACCCCAACCGCCTCCACCAAATAGACCTTCACCACCCATCCCATAAATAGTAGATTTAGCTTAAAGCCTAATATCTAATGAAATTAACCATACTTAAATGTAATGGGTTATCTTTTCATGCACACACTATAAAGTGAACTCTTCGTAACAAATCCAACCATGCCCGAAATGGACCTACAATGGTCAAGATTCAAAAGCTACAAGTTGTGTGTTTGAGCTTTTAATTTGTAAACTTAAAAAAAAGTTGTATAAAAGTGTTTTTCTCAATCATTGGAATAAATTAATCATACCTAAACGTAATAGATCAACTTTTTAGCAAATTTGCGCATACTGTATTACATGAGCTCTTCGTAACGAACCCAAACACGCCCAAAACGAACCTATGGCGTTAGGGAAATAGAAGCTTAAAGTTTGTGTTTGACCTATTAAGTTGTTAACTTCAAAAGAATTGTTGTGTAAAAGTGTTATCTCAATCTTTGAAAGAAATTAAACATACCTAAACGTAAGAAATCAACTTTATAGCAAACTTGTACACACGCTATTATGTGAGCTCTTCATAACAAACCCAACCACGCCCGAAAGGGACCTACGACAGCCAAGATATGAAAGTTAGAAGTTTTATGTTTTTGCTTATAGGTTGTAAACTTAAGAAAATAGTTGTATTAAAGTGTTCTTCTCAATCTTTGGAAGAAATTAAATGTACCTATACAACCCATTCAAACACCATCTAATCATGTTTGTAGATTTACAGAACTTGTCAAATATGATACTTGAATCATCAATCGCATAAGAATAAAACATATTTTCTATATATCTTACAAGTTTATAATCAACCCATTCAAACACCATCTAATCAAGTTTTTACTTGAATCATCAATCGAAATCATAGACGTCTTGGATGGTTATAATCAACTCATCCATCATCTTGATACCACTAAACCTATCACCCCAACCGTTTGCAAGTATCAACTCATCTATCATGATACACATGTACATTACAAGTTTAAAATTAGAATTAACTACAAAAATACCGTAATATAAAAAGTCATATACAGTCCATAACACACACAATTTGAAAGAAAAAAATGCACGCTTTGTGACACATTAAACACCTAAGCGAATCGATTGTGCATGATGTGTTCAGTAGCATAGAGAACATATATTGCTGTTTTAAAGTTAACAAAGTTCATTCTAAAATACAAAATACAGGAAAGTGTACGTTGCTTCAGTGTAAATACATATGTGTTTTTTGCTTTACATTATATAGTGATGCATCGGCTTTCATAATTAAACACATTGGCACCAACAATAGCCTTGCGAGGTTGTACCTACAACGCACTGTTATTTAAAGTAACTGTGATTTTAAATTCTACAAATTATTTCGAAATAATAAAGAAAACATTTAGTATCTAACTATGTCATGAAACACATTATGTACAAAATTGATAAACCTAGTTAGGAAGTTTCGTGTGATCATAAGGTGGGGGAGCACCCCAATTTGAACCCTTAAATCTTAGCCATTATTGCATTTTCATGTTATTTTACCTCTCAACTATCTTTTACTATCTTTGTGAGGGGCACTTTAGTTTTGAACCGTTAACCTATTTTTAACTAACTAAAATAATAACAACTTCTCGTCTTGGTGCTCCGGGTACACTTAGTTCATTTGTTCAGCAAGAATCGGATAAGATGTCGGTGGCGGAGGTTGAACAAAATGTATAGAAGTGGTCGGAAGTCATGGGACCCAAACCAGGAAAAGAGGTGGACTTAATATGTATAAATTTTCAAACAAAATACACATAAATTTTCGTTTTTGAGTGATGATTGAGATGGTTTTTTTCTTTTTTTTGGGGGGGTGGGGGGCAGTTCCTTAAAAGTTTCGTTCTTGTAAGATGTTATTATTTGTCATTAAAAAGATATTATTAGAGCATGTATAGTAGGTTTCTTATATTTATGTTAGTGTGTTTCTTATATTTTAGTGAATGGTTGTAAGTGATTGTGAGTGTAAAATAGAGAAAAGTTACTGTTCATCTGTATATTTGTGGAATAACTATTCAACCCTTAGAATTTTTTTAATATTTTAAAAAATATTTGTGAGTGGAGAAGAAAGAAAAGATAATGATAAAAATATTAAAAATATTATTTAATTAAAAATGAGAGAAAAAAATAATTTTTAATCTAATTATAAAAATAAAGATACAAAACCTGATGTGAATGGTCTTATATTTTATAGCAAACTGGCATCTCTGAACACGGTGAGATAATCCATTACATCATCAAACTTAACATATACTAAGCAATCCTTATATTCATTCACATAATTAAATAATAATGTATTTAAGAACATTTAAATCTCACTATGCTGTTTTAAAAAATGAGTTATTTGTTACATACATTAAAATTCAAATTTCAAGCAAAGAGAAGAGTATAAAGAAAACATCATTAACCTTTTCAGGTTTGACCTAACACCATCTTTGATTGTCAACATGTTAAGCAACTCCAATTGACTTGATTAAACACAAAAAAATTATAAAATTTTCAATCACATTTATGTTGGATATTCTATAATTCCAATTAGGCTCATGACTAAATGTGGCCCAACAGACCATGGATCACAAGTCTATACATCAGCATGTAACGAAACTCAATGTACAAGTCGGTGTATGAAGTTGTTTTAGATAAAATTGTTTATACATAAAGATTAGTATTAGGGCACTCACATTTCATCTCCATCCATCTCCCTATAATTTAATTAAAATATATTATTTTTTAAATTTATTCCTTATTTTCTAAATATCGCCCAAATCTTTTTCCCCATATCCATCTCTATTCAATTAAACAATACTTAATTATTTTTTAAATATTGCGTTTCTTTCTTCTATTTACATCACTCACAAAATTTATAAATAATAAAAAACGAGGGATGAATAGTTACACCCAAATATGGGAGATGAGTTGATTTTCCCATAAAGTTATGTGGAGAGGGTATAGCATATGAGGGATGGGATGGAGTGGAGTTTTATGTTATTTTGTGAAAATTTAGAGATTGGGATAACGATAGGGATGGTTGGGAATGCTCTTAGTATTTGTTTGTGATAGGGATGGTTGGGAATGCTTTTAGTATTTGTTTGTGAAAGAGATTCCAAGTAGGGTTTATATCCATACATACCAAATTAAGTTTAGAGTTTTCGGTATAAGTTATTATAACAAGTTTTAAGTTATTTTCTAGTTATGTTAAAATGTATTTTTGTTGCGAATCTAGTGTTCTTATTATTAATATCGGATTTGAATTGGTATCAAACCATATTCAAGAACCCTAGATTGATCTGGTTGTCGAGACTCGATCAAAAACAAGTTAATTTATCGGTCTTAGCTACCTTTATTGTGTAAGGGTAAGTAAGATCGTCTCCACAAGGAATATGTGAAAATTGTTTAACAATATGACTCAATTAACTTAAAGACATAAACTTTAATATTAAAAATTGGAACTTGGGATGAAATTAAGAATACAATTGCAAAAAGCAACAAACTTGGAAACGAATTTGATTAAATATTAAGAAAAGTTATCACGCGAGAGGCGAGTTCTCGCGCGAAATATAGTTTTCACAGCTAACGGTTATCTTTTGAAAGTTCTCGCGTGAATGATAAAGTTCTCGCGCAAATGATGAAGTTCTAGCGCGAATGATGATGTTCTCACGCGAATGATGAGTTCTCGAGCGAAGAGGGAGTTGTCGCTTGAAGTGGGAAGTTCTCGCGCAAATGTGGGTTTTCGCGTGAAAACTTGGGACTGTTACGTGTTATGTTACCCCGTAAACATGCGTTAATAATGAATTAATGATGAACTCAATGCTAAAGAATTAAAGTGCATATGTAGATATTATATATATATATATATATATATATATATATATATATATATATATATATATATATCATGATGGTTAAAGGCTAAAGAACGATGATAATTCACATATGAAACACTAAAGAACAGTTACCCTGTTACCCGATAAAGCACAGCTATGAAAACGTTAAAGCGCGCTAAAGAAGTCTTGCAAGCACTGCTAAAGGAGAATTGTACCCGTGCATTCTCGCATAGGAGCTACACATCAGTGTGCTCACATAGGGGTATACTTTGGGTATGCTTGTGTCGTTAAAGGAGATTTGCTTCGTACATTCTCGCATAGGAGCTACACATCGGTGTGCTCACATAGGGGTATACTTTGGGTATGCCAGTGCCGTTAAAGGAGATTTGTTTATTCTCGCATAGGAGCTACACATCGGTGTGCTCACATAGGGGTATACTTTGGGTATGCCCGTGCTGTTAAAGGAGAATTGCTTCGTGCATTCTCGCATAGGAGCTACACATCAGTGTGCTCACATATGGGTATACTTTGGGTATGCCCGTGCCGTTAAAGGAGATTTGCTTTGTGCATTCTCGCATAGGAGCCACACATCGGTATGCTCACATAGGGGTATACTTTGGGTATGCCCGTGCAGCTAAAGGAGAATGACATTTGTTGGGTTCTCACTTGGTAAAGGAACTAAGCTTCGTGCTAAGTTTAGAAGATAATGTAAACTATTAAAGCCAAAGTAAAAAAGATAAAGTATGGGTAACGCAATGCTTAAGTAATTGATATGTGTGGGTAACGTAACGATAAAGAAATCGCTAAAGTGAAAGCTAACGTTAAAGTTTGGTTATCGAACGAGTTCGATGACGATGTTGATGATAAACGAGGTTAAAGCTTTTATGATGCTAATGTATGTTACATTTTTATTAAAGTAAACCTAGAGCTCACTCAGCATCGCTGACTTCTGTATGCATATTAGATTGATAGGTATGCTATACATTTTGGGGTGAGCTTGGCATGGATGGGAGAGCTACCTGGCACATGATCAAGACTGGCATCCTGGCATAGAACTTTTGTTAGTTAGCTAAAGTGATCTTTTGATGTAAATGTGTAAGCAAATAGAAATTTTTGTACGTTCTGCTGCGTATATTAAAGAAATTTGATGTTCGAGAACTGGTGTTTCTGATGCATAATCCAACTGTGAGGTTTCCTGGAACAGGGCCTTACATTTTATCTTGTTAGTTAGATTAGTTTACGTTAGTTTGCCTTAGTTAGTTAGTTAGTTACATTTGCCTGATTCATTCTAAGCCTTAGTTAGTATATTCTTTCTTAAGTTAGTGTATGTCCGACTCGTATAGTCCTGAACTTGTTTCGCCTCTTTCGGAACCGAACGAATTTTTCATCAAAGGCTACGCGAAAGACCACGAAAAATAGCAACAATCATCGAAGAAGACGTTTTGGAAAAAACACCATCTGAAGAAGACATGACTAACCAAGACCAAGAAATAAAGATGACACACTATGCCATGCCGTCAATCAATGTTATGAGTCTAGTGTTGTCCAACAAGCAATAACAGCCAACAATTTTAAAATTAACTATAGTATTATCCAACTTGTAAAAAACTCGCCAACAATTTCAAAATTAACTATAGTATTATCCAACTTGTAAAAAACTCTATTCACTTCCACAAATTGCAAGATGAAGATCCTAACACTCACATCTCTCGATTCCTTCGTATCTGTGCAACTTTCAAAATCAGCAAATGTGCAAACGATGCAATTAGACTAATACTTTTTTCCATTCTCACTTCGAGACCGACCATTGATTGTCTTGATTTGCTTCTGCCTGGTTCTATCATCACATGGGTAGGAATGGCTGAATAATTCCTTCGGAAATACTTTCCACCCGATCGCATTACCAAACTAAGAAGCAGCATCACAAGCTTTCGCCAAGATGATGATGAATCATTGCACGCAGCATAGGAGAGATATAAAGGTCTCCTTCGGAGATGCCCATATCACAGACTTGATTTATGGCTGCAGTGTCAAACCTTTTACGATGAAATCAGCGGAGCAAAAAAACAAGTTGTAGATCCAAGTGCGGGAGGATATTTCAGAAGTGTCACGCCAAACGAAGCATACCAAGCTTTAGAGAAAGCAGTTAAGAAGGGCTTTGCTTATAATCCTTTAAGAAACAAACTCAATTCTAAATACATTCATCAAGTAGGCTCTAAAACCATAGTTGCAGGCCATATAAAAGCTCTAACCAAACGATTCGAACAATTGCAAGTTGAGCTAAAGAAAACTCCAATACGATGCAACACATGTGGAGATTCACACAAGAACAACGAATGCCCACAAAGCATGATGATGGTTGAAGATGTTGATTATGTAGGAGGCCTAAGCAATTCATATAACAACAACTCAAATTGGAGAAACAACTCCAACTACAGAGAATCTGCCAACAACCAAACATCCTTTAGATTCAACCGAAGGCCACCATACCAACAACAAAAAGCACCATACCAAGGTCCAAGCAGCAGTAACCAAGACCGTGGAGCATCATCAATGGAAGACTTATTACAATAATTGTTGATTACCATAGAAGCCACATATCCAGAAATCTAATCGAAGAAATGAGGAGCAGTTCCAAAGAAATGAACCTGACATCAAAAGCAATAAAGTATCATTGCAAACCATTAAACACCAAGTAGGTCAGATAGCACAACAACTATTTAAGAGACCCCAAGGTGCTTTGCCTAGCGACACTATGACAAACCCTAATGCACAAATGAAAGCCATCACCATAAGGAGTGGCAAAACCACTCAAGGTGATGCACCTGCATTACAACCATTCTTGGAAGAAGTTGAAACCAAAACTCCAAGTAATGCAAGTGATAAGCAAAAACAACATGTTGCTGTTAAGGAACCAGCCAAGAAATACGTACCATCACCACCCTATGTTCCGCCACCTCCATATCCTGGTCGTTTAAGACAACAACGAATGGAGGCACAACATGGAAAATTCATAGGGTTTTTTAAGCAACTTCACATCAACCTGCCATTGGTGGAAGCCTTAGCTCAAATACAAATTATGCTAAGTTCTTGAAGGGTGTGTTGTCAAACAAAAGGAAAGTGGAAGAGTTATCACATGTAGTTTTCAATGAGGAATGCTCTGCAGTTCTTCCAAACAAACTACGTTAAAAGATGAAAGATCCATGAAGCTTTAACTTACCTTACCTAATAGAAAATATGTCTGTTAGTAACGCCTTAGCTGACTTACATGCTAGCATTAACCTTAGGCCTTATGCGGTTTTGAAAAGATAAACTTTGGTGAACCTAGACGGACCCATATGACCATCTAGTGTTGATCGTTTTGTCAAATATCCGAGGGACATCGTTGAAAATCTTTTAGTTAAAATTGATAAATTTGTATTTCCCGTTGGTTTTGTGATCCTAGACATGGATGAGCACAAGAATGTTCCTCTTATTCTAGGTTGACCTTTCTTAGCAACCGCTCGAGCTCTCATTGATGTTTGCACCGGCATACTTACGCTTCGAGTGGATGAGGAGGAAGTAAAATTCAACATAGGACGATCCATGAAACATCCTCTACATCATGATGACTTCCTCTATTAGATTGATGTGTACGATTCAATCATATGCTGACATTTAAGGGAAACCCTTGAAAATGAAGCTCGCAACACTCAATTAATAGAAGTCTGAACAACCAAACCCATCTGTAAAGATCAAACTACTCCAGACCCAGAAGTTGATGAAACATCATCTTATCAAGAAGCATTCGAGATCATTGAACAAGAACTAGAACCTAAACCCAAACTGTCTATCGAAGATCCTCCAGTTATATAACTCAAAGAACTTTCGTCTCATCTCGAATATGCCTTTCTTGAAAACACATCTCAACTTCCTGTCATCATCTCATCCACCTTATCGAATGATAAGAAGAACAAGTTGCTCAATGTGCTCAAGGCACATAAACGAGCAATTGCTTGGAAAATCATGGAAATTAAGGGAATCAACCCATCCTTTTGCACTCATAAAATTCAGATGGAGGAAAACTTCAAATCCATCAATCAGCCTCAAAGACGTTTTAATCCGAGCATGCAAAAGGTTATGAAAAAAGAAGTAATCAAACTACTAGATGTCGGTTTGATTTACCCTATTTTTTATTCTCCTTGGGTCAGTCTGTCCAACTTTTTCCAAAGAAAGGAGGAATGATTGTTGTAACCAACGAGAAGAATGAGCTCATTCCAACTCGTATAGCTACAGGATGGAGAGTTTGCATGATTATCGCAAACTCAATGATGCCACAAGGAAAGATCGCTTCCCTCTACCATTTATTGATCAAATGTTTGAAAAATTATTGGGAAAATGTTCTATTGTTTCCTCGATGGTTTCTCATGTTATTTACAAATTCCAATTCCTCCCGAAGATCAAGAGAAAACAACATTCACATGTCCATATGGCACATTTACTTATCGACGAATGCCTTTTTGGATTATGCAATGCCCTGCTACATTTTAAAGGTGCATGGTAGCAATCTTTCATGACATGATCGAGCATTCCATGGAAGTTTTCATGGATGACTTTTTCATCTTTGGAAACTCATTCAAACAATGTCTTGAAAACTTGGAAAAAATGTTTATTAGATGTGAAGACTCTAAATTGAGAAAAATGCCATTTCATGGTCGCTGAAGGAATAGTTTTAGGACATAAAATCTCTCAAGCAGGACTTGAGGTCAATCAAGCCAAAGTTGACACAATTTCCAAGCTTCCGCATCCCACAACTGTGAAAGCAATCAGAAGCTCTCTAGGCCATGTAGGATTCTATCAAAGTTTCATCAAAGATTTATCCAAAATTGCACGACCAATGACTCAACTCCTCGAAAAAGACGCCCAATTCGTATTTTTTGACGAATGCATTATTGTATTCAATTTGCTGAAGGAGGGATTGGTAACAGCTCCGATCATGGTTTCCCCTGATTGGACATTATCATTTGAAATCATGTGTGACGCAAGCGATTTTGCGGTAGGAGCTGTATTAGGCCAACGGATAGACAAGCAATTCCAGCCAATTTACTATGCAAACAAAACCATAAACGATGCACAAGAAGACTACACCATGACCAAAAAAGAACTTCTTGCAATAGTTTTCACGCTCGTCCTTTCGAATTCCGCTCGTATCTCGTCCTTTCGAAAACAATTGTTTACACCGACCATGTAGCCCTTCGTTATCTGTTCAACAAACAAGATGCAAACTCAAGACTTATACGTTGGATACTTCTACTCCAAGAATTTGATATCGAAATTCGCAATAAGAAAGGAGCGGAAAATCTGGTGGTCGTCATCTCTCGCGTCTTGAAAATCCAAACCCTTCACAATCTGAGGAATCCAAGATAAACGACAATTTTCCTCATGAATTCCTTATGCACGTTCAATCCTTAAATGATGAACAAACTTGATTTGTTGATTTCGCAAATTACTTGGCAAGCGGAATCCTGCTCAAAGGAATGACCAATCGATAAAAGAAGAAATTCTTCACTGATATCAAGCATTACTATTGGGAAGATCCGTATCTATTCAGAATCGATGCAGACCAACTTATTTGAAGATGCGTATACGGAAGTGAAGCACAACAGATTCTAAGGCACTGTCATGAAAGACCCACAGGAGGACACCATGGAGCAACCATAAAGGCCCACGATCTTTAAAGATGCTCATAACATGGTACACACCTATGATGCATATCAAAGAGGAACCAATATCTTAACACGGGATGAAATGCCTCAGAAACCCATTCAAGTATATGAGGTATTTCATATAAGGGGTATTGATTTCATGGGGCCATTCCTGGTGTCTTTTGGCAATCGCTACATCTTGGTAGCAGTTGATTGTGTCTCGAAATAGGCTGAAGCTCAAGCCTTACCTGCCAACGATGCAAGAACGTTGTCAAATTCCTTAAGAAACTATTCTCTCGCTTTGGTTCCCCCAAAGCTTTAATTAGTGATCGCGGAATGCATTTCTGTAACAACCAACTCGAAAGATCAATGGCTCATTATAGCGTTCACCATCTTTTTGCAACTACTTATCATCCACAATCGAATAGGCAAGTTGAGGTCAGTAATCGAGGCATCAAACGATTCCTTGAGAAAACTGTAGGTTAAAACCGCAAGTATTGGTCTACCAAGTTAGATGAGGCATTATGGGCTTTTCGGATAGCCAATAAGACTCTCAACAGCACTACAACATTCAAATTGGTTTATGGGAAGTCGTGTCATCTACCTGTGAAACTCGAACACAAAGCCTATTGGGTACTCAAGGTAGCAAACCTGGATCAAAACGTTGTAAGTAATAATCAATCTCTACAAATCAACAAACTCGAGGAACTAAAAGAACATGCGTATTGAATTCTAGGGGTTTAAAAAGAAAAGACAGGGAAAGTCCATGCTTCCTGATTAAAGAGAACTAAACGATTCTACGTGGGAGAACATGTCTTACGGTATAATTCACGTTTATTTTTGTTTTCTGGAAAGCTGAAATCGGCGATGGTCTAGACGTTATACGATTAAAGACGTTTTTCCGAACGGTGTCATCGAAATTGAAAACCATGAAGGTTTAAGTTTCAAGGTAAATTGTCATCTTTTAAAACCGTATACCGATGGACTGACCAAGATCTTCTCGGAGGAATTATAGCTCCGCCCCAACGAAGACTAAGTGTGGGGAAGGGTCGCGCCGAGAACCCGAAACTAAAACCCGACACATGTACATAGGTTTTTCTTTAAAAGTTTATATTATTGTAGGACTCCACAAGACAACCACGGGGCCGTGCCCCATGAGTCACGCCCCCGTGACTGACAAAATCTTCCCGCGATCTCCGCTGACGACTCTCGAACGTTGCAGGTCAAATTTATGTCGAAATCTGACAAGCACGGGGTTGTGCCTGGCCAAGCATGCTCCCGTGATCACCATTACTAACCCGTATATAAATATCATGCTTGTTCCAGCTTTCATCATACCAAATCCTGCTCAAAAACGTCAAAACGATGGAAAAATACAGTCACGAAAGCTCGAGTTGGAAATGCAAAGAAACTGTGTTCTGAAACGCGAGAACCATATATGAAAGAATACTTCATTAAGTTACACAAACTAATCAAGCACTTGACCAAAATTAACTTAGTGGCAAACCAACACCTAGTTGAACTTATCCAGAAAGTTCAAGAAATGGGCGAAGAACTCGTTTCTGTCAACCGTCAGCTTGCAGAATTAAGCAGCCGCACTTCGCATTATCCCATCCCGAACCTTCCACATGAAATGTGTGGAGGCTTCTTCTAGAAGCGTTTCATGATGTGTTTTGTGCGCTGGCACGCGTATTAGAGTCTAATTTTGCAATCAAAGACTCTCGGCTTTAACGTATCATGCAACCGTAGGTCATTAGGAAATGTAATTGTCATTTGGCTTGTTTTAATTAACTTTTGGCCTATTATCATACCTTTTCTAGTGATTTTTAAGTGATAAAATTTAACCGGAAAATTTTCACAACGAAGAAAAACGGAACAACAAAAACTGAAAATCGAGACTAAAGGGGAGTCTTATCCCCGTGACCGACACTTTATGCATTCTAACGAAAATCATTAATAGTATTCTAACGAAAATCATTCCATAACATAGTCTTTATTTAATTTGCTTACCTAGTATTACTATTATTATTGTTATTTACAAAATAACTATTTTAGGTATTACACATGTACTTAAATATACACTCTCATATATTAGCCATATATAAAATTAAAATTAAATACACACACTCAACACCCTCACAATATGCATGCAACCCATGCACAAAATACTCATAACCAATGCACAATACTAGCACTCACAAAATCATACATCTATAATTACATGCATATTTATACACACAAGCTTAATTACCACACCCATGATAAAGCATGAATTTACCAATTTATTAATGCATATGCACATGGTTCACACTCATCTTTTACTTTCTGTTCTAGTTCTTAACATGCTCATCCAAACCTTGCTGCATGACACCACCCCTACCACATACCATGATTATAATCAATTCAACCAACACAGGCATCCATACATTAGAACCAAATTTTTTACAGAGCGCAAATCACAACAAATTCACCCCTACAAAGATGAACAACCCATGAACCTGCATGAATGCTTGGTCGAACCAACATATACACAACATAGATATATGCATATATAACATGACATCTATATATAATCCAAAGTATCTATACACACAATCACGGTCCACACACGCACAATAGATACATACGTGGCATCAATACACACACACGACACACATAAGCATACACAGGACCGTATGTATCTCCCTCTCGAACCCGACCACAACCGCATCACAACGAATCATAAGCATAAATCTAACATATAAATACAAGTGCATGCATAAAATCGAACGTATCACATCCCCGAAAACCCAAAACCGCAATATAACGCGAATAATGAATGGGAAAATGATCGTACCAAGTGGCTACTTTTATAGATTCTAGAGGCTGCCCGGGTTGCAGCAGTTTCTGGAACTCGTCGAAATGTGGTGTTCTTAGCGGAGGAGGGTCGTCGGAGGTAGGAAGTTCTGCGATAGGGCTGTTTGCTCGCGGTTTAAGGGTGGGGGTTGATTGTCGCCGGCCGCTCGATTGAAGGGGGTTACCTAAGGTTTCACAAAATGCGAGTTCAAGGTGGGTTGGGTTGAATTTAAATTTGGATCACGGTTTGGGATAATAACACTTTTATACCCTCCACATAAGTTTAGGAAACTTGTCATTCAAGTCCCCAAGATTTATCTATTTATAACTTGGACCTTAAGTTATAGAATAGAAAGTTTTATATAACTTAGAAATTTGGCAGGAATAATATATATATATATATATATATATATATATATATATATATATATATATATATATATATATATATATATATATATATATATATATATATATATAAAGTGAGCGATGATAACCTAAATGTATGGGGTGTCACATCATCCCCTTGATAAAGTAATTTTCATCCCGAAAATTAGAACATCAAGATCATGCACAAACCAGGTCAACGATCTATAACAAGCACAATATAGGGTTTTAAAGAATTCTGAAACAAACCCACAAGAAAGAAAAAAATTGTAAAAATTTCCTGAGGCCTGTGACATCATCCCTTTGTTGAAGGGAATTTCGTCTCAAAATTTAAGGAAAATATATCTTAGAAGGATACCTTAAGAATTGGTGCCTGATCTTTGAACAGTTTTGGGTACTTTTTTTTCATTAGATCTTCACACTCCCAGGTAAACTCTGCTCCACACCTAGAATTCCATCTGACGCGTACAATAGGTATTTTGCTATGCTTTAAAACCTTGATTTCTCGATCCATAATCTCATATGGTTCCTTATTGAAACGTAGTTGTTCATCGATCTCCAGTTACTCTAATGGAAAGATAAGTGATTCATCACTAAGCACTTCTTTAGATTTGACACATGGAACACATTAAGAACACCATTAAGTTCCTCAGGTAAGTTTAGCTGAAAAGCCACTAGACCAATTCTTTTGACAATCTCGAACGGTCCAACGTACCTAGGATTTTGTTTACCACGCTTCCCAAAGCATATCACACCTTTTCAAGGTGAAACTTTCAACAATACCTTGTCACCAACTTGAAATTACAATGGCTTTCTCCTTTGATTGGCATAGCTTTTCTAACAATCCCGAGCTGCAGCCATACGGTTACGAATCTGAACAATTTTCTCTGTGGTTTCGTGAACAAGCTCAGAACATGTTAGCTGACTATCACCAACCTCTATCCAACAGAGAGTTGATTTATACTTTCTACCATAAAGTGCTTCAAATGGTGCAGCCTTAATGCTTGAATGATAGCTATTGTTGTAGGAGAATTCAACCAAAGGCGGATGGGTTTCCCAGCTATTCCCAAAGTCTATAACACACGCCCTAAGCATATCTTCTAGGGTTTGAATCATGCGTTCTGTCTGACCATCTATCTGTGGATGATAAGCCATACTCATGTCCAGGCGGGTACCTAGAGATTTCTGCAGTGACTGCCAGAAGTGCGAGGTAAATCGCGCGTCACGATCAGAGATGATCGAAAGTGGCACACCATGTCTAGACACAATTTCCTTCAAGTAAATCTGTGCCAGTTGCTCCATCTTATAGTTCTCACGAATTTCTAGGATATGCGCTGATTTGGTCAAACGATCCACTATCACCCAGATAGTAGCGTTTCCAATCGATAAACGAGGTAACTTGGTAACGAAATCCATAGAGATATTTTCCTATTTCTATATTGGAGTCTCCGGTTGTTGAAGTAACTCTGAGGGTTTCTTATATTCCATCTTAACTTTCAAACAGGTCATACATTTTAACACGTAGGTGGCAATTTCAGCTTTCATGTTAGGCCACTAGTACAAGACCTTTAGATCTTGGTACGTCTTGTCAGATTTATGATGTACCAAATAACAGGACTTTTAAGCGTCATCCATTGCCAATTCCCTAAGATTTCCAAACAATGGAATCCATACCAGATCTTCATAGTAATGAAGCCCATCTGATTTCTCCTAAAACAATTTCTCAGCTCCTCTGAGAGATTCTAACTTGATGTTCTATTCTTGCAGTGCCTCACCTTGGTCGTTCTTGATCTTTAATGGTAGGTTTGAATGAATGGTTAACTGTAATGTAAGGAGATAACGAGGTTTTAGGGTTTCTTTTCAGCTAAGGGCATCGGCTACCACATTAGCCTTACCCGGATGATACTTGATGTCAAAATCATAATTACTCACTAATTCCAGCCATCATCACTATCTCATATTCAACTCCTTTTGTTCATAGATGTGCTGAAGGCTCCTGTGATTAGCGAAGATCGTGCACTTGGTTCCATAAAGATAATGCCCTTAGATCTTAAGTACAAATACTATAGCTCCCAACTCTAAATCAAGAGTTGTATAATTCTTCTCATGCATTTTAAGCTGTCATGATGTATAAGCTATCACCTTCTCACATTGCATTAACACACATCCCAAAACTTGGATTGATGCGTAACAATACACTACAAAATCGTCCATTCCCTCTTGCAATGCTAAGATCGGTGCACTGCAAAGCTTGTCCTTAAGTGCTTGGAAAGCCGCTTCTTCACCACTCCCCACTTGTAAATAGTTCCTTTGTGAGTTATGGAAGTCAGAGGCTATGCAATTTTCAAGAATCCTTCTATGAAACGCCGGTAGTAACCCGCTAATCCAAGAAATTAGCACACCTTTGTAGGCATCGTCGGTGCAGGTTTTGATTGCCTCAATCTTAGACAGGTCAACATGAATGCCCTTCATGTTAACTACATGCCCTAAGAATTGTACTTCTCTTATCCAGAAGTCGTATTTAGAAAATTTGGCATATAGTTGTTTTGTCCTCAGAAGCTCTAAAATAAGTCTTAAGCGTTCCTCATGTTCCTTCCTATTCTTGGAATAAATCAGTATGTTATCAATGAAGATGAAGACAAACTTGTCTAAGTAGGGTTTACAAACACGGTTAAGAGTTCTATAAAGACTGCAGGAGCATTTGTCAATCCGAATGCATGACTACGAACTCAAAAAGCCCATATCTAGTTCTGAAAGCAGTTTTGGATATGTCTTCTCCTCGAACCACTGAGCTGATGATATCCAGATCTCAAATCAATCTTTGAGTAGTGACTCGATCCCTGAAGTTGATCAAATAGGTCGTCAATATGTGGGAAAGGATAATGATTCTTTATGGTGACCTTGTTCAGTTCCCGATAGTCAATGCACATATAGAAGGTTCCGTCTTTCTTCTTCACGAATAACAAAGGTGCTCCCCGGGGTGAAAAACTAGGGCGTATGAATCCTTTGTCTAACAGTTCCTGCAAATGTTTTGACAATTCCTATAATTCGTTCGTTTCCAAGCGATACAGCGCCCGAACGATTGGGGAAGCCCTTGGTGTCAGTTTGATCTGGAACTCTACTTGTTTGTATGGAGGGAGGCTAGGAAAGTCCTCTAGAAACACTTTGGTAAAATCCTTAACAAAAGGAATATCATCAATCCGCTTCACCTCTGTGGTCTTTTCAGTAACTAAGGCCAAAATCGCCAAATGTCCCTTCCGTAGGAATTTCTGAGCTTTCATATAAGAAATGATGCCGACCACAGCACCACACTTATCGCCCTCAAGTGTGAGTATCTCTCCACTTGGAAGAAGAAGCCTAATGAGTTTCTCCTGGCAAATAATTTCAACGTGGTTCTTAGACAACAAATCCATACCGATAACAACATCAAAGCTACCAAAAGTGATAGACAGAAGATTGATATTCAACTCATACCCAGATAGTCCTATCTTACAACCATAGAATATGTGAGAAGCTTTTATAATCTTACCATCGGCTATTTTTATCGTATAGTTCGAGTCTAAAGCTGTAGATGTAACATCTAGTACCTTACTAAACTTATGAGAAATAATTCTTCTATCAGCACCAGAATCAAATAACACAGAAGCAAAACAACCATTGATAGGAAATTTACCAGTTACAGTAAAAGGGTCATTACGAGCCTCCCCTAATCCAATGACTAATACTATACCCTTAGCACCACCATTCCCATTGCCCCTATTATCATTCCTGTTATTAACACCATTACCACCATTGTCTCCGCAATTGTTGTTCTTTCTCAATTTTGGGCAATTTCTCCTAAATTGCCCTGTTTGACCACATTCACAACAGCCCTTTTGTTCATCTTACTATGTTAGTGGCTTGGCTGTTATGTTTACCCGGCAGTTTTTGGCAGCATGGCCAAATTTACCACATATCTCGCAATTGTTCTTATTACATGTCCCTTTATGGTGGTAATTACATTTGTTGCACTTGGTTAACGTCCCGTTATAACCACCACTATGCTGGGATGATGAAGATGACTTGAATGAGCGGGAGTTGTCAAACTTCTTGAGTTGCTATGGCTATTCCTGAGATGCACCTTGTTTGTTGTTAGCCCAGATTCCTACTTACACTTGTTGCTTCCATCAGTGGTAACTGACGTAGAGCCGCGCGGGATAGCTTTCCTTGTGCGACAGCCTGATCAGTTAATTTATGGGCCAACCTGATCGCTTCTTGTATCGTGTTTGGTCGAGAAGCAGTGACCATACTCTGAATTTCTAGACCTAGCTCGTTAAGATACCTTTCAATCCTCAGTGACGAAGGGTTGATCATATTAGGGCATAGTGTGGTGAGCTCATGAGAGCAAGTGGTATACGCCTCGATCTCAGAGCATGTCATCTTGAGGTTCCAGAATTCCATTTCCAATTTCTGCACCTCGTCATGGGAGCAGTACTCCTCATTCTTCAAATTCTTAAAATCACCCCAAGTGGTTTGGTTGGCGATCCCCACCCCTAACATCTAAACTTGCGTGTTCCACTAACTCAGTGTGGCTCCATCCAGTGTGCCTCTAGCAATTTGCCACCGGGCAGTTACATATCTCAAAAACGGACTCTAGCTTCTAAAACCATTGAATGAGTTCGACAGCTCCTTCAGAATTAACAAGTGTTACAATTTAACAGGATTGACGAAACGTTAACGTTAGCAATGAATTGGTATTACTTACCAATCGGAGCGGGCTATGGGTTTTGGTTGTGGTTGGCCAATGCATCAGCCACATGCTGATTTGTAAGTGCAACCAGCTCTTTCGGTGTCATGTTAATGGTGCCATGACTATGACCACGTCTGTGTCCACATCCAGACATACTTAACAATCACAACATACAAAAACAAGTAAATATACAACACACCAGCTTCATTTAAGTATAAACAATTAAAAGAATTTAGCACAATCATAACTTAATGTTCAAATAATAATCTCTGATAAAATAAATTGTAAGTACGTCTACAATCAATTAAACCAAATATCAAAATCCAAATATGTCAGTCAGATGGGAAACAACCCTTCCCATCTAAATGCAGAATAAACAAAATTTAGATAAACGAATGAAATAAACAAAATGGAAATCAATGAGAGTCAACGGATCCGGTGCTATTCTCCGGCTCATCATCAAGCTGCTCCTCGGGTTCTTCCTCTGGTTCTTCTTCAGGTTCCTCTTCTGGTTATTCTTCCGGATACTCTACTGGTACTGACACTACATTCAGTGCGTTAATATGGCCTTCCATGTTATCAATCCGTTGACAATTTTTGGTAATGTCCTCTTCGTCACCAGCCACACGTTTAGTCAAGGTTGTAACGCGGTCTACCACATGTTATGGTGATCAATAAGGCTATAGAGTTGCTTTTTCAGCTCTTCATTTTCTTCCCTTGCCTCCCTCAACCCCTTCCTCAGTGCCACGTTGTTATCCATGAGTTCCTTGAGGTGCTTACGCTTAATGTGTAAAGTGGTTGTAGGGCAGCTATGGCCTGCTCAGGTTGGCAAGTAAGAGAAGGCAAAATGGGCTCATCAAAAAATTGAAAAGGAGAAAACCTAGTCCGGGGTCGACATTCAGGAGGAAGAGGAATGTGCTTCTCCTGAATCAGCTGAGTCATATAGCGAGGATAGTACGCCTATTCATGGACCGGAGGATTAAGAGGTAAAGCAAAGGGTTGGTCATAATCAAACTCATCAACATCAGAAATAACGATAGGCCACTCATCTAGATCAGAAGATGAAGGTGGAGAATAAGGGTGAACAGGATTTATTCCCAAAGATGAGGAGGGTGCAGAAGACAAAGAAGCCATTCCTGTAATCAACCGCTCACAGGAATGAGCAAAAGCAAACAAATCTAGCAAAGCAATCAAAACCAGCAAGCAAAACTAAAAGTCTCTATATGCGTGTAACTAAGGCATCAGAATAGAGTCTAAGTGCAATACAAATGAAATGAAAATTCCTTTTAGTTCGCTATAACCATTGGCTCTGATACCAATCTGTAACACCCTTAATTTCCACAAATGGGGTTTTCCCATTAGGCGTGTGATATACCAGGATCTCAGCTAATAGTTACATCAAACGACACGATAATTACAAAACATAATATTTAATATTATCAGGAATTCCCAAAAAAATAATTAATGATGAGTTCCAGAAAACATTTGCGGAACCGTAATCAGTTAATCATTTAATTTATACAGTGCAAAACATGTGCAAACCAGATAAATGTAATCTTGAAAAAACTAGTGTTTAAACTATTTCATAATCAATCAGCAATGTTATGCAATGATACAATGCTCCTACTCGTGCGCACCTTATGAACCTAAAAGAAACATACTAAAGTGTTAACACAGGGTTGGTGAGTTCACAGGTTTTGACAAACTGTACATAATTGAAAATAGATCCAGTAAACAAAGTAATATCAGTAGATAGCTAGTCTACATAACAAGTTACATAGTGTATGAAGTTCGCAACTGAAGCTGACAAATATAAGTATGCCCTGGCTGTGGTTACCAGACCACAACAACAGAAATTAGGTCAATTAAACACCCGTTTGACATGCAATCGTTCTAGCGCGACTAGCCCGGGTGGGGTTGGTCAAACCCAGTAGATCTACTCAGAATTACCTCGCTAAAGAACATACATTAACAGTTCAAAAGTGAGGACTTAAATTGGTACAAAACTTGTAATCATTCGATAATTACAGTAATACTGATCTAATAAATGAATGTTAAAAATGAGTATGTTACTTTTCCCCAAAAAGAGTATATGTAAAACGGAGCCGTAAACTCACCTTGAATGCACAGAGTTTTAATGCAGGCACAATTGACTAAATTTCCATAACACCTGAAGTATAATTAATATATAATTAATAGTAACTATTTGCACTTTAACCGTATGGTTTCGTTTCCCCGGCCCAAGATCAAAGCCCAACAATGCTCGTTGCGCAGTACATACAATCTAACGAAAATCATTCCATAACATAGTCTTTATTTAATTTGCTTACCTATGATTACTATTATTATTATTATTTACTAAATAACTATTTTACGCATTACATATGTACTTAAATATAAACTCGCATATATTAGACATATATAAATTTAAAATTAAATGCAAGCACTCAACACCCACACAATATGCATGCAACCCATGCACAAAATAATCATAACTAATGCACAATACTAGCACTCATAAAATCATACATGTATGTACCATATTCTACATACATATTTATATACACAAGCTTAATTACCACACCCATGATAAAGCATGAATTTACCAATTTATTAATGCATATGCACAAGGTGCATACTCATCTTTTACTTTTTGTACTAATTCTTAACATGCTTACCCAAACCTTGCATGCATGACACCAACCCCACCACATACCATAATTACAATCATCTTCAACCAACACATGCATCCATACATTAGAACCAAATTTTTGTACAAAGCGCAAACCACAATAAATTCACCCCTACGAAGATGAACAACCCATGAACCTGCATGAATGCTCGGTCGAACCAACATATACACAATATAGATATATGCATATATATATATATGACATCTATATACAATCCAAAGTAACTATACACGCAATCACGTTCCACACACGCATAACAGATACATACGCGGCATCAATACACACACGACAGACATAAGCATACACAGGATCGAATGTATCTCCCTCCCGAACCTGACAGCAACTGCATCATGAGTAATCATAAGAATAAATCTAACATATACATACAAGTGCATGTATAAAATCGAACATATCACATCCCTGAAAACCCGAAATGGTAATATAACGCGAGTAACTAATGAGAAAAAGATCGTACTAAGTGGCTATTTTGATCGACTCTCGAGGCTGTCCGGGTTGCAACAGTTGCTATAACTCATCTAAATGTGGTGTTCTGAGCGGAGGAGGGTCGTCGGAGGTAGGAAGTGCTGCGATAGTTGTTTGCTCGCGGTTTAGGGGTGGGGGTTGATTGTCGCCGGCCGCTCGATTGAAGGGGGTTACCTAGGGTTTCGCAAAATGTGAGTTCACAGGTAGGCTGGGTTGAAATTAAATGTGGTTCACTGTTTGGGATAATAACACTTTTAGACCTTCCACAGAAGTTTAGGAAACTTGTCATTTAAGTCCCTAAGATTTACCTGTTTATAACTTGGACCTTAAGTTATAGAATTGAAAGTTTTATACAACTTAAAAATTTCAAAAGAATAATTAATTAATATATATATATATATATATATCTGTGTGTGTGTATCAAGTTAATGATGATATCCTGAAAGTACGGGGTGTCACAAACATAACTACTTAAACTTATATCTTTAATCACACCATGATATTCATCAAACTTACATAAGTGTAATCTAATTAGGATGATAGAGTTAATTTTCTGTTTTAAAACTCAAAAATTTTAATTTTACTTTTACTTTTATTATAATTATTTTTTTTTTAAATCTAAAAATTTGGTTACATCAATGCAACTTATTATTTTCCAAAAAAAAACTAAATCTGATAGTCTATTATAAAGATTGTTGAGTAGGTTTGGTGTGTTCACGGATTAATACTCGGTTCTTACCAACACTGTAACACCCGGCCTCTCACACCACCAATATTGTCCGCTTTGCCCATGAGAAGCTCACGGATTTGCTTTTGGTTGCCCAGGTGAAAACTTCCCGGGGAGGTCACCCATCCCTGGATTGTTGCCAGTTGAGCACGCTTAACTATGGAGTTCTCCTCTCATCCACAGCCAATACACCCAAAATGCGTTGGTGATATTAGAGACCAGACATTCCTTATGAACCAGAAATCTCTTCTGTCCACAGCCAATATGGGATTTGCCTAGAGTGTTACAAACACCCCCCCCCCCTTTTGGACTTATCGTCCTCGATGAGGTTTACCCAACCATCCTATCTATGGATGTGGGATTTGCCTAAGGTGTCTCTATGAACACCCCCACCCCCTGGAACTCACCATTCTTGATGAGGTTTGCCCCACCATCCCGAACGGCACAGGAGTGGCTCTGATACCATTTGTAACATCCGGCCCCTCACACCACTAATATTGTCTGTTTTACCCACGAGGAGCTCACGGATTTGCTTTAGGTTGCCCGGGTGAAACTTCCTAAGGAGGTCACCCATCCCTAGATTGCTGCAACCTGAGCACGCTTAACTGTGGAGTTCTCCTCTTATCCACAGCCAATACGCCCAAAACGTGTTGATGATATTAGAGGCTAGACATTACTTATGAACTAGGAATATCTCTTGCCTACGGCCCCTTTAGACTCATCGTCGTCAATGAGCCCGAGAACTCACCATCTTCGGTGAGGTTTGTCCCAACATCCCAAACGACACAGGAGTGGCTTTGATACCATTCTGTAATACCTGGCTTCTCACACCACCAATATTGTCCGGTTTGCCCACGAGAAACCCACGGATTTTCTTATGGTTTTCCGGTTGAAAACTTCCAGGGAGGTCACCCATCCCTAGATTGTTGCCACCAGAGCACACTTAACTGTGGAGTTCTCCTCTCATCCGTAACCAATGCGCCCAAAACGCATTGGTGATATTAGAGACCAGACATTCCTTATGAACCAGGAATCTCTTCTGTCTACAACCGATGTGGGATTTTTCTAAATTGTTACAAACACCCCCCCCCCCTTTTTTGGACTCATCATCCTCGATGAGTTTTGCCCCACCATCCCCTCTGTGGATGTGGGATTTTCCTAAGGTGTCTCTCTGAACACCCCTGGGGGACTCACCATTCTTGATGAGGCTTGCCCCACCATCCCGAACGATACAAGAGTGGCTCTGATACCATTCTGTAACACCCGGCCTCTCACACCACCAATATTATCCGCTTTGCCCACGAGAATCTCACGGATTTGATTTTGGTTGCCCAGGTAAAACTTCCCAGGAAGGTCACCCATCCCTGGATTGCTGCCATCTGAGCACGCTTAAGTGTGGAGTTCTCTTCTCTTCCACAACCAATATGCCCAAAACGCGTTGGTGATATTAGAGACCAGACATTCCTTATGAACCAGGAATCTCTCCTATCCACGGCCGATGTGGGATTTACCTAAAGAGTTACAAACACTATATTACCAGACGACGGGTACACTTGCCTTTTGTGTGTGTAGTTTAGTATAAGTAAAAATCATTTAAAATTGAATCTGTGTGAAAACTCCTTAGAAAAAATATATACACCTTTCACACGCATCACTAACTAAAGGCGTACGAAGAATGATTTAAAGAAGATGAATTTTGGTAGAAAGTTATGGGAAGGTTTTATTAACAAAGGAGAATCATCAAGCAAGAACCTAAACCATAAGCGTGGATGTGGTCGAGGTAACTATAGTCATCGTGGTTATGGTCAAGGTTGAGATGTAGCATAATATCGTCCAAGAAGCTGGACGATGATAATAAAAGCCAAGATCCAAAAAAAAGTTGATGAAACCCATCGAAAAAAGAATGATTGGTCTTAAATTCAATGCTTTTGATGTGATCAGTGTGGCCATTTTGTTTCGACCAGTCCAGATCGCTAACAGAAAACACATGAGGTGAACTTGAACGAAATAGAAGAACTTAACCCAGTTATATTCATGCATGAAATAATATTACTTCATGAAAGGAAAGTTATTCCAAAAATATTTGAATCCGAGTAAGAAAGATAAGATACTTGGCAATGGTGCCTCAAATCATATGACTAGAAAGCAAGAATACTTCACAAAACTAACTGAAGACTTATTAAGGAGGTAAGGTTTGGAAACAACTCCTATGTCGATATCAAGGGCGTGGGGTCAATCTTGTTCACAAGAATCATTGGTGAACATCGTCTGTTGATAAACGTGTACTAAATACCCAATCTAAAAACCAATCTGATCGGCATGGGTTAAGTAACAAAGTTAGGCTATGAAGTAGTATTAAAGGATAATCGACTTCAAATATTTGATAAAGCATGAATTTACTAATAAACGTATAAAGATCAGAGAACCATTTATATAAAATCAAGTTGACCACCAGAGTACCAACTTGATTACTTGCTAGAATGGATGATCTACTTAGCATTTGGCATGCTCGATTGAGGCAGTTGAACTTTGATTCCACAAGGAAAATTAGGCACTCATAATATGGTAATAGGCATTCTAACTATAATTCATTCCACTAACAAATTTTGACTCATGTTTGACAACAAACAAGCTAGGTTACCCTACCCAGATCAAGTGAATTTTCGAGCTCAAAGACCCCTTGAACTTATGCATGGGGATTTATGCTGTGCACACCAAGTGGAAGTCGCTATATATTCTTATTAGTTGATGATCTATCTTGATACATGTGGCGACATCTACTAAACACAAAGGATCAAGCCTTTGAATCTTTCATAAAATTCAAAGACATTGTTGAAGCAGATAATGGTTCTAGGGTCAGGATTTTTCGCACTAATAGGGGTGGTGAATTCACATCCAAAGATTTCACGAAGTGGTGCAAAGGAAACTCTAGCCTTGTACTCCCTTTAGCATACCATTTGATGCATGTTGAAAACCAAGAACATTTCACAAAGATTCTAGAGAGAGGCTGTAAATCATACAATCTATATCCTGAATAGATCACCAACAAGACTGATCACTAATATGGCCTCATATGTGTCAATTCTCAAATGAAAACCCAATGTTTCACACTACAAGTATTAGATGTATAGTGTATATGGAAGAACTCGGAGAAAATCAAAGAAAGCTAGATGATTGAAGACGAACGATGGTATACCTTGAAATAGAAACAAAATCTAAAGCAAACCGAAAGATTCACATTAGCGAAGAGGTAAGGTTTGATGAAAAATCAAGCTGGAGTTGGTTGACTAGTAATTCAGAAATAACTATCATTGACTTCAAAATTAGAGATAGTTGGGAGCCTATGTATGACATTGTTCTTGATGAACAAATCAATCCATTTGATCCACTAGGAGTAATAGCCTAGCCCAACAACACTTTTAAAGATCATAATGTTCCTGACCTAATATAGACAGCCCATTCGAGCTTAGTGGTACTCCCAAGGCTACAGTAGATTTCTCAACCAAAAAGATCCTCTAGAACACATTCTCTGCCCAAATGACTGAACAAGTATGCTATAGAAGATGAAGTTAACCGAGACCAATGAGAGTTATTACTCACTATCGACAAGAAACCAGTAAGCTTTTCTTAAGCAAAAAGACGATACTGAATGGCTTACATCTATTAAAAGAGATTTGGAATCTATCAAACATAACAACAATTTGTATCTAACCAATATACCTAAATGGCATAAATAAATTAGATTGGAGTGGGTTTTTATAATAAAGCGTGATTCAAGTTGAGAAGTAATTAAACATAAGGCAAGACTCATTGCTAAAGGTTACGTACAAGAGCATGCTATAGACTTCAACGAGGTTTTTTCCCCTAAATAATGAATGGAAACAATTCATTTAATGATATCCTTGTTAGCCCAAAACTAATGGAAATTCATCACCTTGATGTCAAAAGAGCGTTCTTGCATGGATATTTAAATGAGGTGGTATATGTTAATCAACTTTAAAGACTTGTCAAAAAGGTCATAAAAACAAGGTGTATCGGCTAAAAAAAGGCTCTTCTGAAACTTCACCAAGCGCCTCGAGCATGGAACCAAAAACTCAACGGTACTCTGAAAATATTAGGATGCACAAGGTATCACACCCCAACCAATGGCGAAATCATCGAGGCAGATGAAAGTGCATCAATTGTTTATAGCACATGACATTTAAAGTGTTGAAATTACATTATATGCAAATTTTAATAAGATTAAATAGTCAAAACTGTTTCACAACCAAACATATGAATCAAATAAAACATAAAATTTTCTTTAGTATAACTAATTCCAAAATCCTAGATGTAAGCATTGCAAGATGTCCAACTAAGTAGCGTATCTTGAAATCATGTGAAAAATAATATAGTTAGCTAAAAAGTTAGCAGGTGAGTAAACACAGGTTTGCATACATTGATATGTTGAATAAATTGATTGAAATAACTTAATTTTCATGGCAATGTTAAAACTTATAATGCAATAGTGAAACATAAAAGACTAACCAAACACAATCAAACCTAATGACTGAATTGATTTAGTCTGCAGGTGAAGCCTTATGAATATGTATCAATACGGTTTCAATCACCGTCAAATAATCAAATAGTGTGGCTTTGTCAAACCAATAAATATATCATTGTTTTCGTGGTTTGTATAAATTAATTATTGTGCTAATATTAAGGTTATTTAACTATGAACATATAATTGTAAGTAATAACATAGCATGATTTAAATTAAATTTTGAATAATATAAACAAAATAAATTGATTGAATATTGTCACATAACTTTTCCAAATTGTAAAACACATAAAAATATGCTACGAATACTCACATTGTATAATAATGGTTTTAGGGTTCATAAGAAATCTTAGATGTTCAAGAGTCAAAGAAGATGTCCTAAAGGATAAAAAACAATAACTTAAGGTCAGAAGTAGTTACAAGAAGTTCAAACATTGAGGAAATGCCAAAAGATAAAAGTTAGATTGAAAAATGATTATTGCACTAATTTTAGATTCTAGATAGAATATTTGGTACTCGTTTAAATAGGTTTTAAAAATATCAAACGGTTCCAGTAAATTATGAAAATTTAAAGTCAACTAGTTCAGAGTCTTCCTAACAACTTTCTTTTAGGAAATTTTTTATGAAAGGGCCAAAAAATAGTCAAAACAGCAACACAAGACAGATGGTGCTGAAATATGCCCTTATCTTGTGAAGGCTATTGTGGAGTCGTCCGATTGAGTTTGAAGACGTATTGATATATGAATAAACATACACTTAATAATGCATATCCTTACCCATTTTGAGTGTTTTTTTGTTACAATTCCATTTTTATCGATACTTATTTGTGATTAATTTGAATTCTATAGTTTTGGATGGTTACTTAATGATATCTAAAGAAAAATGCAAGAAATCAAAAAAGATATTGGAAGTTTAGAGGCTGTTATGATCATGACTGTTTTTTTCATGACCATAGCAAGCATCAGGCCTTATAACTAGCTTGTTATGACCATGATAATTTCGTTAAGGCCATAACACGCATCAGATATCCTTTTCAGCCTTTCTTCTTCCCCATTTCACCCAAGGTGAAAAATTAAAGGGAAAAAAGCTCTAGTTCTCTCAAACATTGAGCTTTATTTTGAAGGAATTCCATAAGATTAGAAGCCAATATTGAAGATCAAGCGCTCGAAAATTTATGGTGATGATTATGTTGATTACCTTAATAATGTTTTGAATATTCTTTAATGATTATGTGTGTTTGTTTGACTTTATGTTTAATCTCGTGGGTATCTTGATCATATTATATCAGAAAACCATACATGTTAGGGTATTTATTCATGAATATGTATATGTATGTATGTATAGTTATGGCATTTTACTAGGAATGGTGGATGGGGATTGGAACATATATTGTTGTTACTCAAGTGTGCATCATTGTGTATATGCTTGGAAAAGCCATTACATTCGTTACGAATTAAACTTCTCATTGTAACACCTGAAACCTCGGTCAAAATAAAAAGGAAAGAAAAGTATTTTGAAGAAAATAAAAAGAAGGTAAAGTTGAGGGGTGCTTTGTGTAAATAGTACCAAAAAGTCAAAAATGCACTTTATATGGGCATGGCCGCCCATATCATCTTGCTATTGTTGTTGCTGTTGTTCGACCGAAAAGAAGAAGAAAGAAAGCTGCAGACCAGCTCTCTCTGTTCCAAGAAGGAAATAGAACTGAAATCTTCAAGGTTAGTGGGTTTTTGTGGATGTTTGGCTCAGTTCTTTGAGGTTTTCCACCTTAGAAACCGATTTCTAAGTGTTGTTTGTGCTTTGGTTGGTTGTTTTGCTTGTTTAGGTGTTTGGACCTGTGTGTAAAAGCAAGTTTGGAGGAGTTTTACGTGTCTTCTACACTAGGTGAGTTCTAGGACCCCCAGTTTTATGTTTTTAAACTTCTTTAGGGCTGAAAATGCATATAAAATGTTTTACAACGATCATGAATGTTAACCGTGTGTATATGTGTATGATTTCTGTGTTTTATGAGGATGTAAGCTTGTTCTAAGAGTTTAGCATGATAGATCTATGTTAAGAATGTATGAGAATGAGGTATTAGAACTGGTTATAGCATAAGTCTCATTTACAGGTCTGATGGTTCATCCGTATTTGCCTTAAATCAGCCTAACTGTTCATCAGCATTTCTTTTTGTACATGCGCATTTGCTACAATGTCCATCAGCATTTCTTTTGTATATGCGCATTTGCTACAGTGTTCATCAGCATTTCCTTTAAGACAGAATAATTACCAAGTGTTCACCCGCATTTGCATGTTGTTCACACGCATTTGCAAGTTCACCCCCATTTGCAAGTTGTTCACCCGCATCAGTTTTGTTCACCCGCATTTGCAAGTTGTTCACCCGCATTAGTTTTGTTCACCTGCATTTGTTCTCATTCATCCGTATTTCTTTAGGACTTAAGGAATTTTTTAGGATTTTGGAAGATCAGAAATTAGGGTTTGAATATGGTTGACTTGATGCTTTTATTTGATTATCTTATGCATGTCGTAGGCTGCCCTTATGTGCCTATTATATATTACTATGTGGCCTTATATGGTTTGTTCTTAATTATGAAGTATTATTAATCAAGTGAAAGATTAATGCTAATGAAAAGTGGAACATAAAGAACGTAAGAAAGTCTTGCAAGCAAATTCACAATGAGGTTCACAACCACTAGGTTGTTAGCTCAACTGTGTGTGGTTTAGCTAACCCCAGAGGATACACGCAGGGTCAATCTTTAAGATTAAGGGGACCACTGTTGCTGCCCCGGTACTGGAGTCAGCATTAGTGCACCACGAATGGGGTCTATTTATAGACCTCAGGCCCAGTACCAGGTTTATGCGCATTATATGGGGGTATAGCACTTTGGTCCATATCGAAGTGAAAGATTAAAAGTAAAAGTTCAAGTGAAAGACCATGGAAATGGTGAAGAAAGATATTAATGTTGATAATGAATAACATTTGAATGTATGTATGACGTACGATCACATACAAAAGAGTAAACAGTAATTTAAGGAGTATTTTACTATACAAAACTCATAAAGTATTTTCACTATTTTAAAACTAGAACTCACTCAGCAAAGCTGACTTTTGTGCATTTTTGGTTGGCAGGTAATATTGCTGAGGATGGCACTCGGGGAGGCTACTCGTCGGGACAAGGCTGACATCCATTCATGAATATAACATTGTTGTTTTGTAATGCAAACTAATGATCTTTTGTAACTTTTAACAAATATGTATTGCTTAGCAACAGTGGTTATAAACTAATGAATGGCTTTTGATATTTAAGTTCCATTGCAATGCTTGATAAATTATGAAATGTTTTATAAATTGTGCTGTGAATGTCCAACTGTGAGGTTTCCGGGAACGGGGCCTTACAAGTTGGTATCAGAGCCAAAGTTTAAGAGAAATGGGTAAATATTTTCAAAAACCTAAACTTAAACTGAAAATGGGACCGAATGGATGGATGCCAGCCCGAGTAGCTACGTGCCATCAGGTATTTCTTTTCATTATGATAACCGGTATTATATGCGCATGCTATTTGATTTATGTGCTTTAGTAGATTTGAATACTGATGTAGTCAGGATTGGAAATGCTCGGGGAACGAAGAGTATAGTAAGTGGCTAATCATAACTGGCCACTGTAATTAGGGACTTACTATACTTAACATTAACTGAGCTATTACCTTGAATGACCGTGTGAGTGTTTGAATCTTATAGTGTTAGAGGATGGCTGGTGGTAGATCATCTAAGGCTTCTAGAGGTGGAGTACGGGGTGGTCGTGCTGGTAGACCCCAGGCCGCAAAGAACAAGACGAGAACTGCAGAGACGGCTCCTGTTGAGCCTGAGCTTCATCACCCGGAGGGAGTGGATGAGAGTGCCAATTTGAGGGCCTCAGTGAAAGAGGCAGTGGTGGAGGAGGTTCACCAAGTCATGCAAACGATCCTACCGTCTGTCGTGACTGAGGTGATCCGGGCCGTAAGGAAGAATGAGAGGAAAGAAAAGGAGGAAGAAAGAAGGGCTGCTGCTGGGAGAAGGGAGAATGAGGGAGACCAAGATGATGAGGAGGAGATGAATGTTGAAAGGGGAGCCTCCAGTGATGAAGAAGATGTAGAGGTGCGGGAAACCGCGAGGGGATGCAGCTACGGGGCATTCCAACGGTGTAAACCCCCTACTTTTGACGGCAATAGTGTTGGACCAAAAGAACCAATGAGCCTGATCAGTAAAACCTTTAAGTCCCACGGACATTACAACAACTGAAGTAGTCTGCAACAGCTGAAGACATCAGCTGATAACAAGGTCTGAAGACAAAGTCTGAAGCTAAAGAGCTGAAGACAAAGTCTGAAGTGAAAGAGCTGAAGACAAAGTCTGAAGTGAAAGAGCTGAAGACAAAGTCTGAAGACAAAAGCTGAAGACAAAGACTGAAGACCAAGTTTCAGATGATTGTCATAACAGCTGAAGAAGACCTCTTCAGTAGTTGTGATGGTTTCCTTTCAGTAGTTGTAGTTTCTTTTCTGTACTTGTAGTTTCAGTAGTTTTATGTTTCTTCGTGTACTTAGAATACTCTGAGATGTTCTCAGTTGTTGTGAACATTCTCAGTAGTTTGCTTACTTTCAGTAGTTTGTAATAATTCTGTTAGACGTCACTATCAAGTGACATCAGCAGACGTCACATTCCTATATATAAGGAATGCTGACCTAATTGTAATCGGTGCAGCTTAGGAAAACCTAGCAGCCACCATACCGAAGCATGTGTGCATGAATGTTATTATCCCTTTGCAGAAAACCCTATTTCTATATAACCGTGTACTGTTTCATTGAATATTTATTGTGTTCTTGCTATATTTGCTTAATTCTTGCTCTAATTCCGCTGTGATTCAACTCTAATTGATCAAACTTAGATCACTGATCCTAACAAATGGTATCAGAGCTGGTTAATCATTGATCGGTTTAACAATTGATCATTGAAACTGCTATTTTGATATCTATAGTTTGATCGAATTAGCATATGTGCAAGAATTGGTTATAAAGATTGATTTTCTGCTGCTTCTGGTTATTTAATTTGAGTTTCTTCTTGGTTCTTATTGAGTTTGTTGTGTTTTTGTGCTAAATCTTTTGAAACTTGATTGATTTGGTTTGAATCTAAGAATGACTACTCCATCTAATGATCCTCACAATACTGGCTCCTCAACCAAGCCTCCGATGCTGGTTAGGAGTGAGTATAACATATGGCAACGAAGAATGCTCCATCACCTGTCTGTTAACAGTTCAGGTTGTTGGACATCTGTGGTTCACGGTCCACACAAGCCTATGGTGAACAATCCGGAGACCAATCAAATGGTTCCGAAGAAGAAGGAGCAATACTCAGATGAAGATCGTAAACTGTTTGAGATTGATGCTAAAGCCCATGGAATTCTGGCCATGGCACTGCCGAATGAAATCTATTCTGGGCTTATGCATCATGAAACTGCTCATGACCTCTGGAATGCTTTGAAGGAACAATTCGGAGGAACTGATGAGGTCTTAGCAAACAACAGAGAAATCCTCGCCCAACAATATGAGACATTCTCTCATAGGAAGGGTGAGACACTGACTCAACAGTTTGAGCGTTTCTCCTTCTTGATCTCTGAGCTGAAAATGGTCAAGCAAGAGTATACTAACAGCCAGATGAACAACAGATTCCTCAGATCACTGCCTGAGAGATGGGACACATACACCATTGTCCTACGCTCCAGTGCAAATCTGGATAGCCTATCTCTCACCCAACTCCATGGGAAACTGCTTACATTTGAAAGAGAGATAGAGCAGAAAAGGAAACTGGCATCATCAGGAAAGCTCTCTGATGACTTTGTACCAGGTAACACTGCCTTGGTCAGTCATGAGTCAGAATATGCTGGATCAGAAAGTCATTATGATGAGCATATAGATTTCTCTTCAAACAGTTCTGATCATGCATTTGTTGGTGTTGACAGTCATTCTGGGTGTAATAGTGATAATTTATGCTTTATCATGGATGATTTGCAGGGTATTGCTGATGATGATTTAGAAGAGATGGATATTTTGAGCCAAATGGCCCTGATCAATATCAGATCTCAAAAGTTCTACAAGAGAACTGGTAGGAAATTTCCAAGACTCTCTGGCAAAACCAAAGTTGGTTTTGACAAGAGTAAGTTGAGGTGTCACAAATGCCACAGGCTTGGGCACTTTGCAAGAGAGTGTAGATCAACTGGATCTAACTCCTCTGCACCCTTTGTGACCTTTCCAAGCAATAGTTCACAAAACAAAGGGCAACATCCTGCTAGTTCTGGTCATCACTCACAACCTCAATCTCCTGCATACTTTGTCCCTCAGGGTCCAATGCCATATCCTTATCCCTGCTATTACATGCCACAGCCAAATCCAGTTCATGTCCCTATAGCACAACAACCTCAAGCCCTACCTGAGCCTCAACCATCTCCATCACAATCTCAACCTCATCACAGCTTCTTCACACCAGGAGTTGTTGACTGGAGCAGCTTACCAGATGATCTTTCTGGTTTCAATGAGCAACTATCTGCTGGTGCTGGTCAACATGGTGGTGAACATCCTTTTGGGAATCTTGCTCTCATGGCCCTGGAGTCTACTGAGGGTTCCTGCTCAGATGCTTCATCTTCACAGGTAACCCAGATATCTTCTGAGGCTAAAGCCAAGTTATGTTCTGAATCATGCATAGCTGCCTTTGTCTCTATTAGAGAGGCAAATGTAGCTTTAATCAATCAAAATCTTGAGCTTGAGAAAACTATTTCCAAAAGAAAAGATGAGTATGTGTCTGCACTTAATGACAAAGATGATGATATTTACAAGCTTAAATGCCAACTTAATGATGAAAAGGCTAAGGTAGAGGTCATACTCGAGAACCACAGAAGTCTCAAAGAGACACTTGCAGCTACCCAAGTTGAGTGTGACCGATGGGTAACATCCTGCAAGGGATTTGAAATGCTTCTCAGCAAGCAAACACTTCAAATGTGAAGTTTGGAATAGGTTACAATCATACTGCACCACCTACTGATTTTACTTCAAAATCAATAGTAAAATCTGAAGGTGAAAGTAATTTTCAAACCACATCATCATGTGATTCATCCTCAAATGATAATACAAAATTAGAGGATGAAGTCAGTGTTAAGATCTCAGCAAATCAATTGCCTGATGGTTTAAATGCTGATAAACACATGAAGCTGAGAAATTCAGATGTTGTTCCTCAAAGTACTCCAAGTACTGAAGGGCAAGTCACAACATCTGAAAAGCATTTCAAATCTGATGAAATAAAAGGATTAACAACTGCTGAGGAATCTATCATACGGTCTTTCAGGACGGATAGAGAACAGCTGAAGAACAAGTCTTCAGTTGTTACCAATCCTTCAGTACTTAACACAAGTACTGAAAGGAGGAAAGTACTGAAGATCACACCTTCAGTAGTTTCCACTTCAGCAGTTGATCAATCCAAGATGAAGAATAAGCCATGTGAAATATGTGGTAAATTCAATCATCTATCGATGAATGCTGGTATAAAAAGGGTTCCAAACTCAACAGAGATAAGCTCATTAAAGAAGAGATAAATAAAATGAAAAATGAGTTTGAAACCAAGTTTGTACCACAGTCATCTCAAACTGATAAACCCAAGGCCTCACCAAAATCCAAAAAGAAGGATGGGGTTTATCAAAAAACAGCTGATAGTGTTCCTCATGATAAACATCAGACGAAGTCTGTGAATTTCAAGAAGGAGGAAATGGTGGGTCACAGGAACTCATCAAAAACAAGTACTGATGTGTCAAATGAGCTGAAGGCTTTAGCAACAAATCAGACACAACTTGTTATGATGGTTCAGCATTTGTTGGGGAGAGTTAACCAACTAGATGCACCTGTGATCAAACCACTGAAAAGGAAATCCAAGCCCAAATCTAAGAATTCCATTTCAGCACCATCTCCACCTTCATCAGCTGTTAATCATGAGAAACAAGTTATGGTTAAATCTGTTGATGAAAACATACCCAAAACCAAAAAGGTTTGGGTCTCTAAAGCTAACTAGTTTCTTATGATAAATGCAGGGTTCTTCAGCATGCCAAAGAAGCATCTGGTATGTAGACAGTGGAGGATCTATGCATATGACTGGGAGCTGGTCTCTTCTTAATGACTACTCTCAAGGAAAGAAGGGATTTGTCTCATTTGGAAATGATGCTAAGGGTTACATCATCGGGAAAGGATTTGTGTCAAATGGAGAAATCAGATTTGATGATGTTAACCATGTGGAGAATCTCAAGTATAATCTACTGAGTGTCAGTCAGATGTGTGATAAAGGGCATGTTGCACTTTTCACAAGCCAGAACTGCCGGATTCTGTCTTCCAAAGTTCTGAGGCTGATTGACAAGGTATTGGATGAACATACTCTCCTGAAGGCCAACAGGATAGGAAGAGTATATGCCTTGGATTTGTCAAAGAAGATTGCGTTAAAAGGTCATCCTTGCCTGTTCTCCAAGGCCTCTCCTCAGGAATCTAAACTGTGGCATAGAAGGCTGAGTCATGTTAATCTCAAAAACATGAATCAGCTGATCCACAATAGTTTAGTGAGAGGTCTACCAATAAATGACAACTACTGATGATCTCAGTCAACAAGTACTGATGAGCATTCGTATACTACTGTCACAAATAAGTACTGAAGTTCTTTTATCCTCAGTAGTTTTCATAACTACTGAAGACTAAATTACTTAAAAGTACTGAAGCACTCATCTGTTGAAAAGAACTGATGTGGTTACAACTACTGCTGTAGTTGCAACTGCTGATGTCAGAATAACAGATAAGTACTGAGGACCTATGAAACATCTGAAACTCAGACAAAGTCTGATGAAGTGTTGAGGTCAGAATGACACAGCTGATGAGCTAAGAATTGACGATAACAGCTGATGAGAAATTTTTTTCTTCAGTTGTTTCTACAACAGCTGCTTCACTTCAAACAACTGAAGCCAAAACCATGTCTTCAGTAGTTTCACAACTACTGATGACTAACACCAAGTCTTCAGTTGTTACAACACCTGAAGCCAAAACCATGTCTTCAGTAGTTTCACAACTACTGATGACTAATACCAAGTCTTCAGTTGTTACAACTTCTGAAAGTTAAAACCAGGTCTTCAGTTGTTTTCAAACAACTGATGACAACACCAACACTTTCAGTCGTTTTATATCAGCCTTTTTCTTACCCTATAAATACCTAAACCTACTTTCAGACGTTTCATTAGCCGTTTTCCGTCCTTCACTCTCTCAACAATGGCGACCATGAAACTCAAACCCAGACACAACTGTGTTGCCTACCTCTCGAAATCGGCCTTCTGGAACAAATTTGATAACGCCATCGATCTTATGGTAGATTCCCAGTACCGAACCGCGTTTCTTCTGAATCCTACCATATACCCCGATTCCCTAAGCCAGTTCTGGACCAACGTCTCTGTGCAAACTAGTGAGCATGATAGCCAAATCACTCTCCAGTCGTTGGTCAACCAGAAACAGGTGGTCATCACTCCGGACATCATTCGACAAACCCTCGATCTACATGATGCCACCTGTGTCACAGAATACCCGAAAGGCACAACCGATATGTCTTTCATCAACAACGGGTATGAAGGAGACTTAAGTGCTACCACCATTCTGAAGAAGCACTTCCATGATGCTGAACGTCTTATATTCCACATGGTGAATGTCTTCCTTGCACCAAAAACCTCCTCATGGGATCAAATGTCTTCCCGATGGCAACAGGTATTATACTCTATCTTTGAACGACAAACTTTAAATTTTTCTGAGATAGTGTTTATGGAACTAAAGATCTGGCCTTGAAACCTGTGGCAAACAGATGGATATTATATCCCAGGTTTCTCATGGCCATAATTTTAACACAGCTAAAATCAGACGGCCTTGTTGGGCTTGGAGTCCCTGCTCCGGCTGTATTGCCTGAAGTATACTCCAGGCACAACTCTGACCCTACAATGAAAGGGGCTGCCCGGCTGCTCAAACCCAAGCAGCGGGAACCCACAGCCTCCACTTCCAGATCCAAAGTCCCCACCAAACCCAAAACCAAAAAGCCCAAAAAGGCTACTCAGGGAGATGAGTCCCCTGAGGATGCCCCTGTAACACCAATACAGGAAACACTTACTGGTTCTAACCCCCCAGTAGTGTCCAAGACTCCACCAACCCTAGCCGCTCAGGCATCCTCTCAACAGGATCCTGATGCAACCATAATTGGGGATACCACAATGCTGGAACCTATCTCAATTGAGAAGGTTACCATTGAAGAGCACCAGTCACCCCGGGTGCAATCTGCTTCAAACCTATCTCCAAATGCAACCGCCCCTCAAAGCCCAACATTTATTGTTGCACAAGTGTTGAGTCAGCTGCATTCCTCACCTCCTCCCCAGACACCAATTACAATGGGGAGAACCTCAACAGCTGAGGAAGAGGACCAAAATGCTGCTGATAACCCACAGCACAGGGGTTATAATGTTCAATCTCCCTGTGTAGAAGAGGAGGTTAGAACATCTGGTGAGGCTGCCACTTCTACTGATTCAGCAAATGAACAGGATGAAGTTGGTAACATCTCTAAGACCTCACCAGAGGCAACTGCCGATGAAGGACTCAGTCCTGAGGCAGGAAGTCCCCACAACCAAGAACAAGGGGCATATGCTACAACTGATCTACACTCAGGGCATGTACATCCTGATTCAATCAGGAGGTCAGGTGATTCAGCAAAAACTGATGATGACCTGGGCTTTTTCTATGATGTCTTAGCCCATAACACAATCCTTGAGGCTAAGGTGAGCAGACTCAAAGAACTGCTTGCCAAAATGTCTCAGGATCAAAGTCCATCTGCCCCAATAAACCCACAGATGGCACCTTCATCTGAAGGTTCCCCAAACACTCCACCACTTCACTCAACTGAGCCACCAGCCACTGTTGTTGGCACCACCTCTCAAGGACAGAACCCCTCTGAGCAGATGGTTGCTACATTTCAAAATTCCTTACCTCTCATCACTCCCATCATCAATGAGATTGTGCATAAAGCCATTGATGAGAGGATTCCTCGAATCTAAAAACACTTGTTGATGATGCTGTGCAAAAGAAGCTTTCTGCCATTCAAACCCCTGAACCCAATGCACCCAAAAAGGGGGAGTCTAAGACAGTGAAAGAAAGAAAGAGAAAGAGAGTGGAAGAGGAGAAACAACAAGAAAAAGAACAGGAAAAACAGCTGATCACATACAAGAGAAAGAAAAGTGCTGAAACTCAAAAGCCTGATGAAGAGAAATCATTGGAAGATCTGATTAAAGAAGCTGATGAAGCTCACAGCAGATCAATGGACAGAATAATAGATCAACTCTTCAGACAGGGCTTTGATACAGCCACATTAGACACTGAGATCAGAAGGCTGGAGATTAATGAGATACAAGAAAGATGGGCCAGTTATAGTGTGATGGAAAGGGAGAGGTTGGAGATAATGATCAGGTTTATTGCAAAATACTTGGGAAGATCATTAATTGAGATTAAATCATGGACCAGAGACAGTATTCTGGCAATAACCACCAGAATCTGTGCTTCTGAAGAATTCAATAAGGGGTTGATTATAGAAGCCTTGGACGAAGCAGGTGCTGGGAAGAGAACTGATATGGCCAAGCTTTCCAAAGCCAAACTCACATAAAAATGCTAGATCAGCCTTCCCAAACTCCCTCTCAAAAACAACCAACCCCACAACTCTCCAAATCAACTCAACCCTCAAAACCAACTCCCTTACCCCAAAAACCACCTCAAACCACATCCAGTGATGCACCCAGAAGGAGGAGAAGGGTGTTGAGGATGGTAGAAGAAGAAGAAGAAGATGATGAAGAAGATAGTCTGCCAATCTCTGCTGTTCTAAAATTACCTGAGCCCAGAAGTCAACAAATGATCACACCAGACTTTCAGAGGCAAATGGTGAAAGTTAAGATTGAAGAAGAAGAACATCAGAAACAGCACGATGAGCAACTTTTGAAGATGATTGACAAAGAGTTTCCTCAGTCATCATCTATACAAGCCATGAAGAAACACGCTCAAAGGCTGTATGCTCTCAGGTATACCTTTCAATATCAAAAGGAGAGAGTAAGGATTTGGCCAGACCCCAGGGTTAGTTCTAGAATTCATAAGAAATCCATACCAAGTAGATACAATGGCCAAGTGAGAAAGACCATAGATGCTGCTATTATGTTGGCCATTGTAGTCTCACCCTGGGAAATACTTGAAGACTTCAAGAGAGCCTACAAGTCAAAGATGACCCCTCAAACTCTAATGGAGAACAAAATGGTCAAGAAGGGGTTGTTATACAAGAGGCTTGAAGAGATCAATAAAATGAACTCTAGTTGTTATTAGAAGGGACTCACCCAGATGAATTTGCTTACAGAGAGATAACAACTGTTGAGTTGAAAAATGGAAAGACGATAAAGTACTTATCAGAGTACTATGGCCCAGAGTTCTTCTTCGAAGGAGAAGCAGAAGAACTCACTAAGGAGGAACAAGTTGTTCTCCTTGAGGCCTACGTCAGAGAGTCTTATAGACTCATCAATGGGAAGTAGGTTTCATGGTTGGGATAACGGCTCTGTGTCCAGTTCCCCAAGACAGAGTTCCCTTCCATCCTTTGACATTCACATCTACTGAAACCTGTTCCCTGGCCTGTGCTTATCCGATATCTCTAAAGCTGATCAAGAGAGTATTTCTGCTAAGAATAAGTGGGACCTGAATAAGCTTAAAGGTTTTGGCTGCATTGGTTCAGGGGGAGTTTGTTGGACCAAAAGAACCAATGAGCCTGATCAGAAAAACCTTTAAGTCCCACGGACATTACAACAACTGAAGTAGTCTGCAACAGCTGAAGACATCAGCTGATAACAAGGTCTGAAGACAAAGTCTAAAGCTAAAGAGCTGAAGACAAAGTCTGAAGTGAAAGAGCTGAAGACAAAGTCTGAAGTGAAAGAGCTGAAGACAAAGTCTGAAGACAAAAGCTGAACACAAAGACTGAAGACCAAGTTTCAGATGATTGTCACAACAGCTGAAGAAGACCTCTTCAGTAGTTGTGATGGTTTCCTTTCAGTAGTTGTAGTTTCTTTTCTGTACTTGTAGTTTCAGTAGTTTTATGTTTCTTCGTGTACTTAGAATACTCTGAGATGTTCTCAGTTGTTGTGAACATTCTCAGTAGTTTGCTTACTTTCAGTAGTTTGTAATAATTCTGTTAGACGTCACTATCAAGTGACATCAGCAGACGTCACATTCCTATATATAAGGAATGCTGACCTAATTGTAATCGGTGCAGCTTAGGAAAACCTAGCAGCCGCCATACCGAAGCATGTGTGCATGAATGTTATTATCCCTTTGCAGAAAACCCTATTTCTATATAACCGTGTACTGTTTCATTGAATATTTATTGTGTTCTTGCTATATTTGCTTAATTCTTGCTCTAATTCCGCTGTGATTCAACTCTAATTGATCAAACTTAGATCACTGATCCTAACAAATAGTAACGCTGCTACTGCCACCGCTGGGTTAGAGAGATGGAGGCAGTGTTGGATATTAGTGAGTGCAGGGAGGATCAGAAGGTGAAATTTGCCACTAACTCATTTGTTGACTCGGCTCTGTGTTGGTGGGACAATATTGTCCAAGCCGAGGGCAGCAGGGCCATCAAGAGGATAAGATGGGGAGATTTGAAGAAGTTGGTTATTGAGGAATTCTGTCCTCACAGGGAACTAGACAAGATAGAGAGAGTTCCTATAGCTTGAGGCGGGAACCATGACCCACCAGCAATACACCACCAAGTTTAACGAAATAGCGAGGCTGGTGCCGGATCAGGTGACGCCAGTGTCGAGGAAGATTAAGAGGTATGTGCAAGGACTGCGGGCTGATATCCGCAGGCACTTGATGGTTGCCCGACTAAGCACTTTTAGGTCGGCAGTGGATCTGGCTGGGAGGCTTTACGATGAGAGAGAGGTGTCGGTAGTTGAGGTGAAGAAGACAGGTGTGGTGACAAGAACTGGAGTGGGAAGAGGTTTGGGCATGGTGGTTTCACCCCAAATAGCAAGAGGCCAAGGATGGATGACCGTCGGGTTGTTGCTGCAAGCTCGGGGTTGAAGCGGTGTGACAAATATGGGAAGGAACATAGAGGGGAATGCCGTTTGGGATCAAATATTTGCTTCAGATGTGGGAAGCCTGGTCATATGGCAAAAGATTGTGGAGTGTCGAGGTGCTTCCATTATGGCGGGACTGGCCATAGAAGCCACGAGTGCAGGAAGTCGAGGGCTGAGAGCTCTGGGGGCAAGAAGGTGGCTGAAGAAGGGGGCAGAGGGCAAGTGCTAGAGCCTTCATGATGAACCGAGAGGAAGCACGGGTAGACCCCGATGTCGTGTCGGGTATGTTTCTAGTAAATCAAACTTGTGCCTCTGTATTATTTGATTCTGGTGCTAGTAGGAGTTTCATATCTGCTGCTTTCTGTGCTAAGCTGCCTGTTAGTAGTAGAAGAATTGATAAGCCATTTGATGTAGAAACTGCTATTGGTAAGTCTACCAGAATTTCTGATATGATTGAGGATTGTGGCATAGAGTTAGAAGGCCATAGGTTATCTGCTAAACTATTTATGATGCCCCTAGGTGGATTTGATGTAGTTCTGGGGATGGATTGGTTGGCAGCCTATGAGGCAAACATCGTGTGTCGGAAGAAGATGATTCGGTTAGTTGCACCCGATGGGAGTTCAGTGACAGTTTATGGTGATCGCGTCACTACGGTTCCGAAGGTGATTTCGATGGCGGCGACAGAGAAGTGTATGAGGCGCGGATGTAATGCCTACTTGGAATACGTAAAGGATATGGATACGTCGATACCGCAATGGTCCGATGTGCCGGTAGTGTGTGACTTCCCGGACGTGTTTCCAGAAGATCTTCCAGGTGTGTCACCTGACCGCGAGATTGAATTTCAGATTGACCTGATACCCGGTGCGCAACCCGTTGCCAAGGCACCGTATCGGTTAGCTCCGACCGAGATGAAAGAACTGATAGATCAGCTACAGGAACTGATGGATAAGGGGTTTATTAGACCAAGTATCTCTCCTTGGGGTGCTCCGGTATTATTCGTAAAGAAGAAAGATGGTAGTATGAGAATGTGTATAGACTACCGAGAGTTGAACAAGTTGACAGTAAAGAACCGATACCCCCTACCGAGAATTGATGACCTATTTGATCAGCTTCAGGGTGCCAGTTGGTTTTCCAGGATAGATCTTCGATCTGGCTACCATCAGCTGAAAGTAAAGGAACAAGATATCCCAAAGACAGCATTCCGCACTCGTTATGGACATTATGAGTTTCTCGTTATGTCATTTGGTTTAACTAGCGCACCAGCTGCCTTTATGGATCTGATGAACCGGGTGTGTCGGCCGATGTTAGATAAATCAGTGATTATGTTTATTGATGATATTCTGATTTATTCGAAGAGCAAAGAAGAACATGTCGGCCACATACGTGAAGTGTTGGAGACACTTAGAAAGGAGAAGTTGTATGCTAAATTCTCTAAGTGTGCTTTTTGGTTGCGGGAAGTTCAGTTTCTGGGTCATGTGGTGAATACCGAAGGAATTATGGTGGACCCGGCAAAGGTTGAGGAGGTAATGCAATGGTCCAAAGACGCCATCCGAGATTCGTAGTTTCTTGGGTTTGGCGGGTTACTACCGAAGGTTTATCCAAGACTTTTCCAAGATAGCCTCACCTTTGACTAAGTTGACACGCAAGGATGTGAAGTTTATATGGAGACGAGAACAAGAGGATGCTTTTGAGGAGTTAAAGGAAAGATAAACTCAAGCTCTTATTTTGACATTACCTGAAGGGAGTGAAGACTTAGTGGTGTATTCGGATGCCTCCTATTCGGGACTGGGTTGCGTGTTAATGAAACGTGGGAGAGTAATAGCCTACGCGTCCCGAAAGTTGAAAACTCACGAGGTCAATTATCCCACGCATGAGTTGGAGCTCGCGGCTATGGTCTTTGCATTAAAGATTTGGCGGCATTACCTGTACGGGGTGAAATGCACAATCTTCACGGACCACAAGAGCCTAAAGTATTTCTTTGAGCAGAAAGATCTCAACATGAGGCAGAGGAGGTGGTTAAAGCTGATTAAGGATTATGATTGTGAAATCCATTACCATCCGGGTAAAGCCAATGTAGTGGCTGATGCCCTCAGCCGAAAAGAGAGACCCGAGCCAATCCGGGTGAAGGCTTATCAATTGGTGATGACCTCTGATGCGATGACACAGGTCAAGGGATTCCGAGATGAAGCGTTAAAAGAAGATCGCCTCAACTCCGAAAGGATGAGAGGTTTAGTCGCAGAATTGGGAGAGAAAACCCACGGGGTTAAAACCCACTTTGGACGGATGTGGATTCCTCGATATGGGGATCTACGTGGGCGAATTATGGATGAAGCTCATAAGACTCGATACTCCATTCATCCCGGTGCTACCAAGATGTATCAAGACATGAAGAAAGATTATTGGTGGCCGGGTATGAAACGTGACGTGGCGGAGTATGTGAGTAAGTGCCTTACTTGCTTGCAAGTGAAGGCAGAACATCAGAAGCCATACGAGAAGATCCAACCCTTGGATATACCCGAGTGGAAGTGGGAGCACATCACCATGGACTTCATCACAAAGCTACCCCGTACGGCGAGGGGGTATGATACCATATGGGTGATAGTTGATCGTCTAACAAAGAGTGCTCACTTCCTACCGATCCGCGAGACGTATTCATCCGAGAGATTGGCGGATCTGTTCATCAAAAAGATCGTAGCTCGTCATGGCATGCCGGTGTCAATCGTGTCAGATCGTGACACCTGGTTCGCATCGAAGTTTTGGAAAAGATTCCATGATGCGATGGGGACGAGGCTACACATTAGTACGGCTTATCATCCTCAGACAGATGGTCAGTCTGAGAGGACAATTCAGACACTCGAGGATATGCTCCGAGCATGCGTGATCGACTTTGGAAGAAGTTGGGATGATCACCAACCGTTAGCAGAGTTCTCATACAACAACAGTTACCATGCCAGCATTGGTATGCCACCATATGCGATGCTATACGGTAGAAGGTGTAGAACGCCCGTGTGTTGGGGAGACATCGGGCAGAAAGAGTTGGGAAGTATCGAGGTGATCGAGGCTACGACTGCAAAGTTGGAAAAGATCAAAGCCTTTATGAAGGCGGCGAAAGATAGGCAGAAGTCGTATGCGGACAAAAGGCGTAGACCGATTGAATTCAACGTGGGTGATAGAGTCATGTTGAAGGTCTCACCTTGGAAAGGGATCATCCGGTTCCGGAAGAGGGGCAATCTGAGCCCGAGATACATAGGGCATTTCCGAATCGTTGCACGAGTAGGGGAGGTAGCCTACGATTAGAATTTCCTGAGGAGTTAAGTGGAATTCATCCTACATTCCATGTATATCATCTGAGAAGATGCCTAGCCGACGAAGACATGATTGTACCACTGGAAGATATCGAAGTGGATGAACGACTTAACTATGTAGAGCAACCAGTGGCAATCGTCGATCGAAAGGAGAAGAGGTTAAGAAATAAAGTGGTTCTACTTGTGCGGGTGCAGTGAAAACATCAAAAGGGTTCTGAGTCTACGTGGGAGTCTGAAGAAGAGATGAGACAGCATTACCCACAGTTATTCGAAGAGTGACAGGTTTCGGGGACGAAACCTCTTTAAGGGGTGCTTTGTGTAAATAGTACCAAAAAGTCAAAAATGCACTTTATATGGGCATGGTCGCCCATATCATCTTGCTGTTGCTGTTGCTGTTGTTCGACCGAAAAGAAGAAGAAAGAAAGCTGCAGACCAGATCTCTCGGTTCCAAGAAGGAAATAAAACTGAAATCTTCAAGGTTAGTGGGTTTTTGTTGATGTTTGGCTCGGTTCTTTGAGGTTTTCCACCTTAGAAATCGATTTCTAAGTGTTGTTTATGCTTTGGTTGGTTGTTTTGCTTGTTTAGGTGTTTGGACCTGTGTGTAAAAGCAAGTTTGGAGGAGTTTTACTTGTCTTCTACACTAGGTGAGTTCTAGGACCCCAGTTTTATGTTTTTAAACTTCTTTGGGGCTGAAAATGCATATAAAATGTTTTACAACGGTCATGAATGTTAACCGTGTATATACGTGTATGATTTCTGTGTTTTATGAGGATGTAAGCTTGTTCTAAGAGTTTAGCATGATAGATCTATATTAAGAATGTATGAGAATGAGGATTTAGAACTGGTTATAGCATAAGTCTCATTTACAGGTCTGAAGGTTCATCTGCATTTGCCTTAATTCAGCCTAAGTGTTCATCAGCATTTCTTTTTGTACATGCGCATTTGCTACAGTGTCCACCAGCATTTCTTTTGTATATGCGCATTTGCTACAGTGTTCATCAGCATTTCCTTTAAGATAGAATAATTACCATGTGTTCACCCGTATTTGCATGTTGTTCACCCGCATTTGCAAGTTGTTCACCCGCATTTGTAAGTTGTTCACCCGCATCAGTTTTGTTCACCCGCATTTGCAAGTTATTCACCCGCATTAGTTTTGTTCACCCGCATTAGTTTTGTTCACCCGCATTTGTTCTCATTCATCTGTATTTCTTTAGGACTTAAGGAATTTTCTGGGATTTTGGAAGATCAGAAATTAGGGTTTGACCATGATTGACTTGATGCTTTTATTTGATTATCTTATGCATGTTGTGGGCTGCCCTTATGTGCCTATGATGATATTATTATGTGGCCTTATGTGGTTTGTTCTTAATTATGAAGTATTATTAATCAAGTGAAAGATTAATGCTAATGAAAAGTGGAACATAAAGAACGTAAGAAAGTTTTGCAAGCAAATTCACAATGAGGTTCACAACCGCTAGGTTGTTGGCTCAACTGTGTGTGGTTTAGCTAACCCCAAAGGATACACGCATGGTCAATCTTTAAGATTGAGGGGACCACTGTTGCTGCCCCGGTACTGGAGTCAGCATTAGTGCACCACGGATGGGGTCTAATTATAGACCTCAGGCCCAGTACCAGGTTTATGCGCTTATATGGGGGTATATCACTTTGGTCCATATCGAAGTGAAAGATTAAAAGTAAAAGTTCAAGTGAACGACCATGGAAATGGTGAAGAAAGATATTAATGTTGATAATGAATAATATTTGAATGTATGTATGACGTATGATCACATACAAAAGAGTAAACAGTATTTTAAGGAGTATTTTCTTATACAAAACTCATAAAGTATTTTTACTATTTTAAAACTAGAACTCACTCAACAAAGCTGACTTTTATGTATTTTTAGTTGGCAGGTAATATTGCTGAGGATGGCACTCGGGGAGGCTACTCGTCGGGACAAGGCTGACATTCATTCATGAATATAACATTGTTGTTTTGTAAAGCAAACTAATGATCTTTTGTAACTTTTAATAAATATGTATTGCTTAGCAACAGTGGTTATAAACTAATGAATGGCTTTTGATATTTAAGTTTCGTTGCAATGCTTGATAAATTATGAAATATTTTATAAATTATGTTGTGAATGTCCAACTGTGAGGTTTCCGGGAACGGGGCCTTACAATCATTGTGTATGTGTGATTATGGTTTACTAGCGTAAACCTGTAGTTCATATATTCTTGGTATGATATTCATAAGTTGGAAGACTTCATGATGTTGTTTTCATTACTTGATTTGAGGTGGCTGGTATGTGTTTATCGTATTAGCTTTTCAAAGGATTATAGGATTAAATAACTTTGACAGGAGTTTAGTTCATATTTATATTCAATATAATTATATCATTGGATCTTCATGGAATGACTTTAGGTGGTTACTATGTTAATGTCGTTATAACTTTTTAAAAAGTCATATGATTAAGTAGCCTTGACAGTGGTCTAGTCTATTTTTATGTTATACGGGTATAAAATTATCTCACCATGATTTTGTGTATGTTATCATTGTTTAGCTAGGAGGATTCAAATTCTAAATGAACATTACATTTGTTTGATTGTCTTTCTTGATTTCTATATATTCTTATTTATTTATCTATTTAGTTTAAAAATACAAAAACACCAAATCATCTATATTTATTGGTTGAATAATAACAAAAGTTTACTATCAATAGCTACCGTGTCTTTGAGTCAATATTTGTTTCTTGCCAAAACTATACAACATATATGATAGGTACACTTGTCTATTTGTGTGTGGTTTAGTTTTATGGTAAAAATCATTTTTAAAAATTTAAAGCCAAGTGGTGTGAAAAGTCGTTATTGAAAATATATATACACTGCACAAACGTATAAAGTATAGTTTAAAAGATACTTCGACAAACTTAATAGTGGAGTTTGAGTTTTTTTAAATTTAAAATGTTATGACCAACTTATGGTTTGTTAAAGTCAGAATATATTCTGCCCAAATTCTAGTAGGGCATTTGTGTGCACTTTTAAAATTGTTAAAGCGTGAAACGGGTTAGAACGAATCTTAATATGTCAATATATAGTATATTAGAGTCCATTTGAGTTATGAAAAACGTTCCAAGACTTTGGCATAGCCATCGTTTAGGGAAACAATCTTGTGGAGTAATCGAATGCGGTGGCATAACCATCCATGTGCAAACAGGATTATTTATTTATGTTAGCGTGTTGTTAGTTTGATTTAAGCATGTTAATGATTGTTACAGGGTTAGTGAATGTTAGAGTTAATGATCAAATGATCATGAATAGAATATAAAAGGATTTAGTAGAAGAAAGAATAAAAGTAAGAACATTAAGTCACGAGAACAATAAGGGAATCAAGTCACTGACGGACTTGTTCATTATTTATATTCTTTACATTCATCATATAATAATATAATGTATGTTTAGATGTTAGCATGGTTTTTAAGACTAAAACAAAATAAAAGAAATTGAAACAACATAAAAAATACATAATGTAAAAGCAACACAAAATTACCTTATCACTAAAATTTTGAAATTATTTGTAAAAGAACTAGTCAAAACCAAATGATGAAAGAAAAGTTTGTGAGTGAGAATTTTAGAGTATGAGCATTATTAAGGTAAGGCCTACGGATTGGTTTTATTGTTGAGGTTAGGAGGGAGGTTATAAATGGTGTTAACGGTAAGTTACAAGTCTTTCAAAAGAGGGTTATGATTGGATTTTGAAATAGTATAATAAAATAAAATATACAAATAAAAGGATATTAAATCTTTTAATAACTCCTAGTTTTTATAAAATCTCTATAATACAAATTGATTATAAAATTATTTTAGATAAAAGATCTATATTATTTAAAACCAAAAATTTTATTCAATTAAATAATTAATTATTTGATTAATTATTTTTGACAAATTTCACTATTACATAGATAATCCAAACATATTCGAGTTATAATAAAGATCAGGTAAAATGTCACACAAGATACTCACGAGAGCAAGCAGTGTATAAAATCAATATATCCATATCAAAATTATAATAGCTGGTGTATACGTTGGTGATATCTTAGCATGAATTTTTGAGGACCAAAGGTGGGATAACAATCAAATAGGAGGCATATGCAAAACGAATATTGAAAGATACGGGAATGATGTATTGTAATCTTGTATGTTGTTCCATGGATCCAAGAGTTAGTCTCTTAAAAGATCAAGAAAAAACATTAATTGATGATACTAAGTCTAGATGTTTAATCGGCTGCCTAAGATACCTTTTACATACGATGCCTGATATAAGTTTCGCAACAGGAATAACAAGCTGATACATGCAAACCCCTATAAAATCTCATATATGTGTTGTAAAACATCTCATGCGATACATCAAAGGTACTATAACTCACGATATTAAACACAAAGTTAGTGGAATCATGTTCTCTATGGCTATAGTGATAGTAGTTATGCAGTCGACCAGATGAGGGTCAGTGTTTTATTATATTGACGCACCAGTCACTTGGTGTACACAATAAATAATCTACTATGGTATTATCCTTTTGTGAGGCTAAGTTCATGGCCGCCACTACCGCAACCTACCAAGGTCTTTGGTTATGTGGCTTACTAAGTGAGATTACAGGTTGGTAAGCAAAACAATCACTATAAACGTCGATAACAAATCGCCAATGGAGTCATCCAAGAATTTGGTGTTTCATGGACGTAATAAACACATTGATACAAGGTTCCACTTCATATGTGACTGTGTGAAACAAGAACAAGTGAAGACGATGTTTGTTAGTGACAAGCTTCAAAAGGCCAATATATTAACAAAAACGCTACCAAGAATGAAGTTCAAAGAGATGAAGACATTGTTTGGTGTTGAAGATGTTCCTAGTGCTAGATTAAAATTAGAGAGGTGATTATTGCATATTCTATAATTCCAGTTGGGCTCACGAGCAAATGTGGCCAACAGACCATGGAACACAAGTCTTGGTGATCACGGGTCCATCATCAGCATAAACTCAAACTCCATGCACAAGTCGGTGTATGAAGTTGTTTTAGATAAAGATGTTTATAGATAAAGACTAGTCTTAGTATTTGTTTGTGATAGAATTCCAAGTAAGGCTTATCTAAACTAAGTTTAGTGTTTTGATATGAGTTATTGTAATCAATTTTGAGTTAATTTTCCGATATAATTGAGAGTATTTTTGTTGGATATTTTATGTTTTTATTTATTGATTCTTGACTTGATTTTAAATATGATGTAAAAGATGACTTGTAATCTCCTCATATGGTTTGTCGTTAGTAATAAAGAAGGGAAACTTTAGTTCGGTCAATAATCAGTTTTCTTACGTTGATTATTATGACACTAAAAGTTAGAAAATCATAAGCATAATCAGTTTTGCACATCCAAGCATCTCGTTATAAATGAACAACTACCCGAATGATTTGAAAAGGTGATCACTCATTCCCGAAGTCAAACATGTTAGTAAACCATCTTAGTTGTGATTACTTTGACCTCTAGTCAAAAGATGCATATGAAACACTTGCATTTTCACATTATTTTTCTAGTTCTTTGAGCTTATATCCCTTTCATTTGTCCATTATCAGGCTTGTTATTTTGGTCTCTTCAAAAAGATAAACAAATCATGAGATTTATGTACAAAAACTCATGGGGTTTAATTAGAAAATATCTCAAATGGTGTTCTAAGCAATCGCCAAATAGTCTAGCATTACAATTTGATGGAGTTTAGAGCACCACCAACATCATAAATCATATGATTCAGTGATTACTTCTCAAATGTTGAAATATACGACCCTTGACTAGCATTGATTTAGTGATTACTTCTCATATGTTAAAATATCCTTCAATATCAAGAGAACTAAAGAAATTCATGTACGTCAATCAATATCACCAACTTCTTAAATCATAAAAAGCTGTATTTCTATGATATGTAAATATTGGGAGGTTCTGAGTTCAAGTCTTTGAGCAAAATGTTTATAGTTGAGCCAACGGGTTTTCTCAGCAATGAGCTTCCTAAGAGGTTTGGGGGTGCGGTCCAGGCTAGGAAACGAATAGGTGGGCACGATTAAGATAACACATATTCTCCGAATCAGAGTCGCACATTTGCCGTTAAAAAAAAAGTTGTAATTTCCAACAAAATCTTATCGATTTGCACCTAGGTAGTGAAAAACAAAATAAAATCTTGTGCAATCAATTAGGTGTATATCTCGGATCATACAAAAAGTACGAGCTCACAAATCACGACCCAAATCTCATAACAAATATCAACAGAGAAATCAAATACAAACACCCCTCTTGACGAACAAAAATCCACCGTCTTCAACCCTCACACCGATTTGATTTCTGCCAATTGTTCTTGATTCAGAATCATTTCTTCATGTCCGATCTATGATTTGCAGTTTTTTATCGATTGTTCTCAATTCATATTTCTTTCTTCAAGTTGATTTGTGATTTTTTTCAATGAAACGTCCTTTGCAATTTGATTTCAAGTTTTTAGTGTTAGATTCACTGAAATCAGAATCGCTTCTTCATGAATGTAGCAGCAATCCATTGATCGAGTGATCTTGTTAATTAAAAGGCTCTAGGCTGCTTCATCCCTTCCTTTTCTTCCTACCAAAGAGAGAGGGTTTCTATTCAATAGATATCAACAGAGAGACGTTTGTCTTGTGTAGTTGTGGAAGAAAACTACGGGTATACATAATATTATAATCCTTGTTAAAATATGGGATCTCTTTCATGCCTATAGTCAAGATCCTTTAATTAATCGACTCCACATTATTAAAGCTAATTTCTTTTTACCCTATGGCATCCCTTTAATATCTTATTATTTATTTTCCAACAACTCCCACCAAATCTATTTCTAATCAAACTTCACGTTTCTTTCTAATCGATGAACTTCACGCCCCACCACAAGATGTAAACGAGCACTAGAAGAGACCAATAGAAGAGAGGCACCATCTAACATGTTTTTATTAAACGTTTTATAACTACAACATACTCATCTTCGGGTGTCCCTTTTCCCAAACCAGCCCTTTTCTTTTCATAGCATTTAATTTAATTTAATTTAATTTAATAACTAATAAAATGTCCACATCCTTTCGTTATAAACCAACACTCTCAAATTCTATATGGGTCGCACAGCACAATACCTGTCATATGAAGAGTCGTATTGCTTTGCATGAGACATTTAAACCTTCTAACAGTCTTCTGAACTTTTCATCTTGTTCAATGTCGAATCGTAAAGTGTGTATGTAAAAGAGGTGTAAGTTATAAAGGTGGATATCTCAATATTAATACCCTTAATAAATAGTCCAAACTTTTAATACACCCACCAGATAAAGCTACTCTGACTCAAGAAACGGACAAAACTGCAACAATACTGTATAACACAGGTCACGTGCATATCACATGACTAACGTCGAAAGATCTAGTGGCAAACAGACAAATATCACAAAACACGTGCTGCAACGAGCGCGACAAACGCTCCTCATTTAACCATGACTTTTTGGCCACATACAAACCACCGATCTTCTCATCACAAATTCATTAAATCTTTTAAATTATCAAAATTAAAATCATAAAATTCAGATCAATTTGATCATAATTAATACCAATTCACTTCAAATTAAATATAATTTCGATCACATAAACATATTCAAAATCATACGTTACGATCAACGATCAAAGAAGACAACAGCGTTATTCAGAGTTATTGACTACATCTAATCTTATTTCATACTGAATCACTTACTGGTTAATCTCATCGACAAAAGCAGATGATGAAATCAACAAACCACAGATCATACCCTCACACAAACCCTAAACAACCAACAATAACACCACCGATACGATTAACGACAAAGTATAACCAAAATATCGATACTCGAATGATAACGATTCAGATCTAAGAGAGTTGACCGCAATCAGCAATGACCACAGGCTTAGAAGTCGCACCACTACCAGATCCAACCTTCTCGATCGCCTTAACAACATCCATACCTTCAACAACCTTCCCAAACACCACGTGTTTGCCATCGAGCCACTCCGTCTTCGCGGTGCAGATGAAGAACTGCGAACCGTTGGTGTTCGGACCGGCGTTGGCCATCGAGAGGATCCCCGGACCGGTGTGCTTCTTGACGAAATTCTCATCGGCGAACTTGTTGCCGTAGATCGACTCACCGCCGGTGCCGTTGCCTCTGGTGAAATCGCCGCCCTGGCACATGAAATTGGGGATCACGCGGTGGAACGACGAGCCTTTGTAGTGCAACGGCTTGCCGGAGCTGCCGACGCCTTTCTCGCCGGTGCAGAGGGCCCGGAAGTTCTCGGCGGTGCGCGGTGTGGTGTCGGCGAAGAGCTCAATCACGATCCGGCCGGCCGGAGCTCCGCCGACAGTCATGTCGAAGAAGACCTTAGGGTTTGCCATTACAGTTGCAGATTGAACGTTTTTTTTTTTGCGACGGCTTTATGGTTTTGGCCTGTTGGGTTTGGTGTGTGGTGGTGATGGGTGTTTTATAGCGGTGGGAGACGGTGGGGTGATTATGGGGAGATGATCTCGGCCGTTGATAGGGCTACTTGGTGGCATCTTGTGGTTCTCTCGATGTTACTAGAGTTGGGTTAATGGTAACTGTGGCTGTGATGGTGGGTTAAATGTCACGAGCATATCACGTGATGAGTGATATTTCATATAGGGTCATCCTACATTTTCCTTTATTATATAACAAAAAGTAGAAACAAATTACTAGAATAAAGTACATAAATAAGATATTGTATCAGTTTTATTGGACACCAGTTTTTTTTTAATTATAGAGTCGAAATCTGGAAATTGATTATTTAAAATAGTTGGGTGACTCGAATACAATTGGTGATCTAAATAAGTTGGATTAGATTGATATATAAACAAATTTGTTAGTTTCTAGTTTTATTTAGGAAAAAATTAATAGATAGGTGATATAAAAAGACAGTAAACAAAGCCTCTCAAATACAAAACTATCACAAGTTTCATTCAAAGTAAAGTTACAACTACGCATAAGTAACTACTGAAGGTCAGTTGCAACCGATGATAAAGTTGCACTCAAAGCCATTGCCACTAAAGACAAGAGAAAAAAAAGACCAACTAATCTTCTGCAACCGATAAGTTACAACTCAATCCATACACTTTACATGATGCAACTTATCAAATTTGTTAAAAATGTTGCTTTGTTTATTTTAACTGAAGGCCATTGCAACTTATTATTATAATGATGAGTTGTAGCGGAAGCTTGTTATTTTGTCAAATTGATGATAAACCGAAGATGTCATTGATGTTGCTATCAAAGCATTTATAGATATGGTATATGTCATTAGCATCTTTGTCTTTAAGCGAGTATATGTGTTGTTTCTTTCAAGACTGATAGAGTTTGATCATGAGTGTGTGTAATTAAGTGATAGAATAGACTCAATAGTAAATCATAGTTCGAGGAGGTAAACATTTGGCTCTGGAGCTTGTTATTGCTTGGGACCCTATTGCCAGGTTGCAGCTAGTATTTTTTAAAACCAAGCTTCCCGCAAATAAAAAGGCCATCTTAATTTATTTTAGTAGAAAATATAATTGTTCACTATACTTTTTAGTATGATACACATGATAAAAATCTAGAGTAAGCGATATAAGTATATCTTGCTGGAAATTATAGTGAAGATATGATTTTTCACTTGTTTTGAACATTAATAATTATTTATATTTGTTAATATAATAATTATTTATTAGTAATTTTGTATTCTTCTTTGTGAGAGAATCATAACAAGTTAAATCATGTCCAAAACGGAGTTAAGATTAATGAGATAGTGATGCTTAAAGTTGATGGAATAAGTGGAAGTGTTTGATTTTATCTTATATTGGTGGGGTGATAAAAACAAACTCTGAAGTGATGGAGTATATAAAAGGGTTTTTTGCCGTACAATGAAAGACTAATAAACCTTTGGAATAAATTTTTTAATGATTACTAAGTACAAGATTAACTTAGTGTTAATAACGAGACTATTTGTATAATGTTATTAATAAGACTTTTGGTATATTCTTTTAAAACTGTTACATGATCATACAATATGTATACAAGGATATGTTCATTGTTGTTTTTGACAGAATTTTGATAATTCACTACATTACTCAAACCAAAAGCAGAATACACATACTTCCATCTTCTAGATCACCATCTTTTTAATGTTCCATCTTTTCAAGACACTTTTTATCCATTTTGACTTTGGGTGCGAGGACATCTTGGCAATACAAACATATTGTTTTGGTTGTTGTACGCTAGGAGACAAACACGTTCGTTCGAGAATATGCATGAAATCTGTTTTAAGGGATCTATGTTGAACAGAAATCCTCAACCCCCACTCAACCTTTTAGTATTGATTGTGTAGTCATAGGTGAAGCGGTGAAGAATCTAGGTGGTTTCAAATCCAAGTGAAGGAAGTTCTATCCAAAGTTACAGTTTGAATTGGTTTTAATTTATGTAAAATATGTTATTTGGTACATTCAGTTTGTATTTGGTATTACAATTTTTTTATTTTTCATCAGTAATGTTATTGTTATTTTATGAATTATTAATAAAAATGAACCCGTGTACTAAATTTCTATATGCTATAATTGATTTGTATATATAGTACATTTTCATTATTTACAAATTGATCATAAAAATTTTGTACTTTAAAAACCACAAAGTTTTTTTTTTTTTAATTTTGAATACATATACCCTTCAAGTTTAAATAATATACATATATCAACTTATTATTTTTAATTGAAAACTTTTGTACTTTAGTGTTTGGTCAAGAAGGTTTTTTGCCCTCTTAAACTTAACTAAACTTACAATACGGGGAAAATGTTAAACTATGTGAATTTTATTAACCACTCTTATTATACTATTTTATGTAAATTTGATCGATGTTTAATAACTCTTATCATATGTTTTAACATATATTTAATAGAAGCACAAATCAACACTATTTCTTGGTTTTGTTTGTATAAGATGGTGCGTTTTATCCTTCATATTTTATTCATTTTAAAGTTTTTCTTTTCATGTGCATTTCAATATAAATTTTATTCTTAACCTGGCGTTTCACCACCACAAAAAGCAGGTTTACGTCTACTAGTTATATTACATGTATTCTATTTGAAAAATCAATGATATTTCAATCTCAGTTACAAGTAGTCACGAATCCTTACCAAAAGAAAATATCACTTTCCATTATTGACTTTATATCAACACCTCAAAAAAATGTGGCTCATATAAAAGCTATAAAACGTGTTAGACTTACAGGTAATCTCTTTTTATTTGTTTGTATTTTTAACTTTATGAATATGACATATTCTTGAAATAAATATTGGAAAACAAAGAATTACCTGGAAGACTGCTCGTAATGAGGTGTTAAGGGGCTGAGGTGACACCCAATCAGACAGGGTTGTGAAAAACCTAACCCATGAAGGACTCAATGGATGTGATGCATAGAAAGTTTATTTTTATTTAATTTTTAAATTTTTTTCAACCAAACCATAATACTACACATAATCTTCTTTCTTTAATTTAAATCCCAAATTCATCACCAATCCATCACATACATTTATCACCATCACACCACTATTTTTTTACGTTTCTCCTACGTGACAACATTTTCTTATCATTATCATACGCTCACTATTAATAGTGTAAATCAAATCCCTTGAACAGTGTGCAAGACCACCCCATTTTAAAAGAATTTATTAGAGCATTCATGTCGATCCTGTATCATCCTTGCTCACATCTTTAACTTATGGGAAACAAGAAAAATCATGTAGATTTACTTTCACATCAGGCACGTCCTCAAGTTTATCCTCTATAATTTTAGGAGAAACTACGATAATCCTTAATTTTTGGGGGTTATCGTTCATCCGTATATTTATTTTTAAATTTTTTTTGTGGGTGGTTATGGGTATATAAAAGATACAAAAATAAATAAAAATATTATTTAATTGAATTAGGAATAGCTCTAAGGAGTGAGATGTAGAATGTTTATAAAAAAATTGATATAAGTTTAAAAAAAGATGAATTTTAATATAATTATAAATATAATAATAAGTAATCAGTTACGAATGCCTTAGGCCAGAGGTTGGGAGGTGTGTGTCACATCTTTTTTCCTCATTTTAAAAAGTTTATATGTATAATATAGATATATAATATACTATGATTATTCTGATTCATACACTTGTTTTAGTATAATGGTAAGAATTTCATTTTCTAGACGTGGATACTTAGGTTAAATCCCAATACCCATTTATTTTTTGTACATTTGTACTTCACAAAGAAGTTGTTTAGTTTATGTGTGTTTTCTCTCAGATGTGTAACAAGGAGTTAGTTTCAACCCAATCACTATGAGGAATGTATCATCTAAAAAAGTGCCACTAGGAGCAGGGTTGGGTCAATGATAAAGTTATTAGAGTTAAAATGATGTAGCTACTTTTAAGGTTAAATGTTTAAACCCATCTAAAAATATATAAATTAGTGTAATTTAGTTGTATTGCCATAAGAATCAAAGTAACATTTGCTGTTTAAAAAAATGTCATTATATCTAGAGACCTTTTCTTATGCTTACCCACCCTCTTAACCTCAAATCATAAGTTTAAGGGCATTCATCAAATTCTTAGAGCTATTTCAAATTGCATGCGAGTTAGAACTAAAAAAACCCTACTAAAATTTGATATTTGTAAATTTGGTTTGAATCCGATCTTACACAAACCGAACAAAATTTTGGGACACAATTAGTATATATAATGAATACAAAGTATATGTGCTTATATATGTAATTCCAATTTGGGTATTCATGTCTATTTATATCGAAGAACGCAAATTCTAACTTGATTCAAAAACTAAAATAAATTTGAATTGTTTACTAACTTACACTTGAAACTCGAAATCCAAATTTTGTAGTTCAAATGTTCAAAGATATAAACAATTTTGTTGGGGATTATTATTAAGTGCAATGAATTTTATTGTTGAAATGTGGAACTATAGATCTATACTATCTAATAAAATAAACTTTTGGATGGATACATGCCAACTTGTTATGAAACCTAAATTTTTGTTTATCGTACATGTCTCCAATTAAATGAAATTGATTTTAAATAAGTAAACTAAATATATAAATATTCAAAATATAAATCTTTTTATTTTAATAAATTATTCAAACATACTAAATTATAATATTTCATTTGTATCTTATCTTAATTTATAAATTATTATTATTATTATTATTTGTTATTTATTATATTTAAATTTTTATTATTTATTATTTCATTAATTGCTAATGACATATAACGTACATAATATTAATAAAACCTAATGATTTTAATATGTTGAATTTTTCTATCCATGTAACACATGAGTTTCTAACCTAATGTGTTAATAAACAGAATGGCATTTATATCTTTGACAAATCTAGAGGAAAAGGTTGGGGTATATAACATTTCTTCACAAGCACGTTCAAAGAGAGATTAGGAGTAAGCAAAGTTGAAAGTATTGCAAGGTATTAATAGTCTCACTAAAAGAGTCCAAACAAGGAATCAAACACAAGATGAGGTCGTTTCGTCCTATATGTTGAATTCCTTTGTGAGAAAACAAAATAATGAAGTTGTTTGTTTCAACTTTGGAAAGAGTTGAGTATTTCAATTCATTAGATCCTTTAACTCATGATTTATGTTGAATGGGTAATTCAATTTGTGGTTTATGAAGAGTTGAATGAGTGTTTCAATTTGTGGTTTACGAAGAACTGAATGGTTGTTTCAACTCATGGTTTATAGAGCGTGAAGGTTTCAACTTTTTTTCAAGTATAAATAATAAAATATCAAGGTGAACTTTTGGTTGGAAAATACACCAAAACCACAAACTCTCTTGAGTTCTCTCATTCTTTCTCTCTAAAGAATTTTCAATAATTCTTTAATCATTTTCTTCTCTTATCTTTGATATACAATTCTGGTTCTTAAGTTCACCCTGACAATACATATTGCTTCAACTATTGTACATTGGAGACAAACATGTTCGTAGAAAAAAAGACACATAATGTATTTTAAGAGATCCGTGTTGAAGAAGAATCCTCAGCCATAAAGTATTCAACAATTAGTTCGTTCATTCTTGCATCGAATTATCCTACAAGAAGACGGGATTTAAGTTTTCATCATAGACAACGCAGAAGATTGTAAAAGAAGACGCGTTTGAAGTTCTCATCAAAGACAACAATTTAAATCACTTTATTTGTATAAATTTGTATTTTATGTTTGGATTTTTATATGGTATTATACTACTCATTTCCAACACAAATAATGAGAGTATCATTATTAATAAAAATAAAGAGACCCGACTTCGTACAATTTTTTTCGTTATATTGTTGTAATATTCATACAACTCTATTATAACGATTTTAGGCTCACAAAATAGCTTATTTGAAGTTTTGCTAAAATTTTTCAAATAATTTTGGGAAGTAATTTTGATGGTACAAACGAATCGGATGTTAAATTATTAGAGTGCAATATTAAACTTGAATATTGTATTACAAAACGAAATTTGATTCAACCTTTTTCAGGGTTATCGGGTTTTGTTCATGCATCTTTTCTAATAAGAGCGTTAACAGCCCTTACCTTAGTTTCATATGAGTGAGTGCTTCATATTATGGTAGATGGTTATGAGTGGTGAAAGAGGTAGAATATTTATGGAGATTGTATCGTGTTTCTTCATATACAACCCCCATGAATTTTTTAATATTTTTTAAAGTGATTGTGAGTGGATGAGAAAGTGAAACTAAAGATAAAGGTATGAAAAAATATTATTTAATTAAAAATAATAGAGAAGAAATAATGATGTTTAATATAAATATAAGTATGGAAATGAGGGATGGAACGTGAATGCTCTAAGCGGGTTAGAAATTAGAATTTTTAAACCCGTATGTTAGAAATAGATTTGGTTAACGATTTCATTTCTTAACATGCATGTTAGAATGCATAATTTATATATAATTTTTACCTTTTTTATCTTTTTTTTTTTTCTAAATGTCTTATTTCGTAAAATGAGTATTAGAAATGATTAGTTATAAATTTTAAAGGTATGTGGCTCCTAAATTGTCGCACCATAGAATTGGAGCCGAAGGCGGCAAGACATGAAGTTCTATAAGTAGTGTTTCAAGCCAGGTCAATTCAGCCACCGTATCAGCCAAGGCCTTGTACTCAGATTCAGTGGATGATCGAGATATAGTCTTTTGTTTTTTGGCTGACCATGAAACTAGATTTGACCCGAGATAAATAGCATATCCTCCTGTGGATCGACGGTCATCTGGGCATCCAGCCCAGTCCGTATTAGAGAAAGCGATCACGGGTGGTCCAGTAACATCTGTGTAGGCATGCAAAACAGGAGATGAGGAGCTAGAAATAAAAAAACCATGATCCGCAGTCCCGTGTAGATATCTTAGGATGCGTTTTACAGCTGACCAGGGATTGGCAATAGGGAAATGCATGAATTGGCAAACTTTATTAACTGGAAAGGTAATATCAGGCCGTGAAAGGGTAACATACTGCAATGCCTAACCATTTGTCAGTATTTTACCGGGTCATCAAAAAGAGAGCTATCACCGAGAGAGAGAGTAGCACCTATGGTGCAAGGTGACGGGACCGATTTGGACTGAGACAGGTTTGCACGGTCCAGCAAGTCATTAATGTATTTGCGTTGTGAGAGAATGAGATCAGAACCTTAACGAGCCACCTCAATGCCTAGAAACTAAGATAAGGGGCCCATGTCTTGTATTGGAAAAGATTGGCTGAGACGTTATACCACATGATTAATGGCGTGGTTGTTGTTACCTGTCAAAATAATGTCATCGACATACACTAGCATATACATAAGTGTCCCATTTGCTGAATAAATAAACAAAGAAGGAGATCCTAAAAAACCGAGAGCAGTCAAGGCACACAAAAACCTGTCAAACCACGCCCGAGGTGCTTGAGACCATACAAGGATTTATGTAAGAGGCACACATGGTTCGGTTTATGAGGGTTAACAAACCCTTGTTCTTGTTTTAGATACACAATTTCCTTCAGATCACTATATAAAAAGGCGTTTTGAACGTCAAGTTGTCGTAAGGACCACCGTTTGGTAATGGCTAATGATAAAGCAACCCGGATTGTGGTGGGTTTCATTACAGGACTAAAGGTTTTAGTGTAGTCTATACCAGGTTGTTAATTAAAGCCTTTTGCAACCAGACGTGCCTTGTAGCGCTTAACATGCCCATGTTGGTCGCGTTTGACTTTGTATACCTATTTGCAATTAACTACATTGGTGATTGGTACACGAGGGACTAAAGACCACGTACCATTATGGATAAGAGCGGAATATTCATCCACCATATCCTTATGCCAGTGAGCTTCTCGGTTGGCACTAGCAAAGGTGGTAGGTTTGGTGTCGGTTATAATGGAGGTTTGGAAGAAAGAGGCACTATAGTGTTTGGTTTGTTTGGGTTTGGGACGTAAGTTAGGTGGTCGTGTAGGCAGAGTAGGCGGTGAGGAGGATGGTTGGGTAGATTGTGTAGTTTGGTGTTGCAGCTGGTCAGGTGGAGTAGATGGAGAGTGAGGTGGCAGTGGGGTCAGTTATGTAGTTTGGTTTTGTGGGTGGTCAGGTGGAGTAAGTGGAGATGGAGGTTGGTGTTGGTAGTAATGATCAAAGAAGGGAACTGCAGACATCGATGGTGTTGTGGACCGACGAGAGTAGGTTTGAGCAGGGTGTTTGGTGGTTTGTGTAGAAGTAGGGCAAATGGGTGGTGGTGAGGTGGTTGGTGGAGATTCCATGTTGGTGTGTAAAGGAATGGAATCCATAGGGTAAGAGGAAACGTATGGCTTGGGTGAGGTGGGAGGCTCGGTGGGTTGTGAAAGAAAAGGATAAGTGTGTTCATGGAAACGAACATGACGTGCAATATAGATGCGGTCAGAGACAGGGTCAAAGCATCGATAACCATGAAGAGAGGTGCTGTAACCAAGAAAAAAATGTAGGGATAGAGGTGAGTGAAGCATTGATATCTGAAAATCCGAAGGAAGGAAAAATCTAGTTTTCATTTGAACAAGTGTTCAAAGGGGGAAATATTTGAGTTTGTACGGGAAGGCATTCGGTTGATTAAATAAACTGCAGTTTCAAAACATAGTGCCAAAAACGTTGAGGAACATGAGATTGTGCCATTAAGGTTAGACCGGTTTCAACAACGTGGCGGTGATGTCATTCAACAACATCGTTTTGCTCGCTGGTGTGAGAACAAGAGAAACGGTGAACTATGCCAATTGAAGAAAAAAAGTAAAAAAGGTTCCTGAATTCCCCTCCCTAATTAGTTTGCACGGTTTTGAGTTTAGTGGAGAATTGTCGTTCGTCCATAGTTACAAATTGTTTAAAGGTTGCAAACACATCAGATTCTCGTTTTAAAAGAACAACCACATAAATTTAGAAAAGTGATCAACACATAATAGAAAATAGGTATGGCCATCAAACAAGGTGACAAGAGCTGGCCCCAAACATCACAAAAAAATAAATCCAAAATATGAGTACTTTTGTTAGCAGAAAACAATAAATTAAGTTTGGAAGATTTTCCAACTAAACATGAATCACAATGAAAATCATAAGTCTTTGCAGAAATAGGTAAGTGATATTGTTGGGTAAAAGGTTTTGTTGGGTGAGGAGATTTATGAGGAACCAATATGTAAAATAGGTAGGGCCTTACCATTACCAACGCGTAGATTGTCATCACCATGATAAGGCTCGGCGGAGTCAAAACCAAACATATCCAGTGCTATGTGGCTGTTGGAACCTGTGTTCGGAAGCCATGACGAAGAGACTTGTGACTGATAGTCAGCATAATTAGCCGATGGTTGTCTCGGCCGAAGAGTAGATGGGTCTCTATTCAGGCATTGATATGGTACATGCCCAATACGACACATGTTACAAGTACCATAAATAGTGTTATGGTTATATGCCTAACTAAACTGACCTTGGTTGCGAGTGTTTCCATTCTGATTGTGGTTGTAGCCACGCCCACCACGACCACCACGGGGTCCTCGGCCACGGTTGAAGTTAGAGTGACAAGACCTGTTTGTGTAAAAGGCCTAAGGGGCAGTGGCGTGGGACAACCAAGAGGAAGGCTGTAGTTGAAATCCTAAACGAGCAACCAGTTGTTGAAACGCCTGAATAGTATCATTCTGAACAGTAGAGGGCCCGACTTCAGTAGTAGCCATAAAGGCATGAATAGGTGGGATATCAGCAATTGGTTTCTGGATAAAAAAAAAATCATGATCTGCAAGAAGAGCAGGTAGCTCAGAAAAGACAGCAGTGAATTGTCTCGATAGAAGGCCTTGTTTGACACCATTGTATTCGTCACGAAGGCCTACAACAACTAGCATAACAAGATCTTTTTCAGGCATAGGTTGACCAATATTTACAAGGGCATTTGCATACTCCTATGCCCTAGCAAGGTATGCAGTGGCTATATCATCTCCTTCTATCTGGATTTTTTGAAGTTGTGTTTTCAAAGTGAATTCTCTTGAAGATGTGTGTGGGGCATAAGCTTGTTCAAGACCAAGCCAAAGTTCACATGAGGTGGTCCTTTGAACATGCTGGAAGGATTTTTCAAAGATGGTTTAGAGTATTAACTTTCGAACATGAGCATCATTACATAACCAGGTTGTGTAATTAGGGTTTGGTTTAGTGACAGCAGCGGTGGCTTCGGAAGTTCCTGGAGAGGAAAGAGTTGAAGGAGGACAGGGAATGCTTCCATCAACATAATGAATAGACTATGTGTAGCAAGAAAAGGTTGGATCATTAGTTTCCAATGACCATAGTGGGTAGGAGAGAGAGTGAAGCCAAACTTATGTGAGTTATGGGTTGTTTTTTCAATGATGGTGAAGGCAACAATCTAATCAGCAGCCATTGCGGGATTGGTTCAGAAAATAAAGAGAGAGGAGAGCAAATTGTATCGGCCTCTGTGTGGCTAGGTGACGACAAAAAGAGCATGGTAGAAACCCTAGGCTCTGATACCAAAATAAACTGGTATAAAGATTGTATATTGATTGTGTATTGATTGTGATGAATATTAGAGTACAACAGGGTCATATATATTGATTTATACAAGGGTATTAGAGCCGGCTTCTATATGCCTGGGCCGGGACTAATATAACCTAAGTATATCGACTAATATTAGATGTGGTCTATTGTTTAACCAAATGCTTTAAGCTTTTATCTCAACGTTTAAATTTCAAACATGCATGTCATAGAAGATTGTTATTGTAAAATATTAGTTTTAGAAAATGTATAAACGTCTAATTTGCTTGTTAGGTGCGATTTATTTTATTAAGACTAAAAGGTTTTACAATGATTATCGTCTATTTCTAATGAGCATGTTAGAAAACGGTTAATTCATATAGATATTGTTAAAAGCCTAAAAGGTTTCATGGAATTGTTTTATTAGACTCGATTGATTGTCTAACTTACGTGTTAGCATGGGCGAAGCATTAAAGGGGCCGGGAGCGGCCCCCGCCCCCCATCTTCTTTCCGTCAGTAGTTTTATTTTTTGGTTCGATGGTATAAATTTTTGGCCTGGTAATGTAAATTTTTTTATATATAACAACTTCGCCCCCCCCCCCCCTTAAAAAATAATTCTGCTCCCCTTAAAAAAAATAATTTCGCCCCCGCCCCCGCTTCCCTCCCTCTGTGAAAATGTCTAAGCTCCTCCACTGCGTGTTATAATTGCTTGGTTCAATGTGTGCATTAACCGTCTAAACCTATAAGTTTTTAAACATTTTCTATAATGTTTATATACAAACATGTGTGTTGGATACCTGATTTTGTTTAAAACAATATTGTATTTTATGGGTTATTAATTTTAGGAAATTTTCAAATACAAATTCTTCTAAACCTAAAAAGCGTAAAAATGATTAAGATGTTGACATGTGTCATTTTGATCAAAATTGGGTCGGGGGGAAAAATTGTTAATGTTTCCTCTTCTCAAGTTCCACCTTTTCTTTAAACATTAATAACTTTTACATACGATATTGTTTTTTTAAAATTACACCATAAAAACGAGTATTTTTTAATCTTTAAAATGCATATAGTGTTGATATAAAAAACAAAGCTTTTTTTAACTCATTTTGTTATTTCATTAGATCATTGTGTAATCTTCTAATTGATGAAGATTATACAATTATCCGATGATGAATACACAATGGACTTGAAACATAAAAAGTTTACATTTCTTGTTATTGTGTTATCCGAAAATCATCATTGTAAGAAAACACAATTCATAACACAATGGTCAAGATTAGACACAATGGATAACACAATGACCAGCACTAGACTCGATGAATAGCAATAGACATAATGAGCTGTTTTGACGAGAATTACAAAATGACATGATCAGTATTACATAATGAAATAAAAAACGTAAAAAAAAACTACATTTTTAGCATTGTGTTATTTGAAAATTATAATTTTAAAAAACAAAATGCATAACACAAAAGTTAACATTAGACACAATGGGTAACACAATGACCAACGCCAGACTCGATAATTAGCAATAGACACAATGAGCTTATAGACAAGAATTACACAATGACCTGATAAGGATTACACAATAAACTGGAAAAATGTAAAAAATTACACTTTCGGCATTGTGTTATTTGAAATCATCATTTTAAAAAACACAATGTGCAGCACAATGACTAGCACTTGACTCGATAATTAGCAATAGACATAATGAGCTGTTTGATGAGGATTACATAATGACCTGATCACGATTACACAATGAACTGAAAACGTAAAAAAATTACATTTTAAGCATTGTATTATTTAAATATCATCATTTTTAAGAAACATAATGCATAACTAAATGGTCAATATTAGTCACAATGTTCTGTTTAATATTACATAATGACCTGATATTACATAATAAGCTGACGAATATTATACAATCAGCTGACGAATATTACACAACTAGCTAATGAATATTTTACAATAAACTTCGGCTTTTATGTATCAAAATTATATGTGTTTTAAAGATAAAGAAAACCATTTCTTGTTGTTGTTGTTGTTATTGTTGTTGTTGTTGTTATTATTATTATTATTATTATTTTAAAAAATGTTAGTAAATCTTGCGAGATTCATTACATGAGATTTACAAAAATGATGGACTCGTAGATGCAAATAGATGTGTAGGAACCTCTGAGGTTAAGAGGCTGATGCGACCAAAACAACCAAGTTTTCCAACATGCACTTCGGAACAAAGGTGAATTAGCTTCGGAAGTTTTACACACTCTAGAAAAATGCTAAGTGTAAAATCTTCCGAATCCAAAGTTCAGAAGAAACTGTTGCGGAAGCTTTACACAAATTGGAAAATATTCCAAGTGTAAAGTCTTCCGAAGCCAAAGACTCAACTCTTCCGAAGGTAAAAGATGAAGTTTTTCGAAGCTCTCAAGACAAAGTCTTCCGAAGCTGTTTAAAGACAAGACTGATTTTCCTCTGAAGAGAGAGAAAATATACATTTTCCATCAACTTTATCATAAAGTAACCTACTCTCCACTGCATGCTCTGGTAGTTCACCTGCTATCACTAGTTGGTGAAACTTCCATACTTTATGATAAAGTAGATAAGGTCTTCGCTTGCAAGTTTCTATTTTTGTTCCTTCTTGGCTTTTTGTAATAGGAAAGTCAGTGAGCTATGCTTGTCATAGTCACTAGTCAAAAGGCAATCTTCCTTTTGACTTTAGGCTAATCTTGTTGTCTAGATTAGTCACTTCCAACTGTCTTTTTGCATATTGACGGTTGTAGGATGTAGTATAAGTAGTCTCCGGTTCTTGTATTTAAAACATACTTGTACAACACTTGTAATAGAACTAGAGAAGCAATATACAACTTCCTTGAAAACTTTATCTTGTGCTCTTGTTCTTGTTTTACTTGTGTTTATCTTGTATCTTCAGTAAAGGTTCACAGTTCCCTATTTGAATTGTTAAGTGATCTTAAGATCCTCCTAAGTGTGTTAAGTAAGTGCAAGCTTAAGTACCCTTTAACGGTCCTACAATTGGTATCAGAGCATTCCAGGCTCTTGATTGTAAGATCTCACCATCTTCAAATCCTCTTAGTTACACACATCACTTAACTCTTCAAATGGCAGCTATCTCCAAAGCTGATAGGAAAATTGGAACCATGACAAAGTCCCCACTGATCACTCTTGAGGATTTTGACACTTGGTGTCAAAGAATGGAAGGCTTTATCAAGTCTCAAGATTCCAGGATGTGGGAGTCTGTTGTCAATAGACCTCATGTACCATGCACCTTTTCAGCTGCTGCTGGTGGTGGCATGCTACCAAAGGAGAGGGATGACTTTTCTGATGAAGACTGGAAAAGAATTGATGTTGATCAGAAAGCTATGATAGCTCTCCGAACTGCTCTTCCAAACTCCATCTACAGAGGTTTCAAGAAGTGCAAGACCGCTAAACAGCTATGGGATGCACTGAAACTAATGTATGAGGGTTCAAATGAAGCGAAGGAGAACAAGAAGGATCTCCTGAAGCAGCAGTTTGAAAATTTCACCTTCAAGACAGGTGAAACCATGACTCAACAATACTTCAGGTATGTTGAGATTATGGATACTCTGGCTGATATTGGGGTAACTATTGAAAACAGGGATATTGTTAGGAAGTTCATGTCCTCTCTTCCAAGACAATGGACACACTACTGTGTGGTCATTAAGTGGACTGAAAACCTCAAGACCCTTACTCTCACTAAGTTGTATGGGATACTCAGTGGATACCAGATGGAGATGAACATGCAAAATTCATCTGGTAACTCCAACACTCACCAGAGTTCAGCCCTTCATGTGGTTGAAAGGGATAGCAGAGAACCACAGCATCATCTCATCTGCTACCCTGAAAACTCACAAAAGGGTCCTTTCATCACCTTCCCAGAGACACCCAGAGAGAGCTACATCTAAGGAAGTCCCTTCCAAGAGACAAGTTCTTCTCAAGCTTTTGTCTTTACTGATGAAAGTACAGGCAACTTTCTTTTCACTCTTAAAGACCTGGACTGTATCCATCTAGATGATCTGGAGTACATGGAGATAGTCCAGTAAATAGCTATTCTTACTCACAGAGCCCAGAAGTTCTACAAGAGGACTGGAAGAAGGTTTCCTAGCAATGCTGCCAGTGGCAAGTTTGGGCTAGACAAGAGCAAAGTCAAGTATTACAACTGTAACCAGTTGGGACACTTTGCTAGAGAATGCAAGGCACCTAAGTCAAATGGTGGCCAAGCTTCATCCAGGCCAAACTACACTGAAGGAGGGAACCAGAATGAGAAGCCAAGACAGCAAGCTGCAGTGGCTATTGAAGAAGGAGGTTTTGACTGGAGCTTTCAAGCGGAAGATGCATCTCCAAACCAAGCACTCATGGCTGATCATGATGAAGCCAAGGTACTTGAACATCTTTGCTCTCCTGAATGTATTGCTAAAGTAAATAGATACAGGTCCTACAACTTGGAAATGAGATTTGATATTGAGTCTTTAAATATTTTAAAAGCTGATTTTAAAAGAGCTGAAAATGACTATAAACTTAAGATAGAAGATCTAGAGAAAACAGTTTCAACTCTTAAATATGAGCAGACAAACTACAGGACTCAAATTAAGGATCTCATTACTAAGTTAACTGAATGCCAGGCTGAGCTTGTGATCAGCAAAGCCATGGCAGAAAAATGTGTTCTTGAAGAAGAGACCTTCAAGAACATGATATCCTCATCTCTGCATGCAGAAGTGTGTTATTAGAATAAGCAGGGACTGGGATCTAGTGAGATAGCTCCTCCACATACTCTACTATCAATCAGATCTCCTAGGTGTGGAACTGGTCAAGATGAGCTGCCATCCATAGACCCAAGTGATGAAGAGGATGAAGAGGAGAAGGTGAGGGATGACTCTGTGATGAGTAAAGAGAGACAATCCAAAAAGGGTCACCATGCTCCTAAGGAGGAAAAAGAAGCTGGTTTGAGCAAAACCAAGAGAAAGAACTTGATCAGAAGAGCAAAGAGAAGATCCAGAAAAGCTCAAGAGATCAAGACCACCTTTGATCCCAAACAGAAACAAGTATTTATCTCTGCAGGGTTCAAGGTGATGAAAGCTGAAGATCATGTCAAGAATTCTAGCACCAAGAGTTCTACTTCAGCTTCAACTCACTCCAGCAACAACAAGAAGACTGATCAGCTGTGTTTCACTACTACACAGCCTGAACCATCCATTTCAAAGAGCAAGCTTCACCCTAAGAATCCTGCTGCATCATCTGAAAAGGTGGAAAAAGAAGAGGAAAGTGTTCAAGCTCAGTCTTCTTTGGGAAAGAAGACTCTCAGAAGGAAAGAATTGGATTGTGTTATGTGTGGTAGTACTTCACATCTGGCTAAGGATTGTCAATACAATCCTAAGAGTACTATCCATATGATAAAAAAGAAAACTTCTGAGAAAAAGAAGAAACAAACAGCTTCAGAAGGAAAATCTATTTCCTTCGGAAGCTCCAAAATGCAGAAGAAGGCAAGTAGGAAATTGCCTTTGGAAAAAAAGTTGGTCTCGGAAGAAAGGAATGCTTCCAAAGCACTGAAACTTGCTGCAGTGAAAGCAAGAGCTTCCGAAGGATCCGTCTCCAAAGCTTCTGAAGCTACAAAAGCTTCCGAAGTAGTGAAGGTCAAGCCCAATCTTCCAAAGGTGGTGTGGAAGATGAAGGAAGACCTTGAGACTGAAAGCTCCTCTTCAGCAACAGCAAATGATCCTCAAAGCCTGAACATAGGATCACTTACTGTTTCATTGCTTTCATCTGAACTTTATAAGCCCAAGACCATTGAGGCTTGGGTTTCCAAATGTAACTAAATCATCTCTTTTGTGCAGGGATAGCCAAAGGCAAACAGAAATGTGTGGATCATTGATAGTGGCTGCTCCAGGCACATGACAGGCAATGAGTCCCTACTTCAAAACTTTGAAAGAATTGATGGAGGACCAGTTGCTTTTGGAGGAGATGCAGGAGGTTATATTATTGGTAGGGGCATGGTCTCAAATGGTAAGCTTAGCATTAAAAAGATAAACTTTGTCAAGGAGCTTGGATACAATCTTTTGAGTGTGTCCCAATTTTGTAACCAAAAACATCACAGGCTCTTTACTGAGCATGAGTGCATTGTTCTCAAGCCCGGGGTCGACATTCCTCAAGAGCATATTTTGCTCAGAGCCCCTAGGAAAGGGAACATGTACAAGATGGACTTGCAGGAAACATCTCCCTCTGGAGAGATTTCTTGCTTTCTATCTAAAGCAAATAGTGATGAGTCTTTCCTTTGGCATAAAAGAATATGCCATGTAAACTTTAAGAACATTAATAAACTGATTAAGAAAGATTTGGTAACTGGAATGCCAAAGAAAGAGTTTACAAGTGATTACCACTGTGTTGCATGCCTGAAGGGGAAGCAACACAAAGTGTCTCACAAGCCAAAGGAAATAAACTCTATCACTACTCCCCTACACTTGTTACATATGGATCTGTTTGGCCCCACCAGTGTAATGAGTTTAGAAAGGACCTCATATTGTTTGGTGATCACAGATGACTTCACAAGATTTACTTGGGTGTTTTTGCTTAGAACTAAGGATGAAACTCCTGAAATCTTAAAGAATTTCATTCTGAAAATTGAGAATCAATCTGATCACAAGGTCAAAATCATAAGATGTGATCAAGGAACCTAATTCAAAAACCAAATCCTTGATACATTTTGTGATGAAAAGGGTATTTCAAGACAATACAGTGCTCCCAGGATTCCTCAGCAAAATGGTGTTGCTGAGAGGAGAAACAGGACACTTATTGAAGCTACAAGAACCATGTTTTCTGACTCTAAGCTGCCCATCACCTTCTGGGTAGAGGCTGTCAACATAGCCTGCTATGTGCAAAACAGAGTTTTGGTAGTTAAGACACATGGTAAGACTCCTTATGAACTGTGGCACAAAAGAAGACCATTCATTGGTTTTCTCAGAACATTTGGATGTCCCTGCACCATCTTAAATACCAAAGATCAAATAGCCAAGTTTGCTGAGAAATCAGATGATGGACACTTTGTTGGGTACTCTTCTCAAGCTAAGGCTTATAGAGTATACAATCTCAGAACTAGAATCATTGAGGAGTCAGCCAATGTGACTTTCAATGAACACACACCCTATGTAAAAGGTTCTGGTCTGGATTGGCTGTTTGATCTTGACTTAGTTACCAACTGTTTTAACAAATCTTGTGAGAATGTTTCAGGATCTACAGATAACAGGTCAATAGAAGATCCTGATCCAAGATTTGAGCTGAGAAGACCAAACAAGAAGACTACTTCAGCTCCTGTGGTAACTAACCCTGCAACTGAAGCTCCCATCAGCACTAGCATGACAAATACTGTTGATTCAAATGAATTGCCTTCAAATTCCAGCTCAGAGGCTCAGAATTCAGGAGAAGGAACTTCAAATGCAGGAGGAGGAACTGGAGGTGGTGACAGTGATCAAGAATTTCTTGATGCTAAAAACCACTCCATTGAAGACAACATGAATGATGTTACACACTCATTGGATCAAGTCTCTTTTGATAAGTGTGCTAATATGGTGGGAGACACCTCATTGCCATATCAGAATTTCTCAAAGTTAGATCTGTCTAACCAACTTGCTGTGATCCCTCAACTTTGGATCCACAAGTTACATCCCACCACAAACATCATTGGAAATGTTGACTCAGGGGTAAGAACAAGAGTACAAGCTCATGACAGCCATGTTTGTCTACATTCTTATTTCTTATCCCAGATAGAGCCGAAGAAGGTTGATGAGACTTTGATGGATGGAAGCTGGATTGAAGCTATACAAGATGAGCTGCTTCAAATCAGAAGACAGAAGGTTTGGAACTTATGTCCTCTTCCTCAAGGGAAGAGTGTCATAGGAACCAAATAGGTATTCAGGAACAAGAAAGATGATAGAGGGATCATCATCAAGAACAAGGCTAGACTGGTTGTCCAAGGATACACTCAAGAAGAAGGAATTGATTACACTGATGTCTTTGCTCCAGTTGCAAGACTTGAAGCTGTAAGAATATTTCTGGCTTATACTGCATCCAAGGATTTCAAGGTCTACCAGCTTGATGTGAAGTGTGCTTTTCTCTATGGGGTGATTGATGAAGAAGTTTATATTAAACAACCACCTAGCTTTGTAGACCCAGATCATCCTAATTATGTCTACAAGCTTGATAAAGCCCTTTATGGACTGCATCAAGCTCTAAGAAAATGGTATGAGACACTATCAATATACCTCTTTCTACATGGATACAAAAGAGGTACTATTGATGGGACTCTCTTCATCAAAGAACAGGAAATGACACATTGCTAGTTCAGATATATGTGGATGACATCATCTTTGGTTCAACTAATCCAAAGCTCTGCAAAGACTTTGAGATGCTGATGAAGAATAGATTTGAAATGAGTGCCATGGGGGAACTCAATTTCTTTCTAGGAATTCAAGTTAAGCAGGTTGAAGATGGCATCTTCATTAGTCAGTCAAAGTATGTACAGGACATACTTACAAGATTCAAGATGACTGACTGTAAGGTTGCAAAGACACCCATAGCCAGAAACCACTCCTTTGGTCCTGATCTTGAGGGGGAGTGTGTTGATGAACATCTCTACAGGGCTATGATTGGGTCACTTATGTATCTTACTGCTAGCAGGCCTGAAATCATGTTTGCCACATGCATATGTGCAAGATATCAAGCCAACCCCAAGATGTCACACCTAATCACTATCAAAAGGATCCTTAGATATCTCAAAGGTGCTCCAAATCTAGGCCTTTAGTATCCAAAGAATTCAGACTTCAATCTGTATGCCTATACAGATAGTGATTATGGTGGCTGCAACATGACTGCAAATCCACATCTGGGGGGTGTCAGTTTCTGGGTGGAAGGATAGTCTCTTGGCAATGCAAGAAGCAATCCTGTGTGTCTACATCAACTGCTGAAGCTGAATACATTGCTGCTGCCAGCTGCTGTGCTTAAGTGCTTTGGATTCAGAATCAGATGCTAGACTATGGGTTCAATTTCAAAGAGACTCCCATCCACATAGACAACAACAGTGCCATCTCTATTACAGAAAATCCTGTGCAGCATTCAAGGACCAAACACATCAACATCAGGTATTATCTGATTAAGGATAATTTTGAAAAAGGATTGATAAAACTAATCAAAGTTAACACAAATGAACAATATGCCGATCTGTTCACAAAAGCTTTTGATGAACAGAGATTTAAATATCTTGTATTAGCTATTGGGATGATTAACTTTGAGTAAATTTTTCTTAATAACTTAATCAATATTATTTCTTAAAACTGTATGTCCTAGGTTGTCTATTAGATCACTTCATAAGCCCAGTTCTCTTTGGAAGAAAAACGAACTTTTAGAATGATATCTCTTAGAATGATGAAAATTTACCTTCGAAAGAAGCAAAAGTTGCCTTCGGAAGAAATTTATGTCTAAATCGTTTAAACAACTTATCTGAGATTTACCTTCTGAAGAAATTCTTGAAGTATCTTCCGAAGCTTAAACTTTGGTATAAGTACTTGAATGCTTTTTAGGAACAAATTTCTTCCGAAGCCAAAATTTTCAAAACTTTTTGAAATATCTTCCGAAGCAAAATTGCTTTCGGAAGCTTTTATTGCACAGCTTCCGAAACCAAAATTGTCTTTGGAAGCTTTTTCTACTTCCAAGAAAACTAACTTTTTGGGCGCCTTTTTCAGAAGTAGGACCCACTTGCAGATTTCAAAGTTTATCTTTTTGTCATAACTTTGTCTTAAATCCAGAGTATATCTTTCCAAATGGTTCTATTTCATCTCACTTCTCTCATTGTTCCTTAACCTAAAATTACCCTCAAATTTCATCTTCTTCTTCCTTCCTCACTACAAAGCTTTTTCAAATGGCCAATCTTGATCGTCGTAACGACCCTGATTTCACCATGCACCTACACAGGCAACACAATCAAGTTGCTCTGTTAAACTCTGAGAAGGATCCAAGCTTCTCAAACATGTGTAGGTATCTTTCTTTGTCTCACTACTTCACCTCCCTTACAATCGATCCTCCTCTCTATGAGGATCAGTTGCTTGAGTTCTGGCGGACCTGTCAAGAGGTCACCATGGACGGGGAGAAGGCACTGTCTGCCACAGTGCAGAGGAGGACGGTTTTCATCACTCCAGCCATTATCAACACCCATCTTCAGCTGGATGATGAAGCAGGTGAACTGTCTTTTCCAAAAACTGATGTCAACCAATCCTTTGAGCAGATGGGATATGAAGGTGACTTCTCAGTCAAGACCTTCAGGAAGGGGAAGGTCTCATTCCAATGAAAATCCTTCCTCCATGTCGTCATTCATAGCTTATCCAACAAACATGGAGGATGGGACCAGATTCCAGAAGACCTCTCCTTCATTGTCCATGGGATGGTTCAAGGGGTCAAATTCAGGTACTCTCAGTTTGTATTTACAAATTTACTAGCGAATTTGGATTCCTTAGAATATTACATGTTCCCCCGGTATGTTCAACACATTCTCAACTGTGAATTGGGACCACAGTTGAGGGGAACAGGTAATGTTCTTAAACTTGCACACATGAGACCCGGCATTTTCAAGATATTGAAAAAGCCAACTGTTGGGTTCTCCGGGGTAGAAACAACCCTTGTCCCAAAAATGTTTGAGCTCATTGCTCAGGGTGACATCCTAGCTGCACCATCTAGTGATGAACCAACACCCTCTACTTCTCAACCACCATCAAGGCCAACAATTAACCTCACCTAAAGTAGAAAATCCAAACGAACCCCTGTACTTGCTATTGAGAATATGCAGGCCCCCATATCACAACCCACACAGGAGGAAGTGGACACTCGAGCTCCCACTTCCCTTGAGGAGAAAACCACTCCCATTTTTCAAACAATCAGTGCTGAGGTTCCTCATGCTCAGCCTAATGAGCTCACCGCTCCACAAACAGCCTTAAGCCATCACTCTGAGTCTCAACACTCTAGTGATCAACCTTCAGGGGAAAGCTACCATCCCCAGCCTCTTGATCTCAACCAACCTATTCCCTGTCTTGACTTTTATTCTGATGAAGATTTGGGTTTCAGTGAGTATCATGACTCTCCCCTCTCTACCCACACTCAAGGGGAGATGAGTACTCCTGCCTCACCCATGTCTAGCCCACATCAGACACCCCAAACTAAGGTGGATCTTCCTATGATTGTCCAGGAGATCCATGTGGAACAGGCCCTCACTGTTGCCAGTGATTACATCCTTAAGTACTCAACCACGGCAACCCAGCCTCTTAACACTGTCATTGGGCAGGGGAAATCCAGCAGCCAAGAACCCCATGCTGGTGGTGAAGGAGCAGACCTCGGTTGACCTCCTTCATCCCCCAATGATTCTTCAACTGAAGATGAGGGGAATCTGAAACTCAGGGTGCACCAACTCGAAGACATCTGCACCTATCTGGTTTCATAGATAGCTCACCTTGAATCACAAGTGACTATCTTGCAAAGGAGGGTCCATGACCAGCAACTTCAGATCACCGATCTCAAGGGCCAGTTAGCTGAGAGACCTATAGGACAAACTCATCCAGGTCCACAAGAACCTGTGGATGTTATGGATCACTTCCCCAGCTCACCTATGCATGGGGTGATGCTACCAAAAAGGGGGAGGAAGTTCTGACAGCCATAGAACCTGGGAGTTCTTCCTCAAGTATGGACATACAGGACTCACCATCCTATCTTGCAGTTGTCCATGCTCAGCAACCTCCTCTAGACAGTGATCTGGAACTGCTTATTCAACAACTGTTTGAGGAGGGAGTACCAAGAGCAATGTCTGCCCCATCTGAGAACCCAATCTGGGGTTGGGGGTAAGACAATGATAGGAAAGCTCTTGTGATCTCTAGAGCTCAGGGTCAACAAGAAATTCTCAACATCTCCACCCTGAGTTTCTATGAGAGTATAAACTTGGTAGATCTGGCACTTGTCAACCCAAGCAATAACAGACAAGCTGTCAGATTAGCCAATCAAATTCAAGACTGAGAGCTGGCAGAATTCAAAAGGAGAACTGAATTATATAGATAGAGGCTAGCAGTTGAAGCCTTTGGTCAACTGGATGTTGAGGTAGACCCCAAGATTAGCTTCGAAGGGAAAGCCTTGACTGAAGGCCCAGAGGCTGAGACTGTGAACCTTGAGACAACATCTCCTCCAACACCCCATACCCTTAGTGAGGCACCAGCTGGTGATGGTGCTTCACAACCTCTCTCTGGCCAGAGCTTGACTACTGAATCAAACAATGAAGGCCAAACCTCTCCTCGGGCTGAGTCATCGAGATCAGCAATTGACAAAGGCAAAAGAAAGCTAACTGCTGAGGAGAATGAAGAAGAAAAAAGAGAGAGGAAGAGGAAGCTGAGGGGAGAGAGTTCAAGTGGTTCCCCAGGATTCATGCAAGCTGCAATTCTGACTGCCCATGTTCTAAACACTCAAGAAGATGAGTTCAGGGCAGCCAGATTCAACTATCTAGGGACCAGGAACTACAACATAGATGAACTCATCTCTCTCCCCTTAGAGGAATTAAATGAACTGGCTGACATTGAGTTATCAAAGGAGAGGAAGGAAGCTGAGGATGCAGCCTTGACCTTCAAGCATAAAGAGGAAATGAGAAGAAAAAGAATATACAAAAACATTCTTGTCCTCTCCCCAGTTCAAGAAAACCCTGAGTCAGAGGCTGTGGCTGCTGAACAACCTCAGGTAATTGATGAAGAAGAAAAAGTAAAGATGATCAACTACCTGAGTGCCACAGGTCTCTATCAGGCACCTGCACTTCTTCCCTTGCCATATGACTATATATTGTTTGAATACAACAAGCAGCTGGAAGAGCAAGCCAAAAGAGAAAGGCAAGCTGCTAGGAAGACGCAAAGGGAAGAAGCTGCCAAATCAATAGCCATCATCCAGAAAAGTCAGAAAAAGTCTGCAGATAGGCAGAGGATGATGAGCTTCTTAAAGCTGTATGGGTTCTCCCGAAGGAGGCTTGGTCCCATGTCTCTATCCACAATGGATGAGCATATAAGGGTGATCAAGCAGAAGATTAAAAGGGGAGAGCTTGTGGATCTTCATTCACCATCAAGCCAAGCTCAACCTGAAGTTGAGGTAAAGGTTGAACCTACAGAGATGACACAACCTGCACCTGAAGCTACACAACAGCCAACTTCATCTTCTGACCCACAGCAGGGTTCTCCTCCCTCTCTTTCTGAACCTGGGAAAGAGGAGATCCTGACTGAGAGGGAATCCACTGAAGAACTTGGTATTGAAGACCAACCCTCTCAGTCAAAATCATCAGGGAGGAGAAAGAGGATGGCCAGAAAAAGATCTTCAAAGAAGAAAAGAAGAAAGGCATCCTCCTCCCAACCTCAGGATGAGTCAGAACATCCTAAGGAAGTGCATAAAGAGGGCTTTCAATCAAATCCTATCATAGTAGAGCCTCTCTCTGTTGGAAGACCAATTCTATCCTGGGCATTTTCTGAAAACCCGGATAGATGGTATGTCACTAGAGATCAGGGAGAACAACATGTCTACTTCACAAGTGACATGCTTGAACTCCCTCTGCATGATCTCTATGACATGGGAAGGTACTTCATGAGTCTAAAGAATCCAGATCTACTAATGAAGAAAGGAATTTTAAAGATCCTCATGTGGACTATTCCAGTTTGAAGAACCTCTCTATTTTGGTAGCATCAGTCTAGGAGGAGTTTGTAGGAACCTTTGAGGTTAAGAGGCTGATACAACCAAAAAAACCAAGTCTTCCAACATGCACTTCGGAACAAAGGTGAATTAGCTTCGGAAGTTTTACACACTCTAGAAAAAATGCTAAGTGTAAAATCTTCCGAAGCCAAAGTTCAGAAGAAACTGCTACGGAAGCTTTACACAACTTGGAAAATATTCCAAGTGTAAAGTCTTCCGAAGCCAAAGACTCAACTCTTCCAAAGGTAAAAGATGAAGTCTTCCGAAGCTCTCAAGACAAAGTCTTCGGAAGCTGTTTAAAGACAAGACTGGTTTTCCTCTAAAGAGAGAGAAAAGATACCTTTTCCATCAACTTTATCATAAGTAACCTACTCTCCGCTGCATGCTCTGGTAGTTCACCTGCTATCACTAGTTAGTGAAACTTCCATACTTTATGATAAAGTAGATAAGGTCTTCGCCTGCAAGTTTCTGTTTTTGTTCCTTCTTGGCTTTTCGTAATAGGAAATTCAGTGAGCTATGGCTTGTCATAGTCACTAGTCAAAAGGCAATCTGCCTTTTGACTTTAGGCTGATCTTGTTGTCTAGATTAGTCACTTCCAACTGTCTTTTTGCATATTGATGGTTGTAGGATGTAGTATAAGTAGTCTCCGGTTCTTGTATTTAAAACATACTTGTACAACACTTGTAATAGAACTAGAGAAGCAATATACAACTTTCTTGAAAACTTTATCTTGTGCTCTTGTTCTTGTTTTACTTGTGTTTATCTTGTATCTTCAGTAAAGGTTCACAGTTCCCTATTTGAATTGTTAAGTGCTTTTAAGATCCTCCTAAGTGTGTTAAGTAAGTGCAATCTTAAGTACCCTTTAACGGTCCTGCAAGATGGCTTCAAGGAAACAACAAAGGATATGTATTTAGGCATAATTAATGTCATGTTGTTGAATGACAATCAATTTGACTGCATTTCAACTTAAGAACGACTGTAGATGAGTATCATGCATCTTGTTGTAACACCCTATGTAAATCGCACATAGGCCGTGGACAGTAAAGATTCCTGGTTCATAAGAAATATTCTGCCTTTAATATCAACAACGTATTTTGGGCATATTAGCTATGGATGAGAGAAGAACTCCATAGTTAAGCGTGCTCATATGACAGCAATCTAGGGATGGGTGACCTCCCTAAGAAGTTTTCACCCAGGCAACCAAAAGCAAAATCGTGAGCTCCTCGTGGGCAAAGCAGACAATATTGATGGTATGCGTGTCTGGATGTTACAAATGGTATCAAAACCACTTCTATGCCATTCAGGATGGTGGGGCAAACCTCATCAAGGATGGTGAGTCCTCGGGGTGTTCAGAAGGACACCTTAGGCAAATCCCACATCCATGGATGGGATGATGGGGCAAACCTCGTCGAGGACGATGAGTCCAAAGAGGGGTGATTGTAACACCCTAGGCAAATCTCACATCCATGGATGGGATTGTAGGGCAATCCTCATCGAGCACGACGAGTCCAAAGGGGGTGATTGTAACACCCTAGGCAAATCCCACATCGGCCGTGGACAGGAGAGATTCCTAGTTCATAAGTAATGTCCTGCCTCTTATATTATCAACGTGTTTTGGGTGTATTGGCTATAGATGAAAGGAGAACTTCATTGTTAAGCGTGCTCATGTGGTAGCAATCCAAGGATGGGTGACCTCCCTGGGAAGTTTTTACCCAGGCAACCAAAAGCAAATCTGTGAGCTTATCATGGGTAAATCGGACAATATTGGTGGTATGAGGCGCCGCATGTTACAAATTAGTTCACCAAAGTAGTTTGGATTAAGATTTATGTTTAGCATCTAATGAGTCAATAGTGAAACCTTGGAGATAAAAGGCAAATGCCTGATGATCTTCTCTAACTGATGGAGTTAACTATTGTTTTGAGACTTTTGAAAATAAAGGTTTAGGGATGGCGAAATATAATCTCATTATTATGTTTAAACTAAGGAATGAATGTTGGTCAGACATAGTGCACTTTCTCTTAAGGCTGGTGAATAAAGAGAATGATACATCTTTTGTTCACATGTTAAAGTATTGTAGTCTAAACAGGGTTTTTGATGTGCTTGATCAAGTTCAAGATTTGAAGTTCACAACATTAGTTCAAGTCGTTGGTGAGTTGAGATCGGATAATGTGGGTTTATCTTATCTTAAAATGGGAAAATTGATCAAGCGGGTTGAAGTAAATGATAAATCAAGATTATTTTAAAATTTTGATTCTAAAAATGTGAGCTTATCTTATTTTAAATAGGAGAAAAATATCTAAATAGTCCGATTTGATTTAAAGAATTTTGTCATCAGATAAAGAATCAAGTTGTTTGAAAATTGATTAGTGGAAGTTGGAACCCTTTTCATATGCCTAAAAATTATTATATATCTAAGGAGAATGGATGAAGAACAATCTAAACGACCAAGACTTTAGGAGAGACTTTGATGAAAGGGGAAAACCAAAGTGAAAGAGATGTTCAAGTGTATGGTAATTCATGAAGATGTTTGCTTGATATCATAATCCAAATAGAAAGTTGTAAGGTCCTGATTTATGTGGATTACAATATCAAGTAAAAAAGCAAAAACCCAACAAAGCAAAAACTCCAAGAATGCAAAAACTCTCAGGATGTGACAACTTCAGGAAACGAGAATGTCAAGTCATGCGAGAACTTGAAGAAAGTGAGAATCCTAAGATGTGATAACTTTGTGAAAGTTAACACATATGTTTATTTTGTATAAAATGATTTTTTACTTTGTAATTTAATATGGGTAGAATTTGTGTTGTTTTGTAAGTGTGTTCTTATAGACCTTTAGATGGGAGCTCATCTCGAGTAGATCAAGCTTAAACGATGTATACTTCGTTGGTATTGTAATCATTCGGTTATAATAATCATCTAATTGAGTAATTACTTATTTGATTGATCACACACAGATCTGTCTTAGATTTATTATCAAGTGTAATATTATTTGGTAAAGGATCAGATGGCATAAATATCATTGAGAAAACCGTAATGTAGACAGTATAAATAAGGGAAGATGGGCAACATGTATTCTATTATATTCTCTCTTGCTTACACATACACTTTATATTCTTTGAAACCTAGACAGATTCTCACGCTAGAGGGTTATCATAGGGAAACCATCTCCCGCTTCCCTATACTGCCTTAACGCACTAATTGTTTTATAGGCTCAATTGGAGATCGCACTCTGGTAGATAATTGACAGTCAAGATCCAATCATGAGAGTCCAAAAGAAGGAGAACCCATTGACGTCACTTAGACCCATCGACTTCAGATTTAGGTCAACGGTACCAAACTTTGTTATTTTAGGTCACGTTACCTTGTTTATATAGTACTTATTTAAATATAATTAGAATTCAACATGAAACAAAGCTTGGCCTGAATGGTCTACGCCCTTAACCCTAACTAAAAGTCTCAGGTCTAATCCTAATAGATCTCCCTAACCTGTCACTTTAATCTTGCTTCATATTTTTTTGATATTTTTTTCCTTAGAGTTTTTCACTTATGTTTAGGGTGTGTTTTTTATTTTATTTGTTTTAATATTTAGAGTAAATTACCATTTGCATCCCTGGAGTTTGTTCATTTTAACCATTTGCATCCCTATAGTTTCAAAATTGTCAATGACCCCTTAAGTTTTATTTTTATATCCATTTGTATCCAAAACCCTAACACCGTTAGTTATTCTATTAATTATTTTATAAAAAGACTAAAATTATCCTAAGAATTAAAAATAAAAAATTATGGGACCACCTACTTCTTCTTCTTTGACCACCATAAACACACACCTACATCCACTACCACCTATCGACACCACCACCCACCACCCATCGACACCACCACCCATCGACGCCACCACCCCAAATCTTCTTCTTCCCCTTTTATCTACATCCACCACCACCATCGACACCACCACCCACCACCCATTGACGGCACCAGCCATCAACACCATGAACACCACAACCCACTCCACCATCGACCTGCACACATCACCACAACCCCACTCCACCACCATCAACCTGTAATTTTCAATCATAATTCTGAACTGAAGAACAACGAATCACCCACAAAACTCAATCGAAAAACTAAGTTACGTAAAGAATCTCCGACAATAGAGCAACGGCCGGGGATCACGGGGCGTAAGGAGAGCAAGATCTTCCAGTTCACCGGCAACGCCTTCACAACCACGGTGGCGTCGACGCACTTCCTCCATCTCTGGCTGCTGCCCCACCGCTCTTCTAAACACTTCAAAAACCCTAGAAACTCATCTTCTCCCACCATCCCCTTAGTCATCCTGTTCAACTCCGATTCTTGGCACCACAAGCCAGAAATTTCAGATTAATCGCCTCTCCCTCTACATCGATCACACCTAATTTCTCAAATTCCTCTTCATTTTTCGATCCCCTCTTCCTCTTTCTCTTCGAATCATACACTTCGCCCTTCGCAACTAATGTTTGTAGAGAATTTAAGATCAGCTTGTTCTCCGTCGCTTGTATGCCGCTTTCGGAAGCGGAAATGCGACGGTGAGGTGTGCACCGGTGGGAGAATGCGTAGATTCTCCTAGGAGTGGTGGTGGTGATTGGCATCTATGGTGGTGGGGATGGGGTTGTGATGAGGGGTGGTTATGGTGGTGGTGATGGGAACTGTTATGGCGGCGACGGGATGGTTGTGGTGATAGGGGCTGTTGTGACGGAGACTGAGTGGTTGTGGTGGTGATGGTGATGGGGCTGCTATGGTGACGATCGGGTGGTTATGGTGATAGGGGCTGTTATGGCGGTTGGGTGGTTGTGGTGGTGGTGGTGATGTGGCTGCTGTGGTGGTGGTGGTGATGCGGCTGTTGTGGTGGTGGTGACGGGGGTGGTTGTGATGGTGGTGATTTGAAGAAGAAGATGTTGATGGATGGGACCCATAAAGTTTTTTATGTTATTATTTAATTTTAAAGGTAGTTTAGTCTTTTTAATAATAATTTTAACAGAAATATTAACAATATTAGTCACTTAAACTCAAATGGAGATAAAAATGAAACGACATAGACTCAAATGATGATAGCATGAAATGTTAGGGGTTAGATGGCAATTTTGAAACTGCATGGATGCAAGTGGTTAAAATGAACAAACATCATGGATGCAAATGGTAATTTACTCTAATATTTATATATTTTAATTAATTTTTAACAAATTTATTTTTTATTTAATATATGTTGTTTTATAAAATTCTGAATACACCTTTGCAACATGTTTGTTTTTATTTACTTTTGAAAAAAAAAATTATCAAGACCAATCCAACTCAAAAGTAATATAACTTTTTAATTCTTTTCGCAACGTATTTTTTTATAATTTTAAATATACTATCACAACCCGCTTATTTCTATTTACGATTAGATATATATATATATAATTCAAAATCGAGACATCTTAAAAAACTAATGAAATCTATTATTTAGTGTACAAGAGTATTTAAACCTTAATAAGATAAGATTACGATGTCTAGCTTGTGTTTGCAAGTTGACAAGCCAAACTCGACATAAGCCCAAAAATTAAGTCCAGCATACAAACACGAACATGACCAAGAGCGGACTTATTAATAGCCTAGGGGTAGCCCGGGTTACCCCTATACCCTCATTTCGAAGTGCAAAAAAAAAATTACAGTTGTAGGTATCGGGATACCCCTGAGCAAAAATTAAGATACCCCTTAAATTTAAAAAGCCTAAATTAATATTATACTAAAAGCCCATCACTAAAAAGAAGTTTATACAACCCCTAAAAAATTTGAAGACCAACCCAATTATTATGAAACGACCCCAAAAAATAAGTAACATATATAAAATAATTAGTTTGAATAAGTTATTTATCTTATTAGATGATTATTTGATGGATTAATTATTATATTATCGATTAGTAGATTGCTAGATGAGATTATTTGATTTATATAGCTGATTATTTGTTTGAATACCTCATTATTTGAATGTTATCATGACTGTTAAATAAGGGTGTAGACAAGTTCTGTCAAGCCAACGATTGTTTTGACATAATAGAGCTTGATCTCGTGCCCGAGCTTGGCTAATGTAGAATGTTAAACTGTAAGGCTTGAAATCGTCTCATGTAAAAAATTAACTTTAATACTTGAGATTTTTTATTTCAAAAATTTTTGAACTCAAGCTCGACTTATATAATTTAATTAATTTTATCACAGTTTCTTATATAATGACAATTATCTATATAAAAATATTTAATATATTAAGTAAATGTTATATAAAAAAGTTCATTTCGAGAGGGCTTGATATGGGAAGCTCTGACTCAAGCTCGTTTACTAAATGGCGAATAGTATAAGCTCGAGCTCGAGCTTGTTTAAGCTTGATTCGATCCGAGATTTTGGCGAGCCGGTCCCAAGTAACTCACGACTTCGCTTGTCTCATTTACACACTTAGTGTTGAATGTTATTTGTTTTAATTTGATTTTTTTTTACTTCTTGTTGTGTGATCCAGACCCGAATCGGACCGTATCGAAAAGATTTAATTATTAGCGATAGAGGACCGACCCTTAAAACTTTTCGACCCCATGTAAAAAAATTCTAGGTACGCTACTAAAGATGCAACCTCATTCTAAACAAATTATTATTATCAGAAAAAAAAAAGAAAAAATTATTATTAAGTGTATCGCAAAAAATAAATTGGAACACCCCTAATTTTCCGGGCTAGATCTGTCACTAGACATGACTTATCTATTCACACGTTGACAAATACATACCGTTTTAACTCGAAAAATTCTAGTCTTTTTTACATATTATTACTCTAAAATTATAAATTGACACCAAAACAACTATAGAACGATTACATTTAAGCTAGAGAATTCAACCCTTATCTAATTAACTCTTAAATTTTTACAAAACCATCTAACCAAAAATATGAGTAGATTACATAAACTAGAAGTTTCATTTTTCATCTTTAAAACTAAAAATAATAACAAAAACATCATTCATGTTTGTATTTTGTCACAATTCAAATCATATTCTCTAAATTTTTTTATAAATTTAAGGTAAATTAAAAGATGAAAAATGTAAGGACAAATAGTGAAAATGACTTCAAATGGAACAAAATACAAACATGAATTATTTCGAATTATAAAAAACAAAAAGTGAAATTTTGTGATAAATAAAATGAACAAAAAATATAATTTACTCTAAACTAAAACATATCAACTCACGAACCCGTTCGGTTGTAGTAGACCTGGCAAAGTCAACCCAAAAATTAAATTTTGGGTTTTTATGGGCGTTTATGAGGAGGTGTTGGGTTATTTTGGGTCATATGTAACTTTTTGTTGGGTTCGTATGGGTTGAATCAAATTTTACAAATAATATTGACGGGTCAAGATGGCCGGGTAGCCATTATTATTTCATGGATCACAATGGGCTTTTAATAACCCATTGCCCATTTGGCCATCATTCCATCGGCCATCGCAAGAACCCCATGGGTTGAACAAAATCAAATCAACAACTCAACAAGCATCACGAATCGTAAGGTGCAGGGGATATCTTTCCGTTCAATCGTAAGATGCAGGGGATATCAAGCATTGCCGCTGTAAATCAAATCAACAAGCATCATGATCCGAACCTCGATGCTCCACGAGGAAGATTATCTCTTCGCAGTGTAGAACGGAGGAGGTGGAGCCTGGAAAATTCATCAAAAAGTGCGAGAAAACCGAGCAAATTCTTAAGGACTGTGTTGGAAGGTAATCATCTTCGTTTGTAGCTTCAATTGCATTGTATGATCATGTTTTTAGGTTGAATATGAACATATGATGCATCACTGTATGTTGCATTCGTGATTTTGGTTCTTAAGGTTTTTTTGTTGGATTCGTGATTTTTGTTCTTAGGGTTCTTAGGTTGAACGTGAACATATAATGCATCACCTGCAAGAACAAGAAGATGAAATTTGTATCTGTGTGCAATCAATTTGACTATTATTATTAAATTTGTTTTTGATTCTTGATCTGATTGCTTAATTTTTTATTTTGTGTTTTTTTAGAAGATTTTTTTTCTTGTAGAAAACTTCAAATCAACTAAACCTGATGCACTGTTTTTACTATTTGTTTTTCGTTAATTCTTCTATTATTAATTAATGATTAATTTTAGTGTTTTTATCATATTCTGCTATTGATGATCCTTTGATTTAGCTCTATTATAGTTGACTGAATCAAGGTAAAAAAAGGTTGATTTAGGTGTATAATAATGTGGACATAGAATTAGTAAAAACTACTAGACTACCGGTTAACTTGCAACTAGTTACAACCATGGAAGGTATTGAATTCTATACTCTCATTCTTGTTCTAGTTACGTTGAACTTTATAATACATATAGTATTATCAATGTTATGGTTTATATATTTGTAGGAGACATCAAATATGTCAAATAACACTGATTTTGATGAAGTAAGTTCTTTTAGTTCGAGTAAGGACCATCTTTCAGAATCACGACCGAGTTATTCCAATCAAATATGTCAAATAACACGGATTTGGCTCGTGACATTTTGAGCATTCCAATCACGACCGTTGCTTCAGAATCATCTTTCAGTATTGACGGCCGAGTTATAAGTAAATATCGAAGTTCACTTGTATCTTCAAATGTCGAGACGTTGTTATGCACTAGTGATTGGTTGTTTGATTTAGAAGGTATTATGGTTAATTTATTATATTTGTATCTTTAGATTGCATATGCTTCCATGTTTATGTGTAATGTTAATAGTAAATCATACATCTTCTATTTTTCATATATTTAGATGAGAAGGAGAATGGAAACAAGATGAAAGAAGAAATTATAAAAGATATTGAATTATTAATTCCGACTTTTAATAGTAGCAACTTTTAGGTAATATTCATATTCATTCTTCATACACTTCAAATATTGTTAATTCGTGTATTGAGATTTCATTAATTTTCTTGATTATAGTATTGTCCATGAAGCTCCAAATGAGTATAGATGCATCAACAACCTTCATCTTTGATTTGAAGATGTTTGAAATGGTTATCAACAATTAAGATTATGCCTGATGTTTCTTCTTAGACGATACTAGTTTACATGAGGGTTTTAAACGTTGAATTAATGTTTGAAACAACTTCTATTTTTAGTTTATATGTTTTTATGGTTTGCGTTGGAAAATTGAGAATTTTGATATTTTTGGATTTGACCCGTCCTGACCCGACCCCTCCTGACCCGAATTCATTCTGACCTGTTTCTGACCTGAACCCATTCTGACCCGAATCCGTCCTAAGCCGAACCCATCCTGACCCAACACCCGACCCGACCCGACCCGACCCGACCATACCATTTCACCAGGCCTAATTGAGGCACCAAGATGATAGAATCCTTATCGAGGCGCGAGGGGATAGGATCCGGAGTTGAGATGCAAGGCACAACTGGGCACTGCTTTTTGTACGTGTGGCGTAAAAGCATTTCCGTAAATCGTTATAGATTCCTATAATCATGTACCCTAAGCTTAGAGATAAACAAGCTCTCTAGATATGTGATTTAATATATAAATAACCTACATCTGCAACCAAACAAACTATATGTACAACATATATTATCTCTTGGTGTATGTGAGCCATGCCTTCTACTTACACCTCAAGATTTTTTGTTGGTGCAACTCATGTACACCTTGCGCCTCCAGCAGTCAAAAGCACAGCCTGTAGCGCCTCACACCACCTCGCGCCAAGATCAAGCATGTTTGTAATGTTTGACCTCGTACTCATTTAGGCTAAAACCCAAATCCACAGGTTCTATTAATTTCATGTTGCTACATATCCATCATTATACCGTATTGTTCACAATCGACATCTCAAATCATATAAGATGGTAAATAAGTATGCTAAACGTTAAGCAGCCTAGGCGTGGGCTTGACATATCAAAATCTCCAAGAAAATAAACTCACTTCCTCATTCTACAACAGTTACAAGTATCTATGCCTCATGACAACATACCTCTACTTCTTCTTCTTTGACTTGTTGGCCTTTGATTGAGCGTAAGCAGTTCCCTAAAATAAACAGATAAAAAAGCATCAAAATTAATTCAATGCTCTTAAATACATCTATATAATAACGAAACAAGATATCCAATGAATCAAGATAATGCGTAGATGTATCAGCATCAGCCATTCATGGTAAAATGGGTTGATATAAGTTATACTCTTAACATGATAGTCAACTAGACTGCTCAAAATGCATAAAACCTAATTTATTTCCACAATTTAATCATATTTGATTCATATTATTATTTGTAAACTCAAGACAAAATAGATGGTTTTCTAACTTATCACATTACAAACCGATATCCAACCTCATTTTAAAAAAGATTATTGTTTCATTTGGTTTTTCCAGTTATATTTAATATGCTAATTATTTCCAAAAAGTAAAAATAAATAAACCAAATGTGCTGCCAACCTAACGGAACCCGTTCCTACGTCAACCACCGACTGTTTTGCAACCTCTAGATGGTTGGTTGCCAGGAGGAACCAAGTTAAATTCTTTAAGAAGTCGAAGAAAAATAATCAGAAAACGAACATCAATTTAGTTCAAATCTACATGAACTTAATATAAATGAAGATACAATTTGGAATGCAGTTAAATAATGAGCAGTAAACAAATTTAAAAAATTTTTTAGGTGGGAGGTACCAACCTCCAACCATTCATCCATAGATGCATCAACGGTCCGAGTTCCAGTTTCCACCTTTGGCGCCTTCTTCGTTTTCTGAGTAAAAAGCAGCCAAATTCAAAACCAAGAAAGATGAGTAATCACCTCAAGAAAGATGAGTAATCTGCAGATATTTTGACGTCAACAAAATACAAGTATTAAACTGATAATCATTCAGATTATCCCCATTTTCGTTTTTTCTATGAAGAATTCAACATTTTCTTTTGTGAGTCCCATTTATATGATTTGATGAGGAATAAAGACATGAACCACAAAATGAAGAATAAAGGCAAATAATACAGATAAGCTGAAAACTAGGTATACATAAAAATGGGTGTTTGGAATAGTGTTTTGAAAGGATTATTTTATATAAAATAATAATAAGTTGAATAGCTGATAATCACCTGTAATAAACAGGTCTTAGGATATAGAATTTACATGTGCGTTTATCAATTGAAGTCAAACACTTGTGTATTGAGTATTTTAAAAATAGTGATAGTTAAAAAATAATGCATAGAATGATTGAAAAGGACTTCCCAATAATACCTTGGAAAGATTTTGTATCTGACCACGAACCCACAAGCCGAGGAAGACAAGAAGAGAAATTCCGAGCGAAACTAGAAAGACTGTCTCCATGCTGACTAGACCACCTGCTTCAGTAACTTCAATGGTGCCATTGTAGAATGTATTCTGATATGGTAGTTGGTCTATCTCATAAACTATTGTTCCAACAAGATCAAATGTTCCAGCCTTCAATGCAACAAAAAAAAGGTTAGCTGAAAAGAAATTTTAACCCATTTACTTGTAAATGGGTTGATTCATGTTATGTTTTCTCTCCAATGGGTGATAAAAAAAATAGCTAGAAAATAAATGGGTTGGAAGTATCACAAAGTGTACTATATTACTTTTAACGCATAAAACCTCATATCATTTCATTTTAATAATTAGATTATTATGGGCACAATATAAGACATCAACCAACCTGGGCCCAAAAAAATTTAATTTTTTTATATTATATATATATATTTTTAAAGAATAGTTATAGCCCATAATCCAATCAAAAAGTTTAACCCAATTATCTCCCAGATACAATTCTTTAGGCCCATTTTCATTAAACTAATTTATTAGTTATAGCCGATTTCATGAACCCAATTAAAAGGCCTTCCCAAAGTACAAAAACCCAAATCCCAATCGGTTAGCTGTTAGCTATTACGGTGTCATTCTAATACCATGATTTTGCTATGTTTATTGCTAAAACGTTTGTCTTCGTTTAAAAAAAGTAGTTTATATTATTTTGTTCATTGGGCCCAGAGGCCTTTTCTTCCGGCTTGTCCAGGGCACTAAAATCCTTAGAACGGGCCCTGCCCGCCCCCCTCCTTTTTTTCCACTGCTAGTAAATAGTGGTGAATGACTGCAAAGTGTCAGATCTACCTGTAAAAATTTGCTGACAGCGAATATATAAGGGAAAGCAGCTTGAACTGAAGGAGGAACAGATGCATTATTGAAAACCTGTCAAAATAAATAACGTATGAATGAGATCAAATCAATAGGTGATCATTGATCAACATTGTAAGGACATCAAAATAATAGTCCAGATTATAGACAATAAATAAACAAAATTGTCAACAGAGCAGAAGGTGGTTGGTAAATACATCTTTTAAGCAAGACTTCATGTTATAACAGATATCTTTTCAAAAATGCAAACATATATATGGGGGTGTTCAGATGTGCATTTTGATTTTTGAGGGTAATAGATGTGTTTTTGATGTTGTTTATATGTTTGGAAAACTTTTAAGAAAATTATTGAAAAGCTGATAAAAAAGGACATTATTGTGAAAGAACATATTAAATTAAATGGGAGTAAAATGGTCTTGTATTAGGTTTTAACAAAGGGTAAAAAAGTTAATTTAATTTACCCTAATATAAAGTTAGTGTTACATCCGGCATGGAATTGATTATATATGAACATTTATTACCTGAGCAGAGAGATTCTGAACCAGCATACGATGATCAAAAGGAAGATGAACACTAGCATGAACTGCAAGAACCTTTACGGTTTGATCACCTAATCATTAAGCAACAGAAGAAAGTGAGATCGCTTCTGCATAATATACAAAATCACAACTAGCACTGAAGTATACAAATCATGGCAATAACTGATATCCTCAAACGAATATAAAAAATTAATTGATAATGAACCATTAAGATCAGATAACCAACTATGTAGGGGATGGATGCATTCTTGCTGCTTCGGTTGTAGCAATTTCGATATATCAAAAAGAAGCATTCTTATATACTATTGAAATATTTAAGTTAAAAATATAACAAGTTATATTTTATCAACAATTAGAACATTTTTTTAAAAAGAATTTGTTAACATTTTTATCTTTATACTATAGTTATATCGTATTATTAAATAGCTTTGCTACAGCTGGTTCTAAACAATCAGATAGTTAGAACCAGAATCATTTTACCCAAACCCTACAAAGAAAAAAAAGACTTGAAGTGTAGTAAGTTTTATACTGCACATTCAAACAACTCCAAGACTTGTGAAAAACAAGCAACGCAAACACCACTTAAAGAATAGAATGTTACCATCATTTTTCAATCCAATTAAAATCTCTGTCTCTTTCCCTGCCACTACTGCTGTAGACAAGAAGAAAACAACATATGTTAAGGAATTTATCACAAGAGACAAAAAATGTTTCACAAGAAAAATTCTTGAAATAAACTTATTTGCAAATAAATCTTGATATCTAACTAAAAAAGAATGTAATAAAATAAAATTTACTTACTTTTAGCAGCATTCTTTGGGAAAACACATACTGTTTCCACACCTGGAGCTGGACTATAATTCCCACCACCAAAGTCCTGAACATCATCACCAACAAATCCAAGATCTCCTCCTTCCTCAACCGTTTCAGTGACCAGATCCGCATCTTCTGAATCTGACTCAGACTGACACCTGGCAACTACGGAGCAACATCGTCAGTTAACACAATCTCAAATTATAAACATAAACATGTGATTATCAACACCTACAGAGTAGATGTGGCAAATGAGCAGAACGGTAACGGCTCAAAATATAGCATTTAGTGGGGGTCAAGATGGGTCAATTCGGGTTGGCAAACTGGCAAACATTTTCTATATGTTTTTTTTTTCAAAATTCTAAAATTATTGATGTGCAATACATAAGTACAAGAAATTTGTAATTACAAGACAACCTAACTTTGTCCAACAAATCAATTTAGAAGCTTTTATGCAATTGACTTTGAACCCTCTTGACACGTTTAACCCATCTCCTATATTTTTCTTTAACTCAACCGATTTGACCAGCTACAGATCAACATAAGCAAAATCAACCCATATTATAGATTAAAGTGTCAAATGTTGCCACATATCATTGAGACAGATCATGATTTAAGAAATAAAAACTTAAAACAAGCACTCAACATTTATACAATCAAACCGATTACCAAGTTAGACAACTAACGAGCTTCGTAAATTTACGAAACAGATTCAATTTCACACATGTTCCCAAATAATTATGCTAAATTCTTCAATTTTGCAAGTAAGATTGCAAGAACCATAACTTCTGAAACCGGCTCATGTAGTCAACAACCAGCTAAACGAAAGAAACAATCCAGTTAAGACTAGTAATCAGCAGGTTCAAGTAGCGTATAGAGCAAGTAAATTACTTTCACAGCTAAAGAAATTACAAAGCTCCACAAATTCTAGTAAAAATTCAAGAGCAACTACAGATTACTAAGCTTACGAGATACAGTGACAGATCTGTAAACATTAAATGTATAAGAAATTTATACATGGAAGTTACTACAAATAATCGTGAGTGAATCTAATAAATAGGAAAAAGGATCGATTTCATCAAAAGGTAGATATGAAGTTAGATCAGAGATGAGATGGAACCTTGAAGGAAGAAAGAAGAGGATAGAAGAAGAAGGAGAGCGATGATGAAGGAAACCCTAATTTTCGCCATATTGAGTGGAGGTGCAAGATTCAACAGCGATACAATCGAGTGGTTTTTGGCTTGTTAGGTTTGGTATCGGGTGTTAACATTAAATTATTTTTGTTTGGATCTGATTTAAGCACCTAAAATCATGCCAAACTAGGGGTGTGTTTTTAACCCGAATCTAAACATTGAACACGAACAAAATCAATCCAAATCCAATTAAGGACTACCTCAAGCAACCCAATCCGATTATTACATTAACTCGAACCTAATTTTTTATAAATGGTTCGGTATTTGGGTTGATTTTGTGAGATTCGGGTCAACCCGATTAACCCGAATATTAGTTTTTAAAAAATTCCCAAGATTTATATATGTGTGTGTGTATTTATACGTGTATATTATGCTTCTGATTACAAGATTTGAAAACATGATTTTTTAAACTTTGAATTTCATTGTTATGGTTTAATTTTATTATGTGAACTTTAAAGATAATCAAAATATAATATTCTTTAACATTTGAATATGCATAATAAAATGAACATAAATATGTAAAAACTTTCGGATCAAGATAATAAATAAAATTTTATATTGATAACACATGATAAATCTCATACACGCATTTTGATCACATACATACTGCCTACACAAACATCTGAGAGTAAGTATTATTTTGACCATGCATAATTTTATAAAATGTTAGTGGTTTTTATATAATTTGATTTTTTGTTTTATAAAAAAACATAAGTATTATTTTATAAGGGTTTAAACCTTAAGATTTATTAGTTTATATAAGGCTTTTATACATTATTGAGAGTTTTTGTTTGTGTGTGTCGTATGTATGAGTACATGTGTGCATGTGTGCATGTGCATGTGTGTGCATGTGTGAATACATGAATATTGGTTTTTATTTTATTATGAATTTGGTTGGATTTTGCTAGATCACTATAGGTAAAATTTATAGAATTTGGCTAAATTAGAAGTTACTTCTTACAAGTTATTCTTGATTTGATTAAATTACACATATAATTTATTAAATATTAGTTAAACAAAATTTAAAGTATTATTTATTTTTATAAATACTCATGTCTTTTAAGTTTTAATATATATAAGTGTTTTTATGCTTAAATCTTTTGCTATTTATTATTTATTATTGATTACTTATATCTTGCAGTTTTCATAATTATGATTATACAAGTTAATTTGATGATCACTTGTTATATCAAGGGTTATGGGTTCATTTAATTAAATTTGATGATCAGTTCATAATACTAACACAACGATACAGGTTTTGATACTTCATACTCGGCTCTTTAATTTGGTAATACGACATTTCCATACGCACAACATATAGAGTAACTTATTTTAGCATGATTTTTTACTCCCCTATTTGCATCTTCCTTTCATTTGCATCTTCCTTTCATATTTTTGCAGTCAATATTTGATAAATCACATATTGATGATCATGATCAAGTTGATCTATAAACAGAAGTAAAGTGAATACTTATTAATTATAAAAATAACGTTGACATAAATAATACATTTGGAGATGCCTGTACAGATATCTTTATTATTTTGTGCATTATGATCGCTTGTTTCTTGTGTCAGTTCTGTTGTAATTATTTCTCTCGTTGTAAGAGACTTTTGTTTCAATTTATGCTTTCGTGACGGCAACTTAGATGAAGATAAATTTGTTGTACATGATGACGCAAGGGTAGTAAAAAACGGTCTAAGGTATAGATGATATCTCCGTTTTGTAGATGATAGTGACGTTATGAGCTCATTTGTAGTATCTACAATTATAATTACACTTTTAAAGTTAATAAAAATGGTTATATACTTATAATACGTTATAAATGAAAAAATATATTTAAGATTATCATAAATGGTGAGTAAAAGTAAATGAGAAAATAAAAACTCACTTTTTCTTTATAAAGAGAGTGAACATGAAGCATTATTATTTGGAGATACACTTTGCATTGTTGAATGCTGAAAAATTAAAAAAATAATTAACTATAACATTTTATTTGTCACCTGAGAAATAATATATATAAGAAATGATGTAATAATAAAATATTAATTGTTGATGAAAATAGTTTTCTATAATAGTATTCATGATATACATGTTCCTTAGGTAATTGAATCTAAAAAATAGGAAAAATATTACCTACGTAATTTGAAGTTAAGTTAGAAGATCGAGGCATGGAAGGAGACAGAATGTTTTTTGAGTTGAACATGTTTTGTTTCTTCCAATCCAAATATAATTTTCTGAGCTTTCTCGTATGTGTTTAGTCATGATTTTGCAAAGTAATATATAAATGAGTAGGAGTAAAAACGTAAAGTAAATTATGGTGATAACACAAAATATAATCTGTATAAGAGTAAACATACAAATTGCATTGTTAATTCTAATTAACAGTGAAGTAAAATAAACGTTTAAGAAGGAACATATGTAATACCCTTTGAAATATCAGTGAACGGTCTTCTATGCAGTTGGCCTACAAAACCACAAAAGGAAAAACAGTCAAGCGTATTATGTTAACAGTTATATAAGTCGACCATGGGTGTATTTAAGGGTCTTTAAATTCAAATATAAATAATTATAAAGTTTAGAAATTGAATGATTGAAATTGATTTAAAAGTACATATCATATATTGACGGTTTGATAATAAACGAAATTGGTTAATTATTGGATTGAGTAGATGATGATGGTCACTTTTGTTTTTCTGAAAAAAAAAATAGTAAATACTATGGTACAATTATCAAATACTAACAAATAGTAAGTAGTTGTTGGCATTATGAATTTTCTTAGATAAAAACTGATACTAACAAAATACTCTTATTAGTGTTATAGTTCATTGGATTTATTATATTATTGAATAACTAAATTACATGTAATAATAGGATAATATATAACATAAGAATAATAGTAGGAAGTGAAGAAGACACGTAAAGTAGTTTGAATCTTAAAAACATTTATTAGATGGCTTACGTACAATAAACTGTTCAAATATAACAGAAATAGTAAAATATACTAATTAAACTAAAATTCAAGCATAAATAATAACAATGTAACAAAATCCAACAACGTAGTTAAATAAACATGAAAAATACAAAAATTGTAGCAATCAGTACCGACATAATTTTAAAAGGTTTAAAACATAGAAGAAGGGGTCATTTCTCGATTTTTGGAATCAAAACTTTTTGCTTTTCGTTTGATTTGCCAGAAACGTCGGTCAATGAACGAGATTTGGTGGACGAATGACCTGGAACTTCATCGTCATCGTAATTCTCCACAAGATTATGCTTTTAATGCAGCAGTGCTTTCATCTTGGGTATGACATACGCTCTTACTTGTGCATGGGACCAAATTTGAGACTGGTGTAGCATTGTCTTCAGTGACAGAAACAACATCCATTTACTTCAATATTAACAAATATAACAAATTCATATAAATGAAGAAAAATAAACTTTTTAAAAATAATGTTTGTATTAAATAATCAATTGATTTAGGAAATGATTATATATGTATTATATAACATCGTACCTCAAAGTTGATAGTATCCTCAGATTGAAATTCTCCGGACATGCGTGCTAAGAAATCAGAGATTTCTTGGTATGATACAATGAAAATTAATTTTGTTAGTACATAGAAAGACAAATACAACCTATTGACTCTTCAATAACTTATATTTATTTATTATAAATTTGGATGATTAAAACTTAAATGAATTCCAAAATCATGTTAGTATGATATTTAGCAAAATTAAGAATTGTATTTATGTTGCCATCATATTATGAAATGGCAGCCATATTTGGAATTGTTGATTTGTTCACGGATGCATTTTTTTCAAAAGGAATTACACGCATACCAAACACGGTTATATAAATGGACCAACTGGAAATAACATCCAACTATTAAAACAGGAATGAAAGATGTAATCCCTAATTCACGAAGAATTTTAAAATGTAATAACCATAACTTGTGGTAACTTATATTTATTATTTCAAGAACATGTGTTGAAATATTTAGACTATGCATTTGATAACATGCTTTACACCAAGGAATAATCAAATTTAAAATCCTAACAGAATACCTAAGGTGTAAAAGACATTTAATATACAACTCTTGTAAAATAGATAATAGGTTACCTTATTAAGCTTCTTTTGAAGTTCATAAAGAGTCGTCTTGTCTTGAGTTAATTGGAAATGGTGTAAATCTTGCAGTTGTTTTCCAAATTTTATTTGTGAGTTCAACCTTAAACCTGAATATCTGATCTACAAGTGTAAGGTTATATTAGAAGGCTGATGCAACCAAAGAAGCCAAAACAACCAAGGAGCTTCCTGCATGCATGCATTGATGTACAAGGTAGAAGTTACTTCGGAAGTTTTACACTCATCACGGAAATTATTCTAAGTGTAAAATCTTCCGAAGCCAAAGACCAAATCTTCCGAAGCCAAAGATGAAGTCTTCCGAAGCTTCAAAGACAAAGTCTTCCGAAGCCAATGAAGTGAAGACTGATTTCTTCCGAAGACAGAGAAGACATGTTTTCTCTGATGTACTTTTACATAAAGCTGACTTACTTTCCGCTGCAACTCTGATGACTCACCAACTTATACAAGTTGGTGAAAAGGTCCACGCTTTAGTAAACTGTTGATTATGGTCTTGAGTCTGTAACTTCCTACTTTGTACCTTTTATCCTTTTTGTAATATATTAGGATGTGAGCTATGGCATGTCACAGTCACTAGTCAAAATGCAATATGCCTTTTGGCTTTACATTGATCTTGTTGTCTAGATTAGTGTTTCCAGCTGGCCTTTAAAGTATGGCCGGCTGTAGGATGTAGTATAAAGTATCTCAAGTCCTTATATTTCTTTTCATGCTTTATAACACTTGTAAAAGAACTTGAGAGCAATATACAACATTCTTGAAACCATACTTATCTTGTTTTTGTTCTTAGTTCTATCTCATTGTTTACTTGTGTTCTTAGTATCATTCATATAAACCCAGTTCCCTATTTGATCTGTTAAGTGTTCTAACACTCTCCTCATTATGAGACTGATTGTATTGACCATCCCTTAACCGGTCCTGCAATTGGTATCAGAGCATTTTAGGCTCTTGATTGTAAGATCTCACCATCTTAAATCCCTTCAATTTCACAAACCACTTAACAACTCAAATGGCAGCTATCATAAAGGCTGATATGGAAACCGGGTTTATGACAAAGTCTCCACTGATCACTCCTGATGACTTTGATACTTGGTGCCAAAGAATGGAAGGCTTCATCAAGTCTCAAGACTCCAGGATATGGGGATTTGTTTTCTATAAACCTCATGTACCATCCACCTCTTTATCCGCTGCTGGTGGTGGTATGTTGAGATTGTGGATACTTCAATGGATGTTGGAGTAACTGTTGAAGTTGTGGTAACTCCAACAATCAGTAGAGTTCAGCCCTTTATGTGGTTGAAAGGGATTGTAGAGAACCACACCATCATCTCATCTACTACCCTAACAACTCACAAAAGGGTTCTTTCATCACCTTCCTGGAGACACCAAGAGAGAGCTACATCCAAGGAAGCCCATTCCAAGAGACAAGCTCTTCACAAACCTTTGTGTCTACTGTTGAAAGCACAGACAACCTTCTCTTTACCCTTGAAGACCTGGACTGTATCCATTTAGATGATCTTGAGTACATGGAAATAGTCCAGCAGATGGCTCTTCTCACTCACAGAGCCAAGAAGTTTTACATGAGGACAGGGAGGAAGTTTCCTAGCAATGCAACTAGTGGAAAAGTTTGGGCTGGACAAAAGCAAAGTAAAGTGTTACAACTATAACCAAATGGGACACTTTGCTAGAGAGTGCAAGGCACCAAAGACAAATGGTGGCCAAGCACAAACCAGACCAAACTACATTGATGGAGCTTTCCAGAATGAGAAGCCCAAGCAGTAAGCTGCAGTTGCTGTTGAAGAAAGAGGCTTTGACTGGAGCTTTCAGGTTGAGGATGCATCTCCAAACCAAGCATTGATGGCAGATCATGAAGAAGCTAAGGTATCGGAACATCTTTGTACACCTGAATGTATTGCTAAAGTTAACTGATATAGGTCCTATAACTTAGAGATGAGATTTGATCTTGAGTCCTTAAACATTTTAAAAGCTGATTTCAAAAGAGCTGAAATGATTACAAACTCAAAATAGAAGATTTTAAAAAAACTATTTCAACTCTTAAGCATGAACATACCAACTACAGGACTAAAAAAAGATCACATCACTAAGTTAACTGAATGCCAGGCTGAGCTTGTGATCAGCAAAGCCAGGGCAGAAAAACGTGTTCTTGAAGAAGAGACCTTTAAGAACATGATATCCTCATCCTTGTATGCAAAAGTTTGTTATCAGAATAAGCAGGGACTGGGATCTACTGAGATAGCTCCTCCACACACTCTATTGTCTGTAAGATCTCCAAGGTGTGGAACTTGTGAAGATGAGCTTCCCTTCATAGACCCCATTGATGAAGAGGATGAAGAGGAGAGAGTGAAGGATGATTCTAAGAAGAGTGAAGAAGATAATACTAAAAAGGGTCACTATTCTCCTGAGAAGAGAAAAGAATCTGGGATGACCAAGTATAAGAGGAAGAACTTGATCAGGAAAGCAAAGAGAAAATCAATGAAGACTCAAGAGATCAAGGCCACTTTCAACTCTAAGCAGAAACAAGTGATTATCTTTGCAGGATTTGAAGTGGTGAAGGCTGAAGACTCAACTATGAACTTTAGTATCAGGAGTTCTAGTTCATGTCCAACTCATTCCAGCAAAGAGAATAAGGCTGATCAGCTGTGTACCACTGCTACACAGCCTGAACCATCTAGTTTCGAGAGCAAACCTCAACCTAAGAAGCTTGCTGCATCATCTGTGAAGATGAAGATGGAGGTGGAAAGTGATCAAGTTTAGTCTTTCTCTCAAAAAAGGACTCTCAGAAGGAAACAAAAGGATTTCCTTAAAACCTTCTAAGAGGAAGAAAAACTAGCTTCGGAAGGAAAATCTTTTCCTTCGGAAGCTCTAAGGTGAAAAAGAATTCCTTCAGAAGAAATTGGTCTCGGAAGAAATGAATGCTTCCGATATACTGAAGCCTGCTGCAGTGAAAGCAAGATCTTCCGAAGGTCCAGTCTCTAAAACTTCTGAAGTTTGTCAAAACTTTCGAGGTGTTGAATGTCAAGTACAATCTTTCAAAGATGGTGTGGAAGATGAAGAAAGACCAAGTGACTGAATGTTCTTCATCAGCAACAGCTAATGATCACTTACTGTTACATTGTCTTCAAATCACTTTGATAAGCCCAAGACCAATGCTTGGGTTTTCCAAATGGGACAGATAAAGCCCGGCATCTTCAAGACTATGAGGAAGCCAACTACAAGCTTCTTAGGGTAGAATCGGCCCTTGTCCTAAAAATGTTAGAGCTCATTGCTCAAGGTGACAGCCTAGCAGCATCAGCTAGTGTTAAACCTAAGCTTTCTACTTCCCAACCACCAATACAGCCAAAAATAACCATCACCTACCAAAGAAAATCCAAACGAACCCCTGCACATGCTACTCAGTTTATGCAGACCCCTATATCATCACCCATATAGAAGGAAGTGGACACTGGAGCTCCCACTTCTCCTAAGGAGAAAACCACTCCCATCTCACCAATGATCAGTGCTGAGGTTCCTCATGCTCAGCCTGATGAGCTCACAACCCCTACAGCCTTAAGTCTTCACTCAGAGTCTCAAAACTCTAATGAACAACCTTTAGGGAAAAGTTACCAACCCCAGCCTCTTGATCTAAACCAACCAATCCCGAACCTTGAATTCTATGATGATGAAGAAATGGGCTTCAATGAGTATCATGAGTTTCTCTTCTCCTCTCCTACTCAAGGAGAGATGAGTACTCCTGTTTTTCCCATGTCTAGCCCACATCATCCATATACTACTAAGGTAGATCTCCCTGAACTTGTTCAGGAGGTCCATATGGAAGAGGCTCTCACTTCAGCAAGTGATTACATCATTCAGACCTCAACCATGGCAACCCAGCCTCTTGACACTTCTCTTGAAGTTGTCATGATGCAGGGGAAATCCAACAGCCAAGAACAAAGTACTGGTGATGAGGAAGAAGACCTTGGTCCTATTCTGTCATCCCCCCATGATTCTTCTGATAAAGATGAGGGGAGTCTGAAACTAAAGGTGCAAAAACTAACAAAAACATGCACCTATTTAGTCTCAAAGATAAGTCACCTGGAATCTCAGGTGACTGTCTTACAAAGAAAGGTCAATGACCAGCAACTTGAGATCACTGATCTCAAGGGCAATAACCTGTGGATGTGACAGACCCAACCCCAAGCTCACCTATGTAAGAAGGTGATGCTACCAAAAAGGGGGAGAAAGTCCAAACAATCACAGAACCTAGGATTTCTTCACAGAGTATGGACTTTGATGATTTACCATCCTCACTTGCAATGATCCATACTTAGCAACCTCCTCAAGTCTACATGGATGTGGACTTACTTGCCTAAGTCTACATGAATGTGAACTCACTCATACAAAGTGTGTTTGAGGAAGGTATTCCCAGAGCTATGCCTACCCCATCTCATCACTCTGAGAATCAAATCATAGGATGGAGGGATGACACTAATAGAAGAGCTCTAGTCATCTCTAGATCTCAGGGTCAACAGGAAATTTTCAACTTTTTCAACCTGAGCTTCTGTAAGAGCATCCATCTGATTGATCTTCCACATGTCAATCCAAGTCAAAACAGACAAGCTGCAAGATTAGCAGATAGGATTCAAGAAAGGGTGTTTGAAGACTATAAGCTGATGTCAAGACTATATAGACAGAGGCTAGCAAGCAAGACTTTTGGTCAACTGGATGTTGAGGTGGACCCTAAGATTAGCTTTGAAGAGGAAGCCTTGACTGAAGGCCCAGAAGTTGTACCTGTGAACCTTGAGACAGGAACTTCTTCAGAACCCATTACCCTCAGTAAGTCACCAGCTGGTGAAAGTGCTTCACAACCTCTCTCTAGCCAGAGCTTGACTGCTGAATCAAGCAATGAAGGCCAAAGCTTTCTCCACCCTGACTCACCAAGGCCTATGAGTGACAAAGGGAAAAGAAAATTGACTTCTGAGGAGATTAAGGAGGAGGAAAGAGAGAGGAAGAGGAAGCTATGGGGAGAAAGTTCAAGAGAGTCTCCAGGTTTCATGTAAGCTACCATCAGGGCTGCCCCCAGGCTAAATACTCAGGATGATGAGTTGAGGGCAGCCAAGATAAACTACTTGGGGACCAGAAACTACAATGTAGATGAACTACTCTCTCTCCCCTTAGAAGTTACAAAGTCAAGAGCCATTATCCAAAAGAGCCAAAAGAAGTCTGCTGACAGACAAAGGATGATGAGCTTCTTGAAGCTGTATGGATTCTCCGAAAAGAGGCTTGGTACAATGTCTCTATCCACTATGGATGAGCATATTAGAGTGATCAAGCAGAAGATTAAAAAGGGAGAGCTTGTTGACTTGCATTCTCCACCAAGTCCAGCTCAACCTAAGGTTGTCAAGGTTGAACCCCCTGAGACAACACAACCTGGACCTAGGGTTGAATCTCAGCTAACTTCATCTTTTGATCCATAGCAGGGTCCTCTTCACTCTCCTTCTGAACCTGTGAGAGAAGAGAACCCAACTAAGAAGTGAACTTTTGGTAGCATTGGCCTAGGGGGAGTTTGTTGGATCATATGAGGCTGATGCAACCAAAACAACACTTAGTGCATTTTGAAGTACAATTGAAGAAGACTTCCGAAGACAAAGCTGTTCTTCTGAAGACAAATTGAAGATTTTCCGAAGCTTAAGTATGAAGAACTTCCAAAGGAAAACTAAGTCTTCCAAGACTAAGTAGTTTTCCTTCTGAAGTATATGAAGAACTTCCGAAGGTAGAACCAAGTCTTCCGAGACCAAGTAGTTCTCCTTTCGAAGCATTCACACTTAGAAGATCCAAGACAAAGTCTTCCGAAGAATGAAGTCATGAAGACTTGCAGAAGACTCGGAAGAAGTTGATTCTTCCGAAGTATAAATGGCCTCGGAAGAACTTATTCTTCTGAAGCCATTTTGCCTTCAGAAGAATCAACTATGAACCAGTGGACATAAGTATGGGTTGTCTGACATCCGCTGCCAACTCTGATACACTGATGGCGCTTTCCCAGGCCCATGTAGTTGACCATACTTTAATCCACTATTCACCTTTATTAGTTAGTACAGTTACCATACTTAGTTGGTGACAAAAGGTAAGTCATGGACCTGTCATGACTACCTAATCTAGGATAATATTTTATCCATTTCATATATATTCTCTCTCAATGGTTTCCCTCTTCCACTATCTTCTTCATCTGAAAATCTTCTAACTTAAATTCACCCACAAACTTCCCTTGTTCTTCTCTTCCTTCACAACAAAGCTACCTCAAAATGGCCAACCTTTATCGTAGAAACCAACCCGATTTCTCCATGCAACTTCACAGGCAACATAATCAAGTTGCTCTGTTGAACTCTGAGAAAGATCCTAGTTTCTCAGAGGTTTGTCGCTTTCTCACTCTATCGAACTACTTCACATCCCTCACCATCGATCGTCCACTCTATGAGGACCAGCTGTTGGAATTTTGGAGGACCTGTCAAGAGGTCAACATGGATGGGGAAAAGGCACTATCCGCCATAGTGCAGGGGAGGACAATCTTCATCACTCTAGCATCCATAAACTCACATCTAAGGTTGGATGATGTCGAAGGTGATTTGTCCTTCTCCAAGTCTGCTGTTAACCATACCTTTGGTCAGATGGGCTATGAAGGGGATTTCTCTGTCAAGACCTTCAGGAAAGGGAAGGTTTCCTCTCAATGGAAATACCTCCTCCATGTCATCATTCACAGTCTATCTAACAAGCATGGAGGATGGGACCAAGTTATAGAGGACCTATCCTACATAGTCCATGGGATGTTTCAGGGAGTCAAGTTCAGGTATTTAAATTTTATGTATATTAATTTACTTACAAACTTGGACTTCTTAAAATATTACATGTTCTCTAGATATGTCCAAGCATATTCTCAACTGTGAACTAGGCTCACAATTGAGGGGAACAGGTAATGTTTTAAAATTAGGACAGATGAAGCCCGACATCTTCAAGAATATGAGAAAGGCAACTGTTGGCTTTTCAGGGGTAGAAACAGCCATTGTCCTAAAAATGTTAGAGCTTATTGCTCAAGGTGACAACCTAGCAGCATCAGCTAGTGTTGAACCCACACCTTCTACTTCTCAACCCCCTATACAGCCACAAATAACCATCACCTACCAAAGAAAATCCAAACAAACCCCTGCACATGCTACTCAATTTGTGCAGGCCCCTATACTACCACCCATACAAGAGGAAGTGGACACTAGAGCTCCCACTTCTCCTGAGGAGCAAACCACTCCCATCTTACCAATGATCAGTACTGAGGTTTCTCATGCTCAGCCTGATGAGCTCATAACCCCCCAAGCCTTAAGCCTTCACTCAGAGTCTCAACACTCTTGTGAACAACCTTCAGGGGATAGTTCCACCCTCAGCCTTTTGATCTAAACCAACCCATTCCAAACCTAGAATTCTATGATGATGAAGACATGGGATTCAGTGAGTATCACGAGTCTCTCTTTCCCTCCCCTGCTCAAGGAGAGATGAGTACTCCTGTTTCTCTCCTGTCTAGCCCATATCATCCACCTGCTATTGAGGTGGATCTTCATGAACTTGTTCAGGAGGTCCATATGGAAGAGGCTCTTCCTTCAACAAGTGATTACATCATTAAGACCTCAACCATAGCAACCCAACCCATTGACACTTCACTTGAAGCTGTCATGGTGCAGGGGAAATCCAGCGGCCAAGAACAAAGTGCTGGTGATGAGGAAAAAGACTTAGGTCCTATTCTCTCATCCTCCCGTGATTATTCTGATAAAGATGAGGGGAATATAAGACTAAAGGTGCAAAAGCTGACTCAAACATGCACCTATTTAGTCTCCAAGGTTAGTCACTTGGAGTCTCAGGTGACTACCTTACTAAAAAGGGTCAATGATCAGCAACTTAAGGAACAACTAGCTGGCAGACCTTTAAGGAGGACTCAGCCAGGAACACAAGAACCTGTGGATGTGATAGACCTAACCCCTAGTTCACCTATGCAAGTTGTTGATGCTACCAAAAAGGTGGAGAAAGTTCAAGCAATCACAGAACCTGGGAGTTCTTCACAAAGTATGGACATTGAGGATTCACCAACCTCACTTGCAATTGTCCATACTCAGCAACCTCCTCAAGTCCATATTGATATGGACTCACTCAATCATAGTCTGTTTGAGGAGGGTATTCCAAGAGCTATGTCTACCCCACCCCATGATGCTGAGAATGAAATACTTGGGTGGAGGTATGATGCTAACAAGAGAGCTCTGATTTTGCATAGACTTTAGGGGCAGCAAGAGGTTTTTAATTTTCAGACCTTAAAGTTCTGTGATAGTCTTCCTCTAGTCCTAATCAAAACAGGCAAGCTGGCAGACTGGTTGAGAGGATTCAAGACAGGATTGTTGAAGAGTTTAGACAAAGAAGAAGACAAAGGCTAACAGGCAATGTCATTGGTCAACTGGATGTTAACGTGGAACCTAAGATTAGCTTTGTAGGGGAAACCTTGATTGAAGGCCCAGTGATAGACCCTGTGAACCTTGTTACAAGAACTGCTTCAATATCATCAACCCTTAGTGAGGCACCAGCTGGTGAAGGTGCTTCACAACCTCTCTCTGGCCAGAGCTTGATTGCTGAACCATACAATGAAGGCCAAAGATCTATCCACCCTGAGTCACCAAGTCCTGTGCGTGATAAAGGGGAGAGGAAGATGACCTCTGAGGAGATTGAGAAGGAGGATAGAGAAGAAGAGGAAGCTAAGGGGAGAGAGTTCAAAAAGGTCTCCAGGGTTCATGGAAGCTACTATCAGGGCTACCCCCAGGCCGAACACTTAGGATGATGAGTTGAGGGCAGCCAGATTAAACTACATGGGGACCAAAAACTACAACATAGATGAACTCATCTCTCTTCCCTTAGAGCAACTCAATGAACTAGCAGACATAGAGCTGTTAAAGGAGAGGAAGGAGGCAGAGGATGCAGAATTGCTCCTAAAAATCAAGGAAGAAAGGAGACATAAAAGGCTCTATAAGCATGCTCCTATCCTTTTCCCAGTTCAAGAAAGTCCTAAGAAAGAGGCTGTGGCAACTGAACAACCTCAGGTAGACAAGGAAGCTGATAGACAAAACATGATTAGCTACCTAAGTGCCACAGGTCTCTATTAGGCATCTGCACTTCTTCCCTTATCATATGAATATGTTGAATTCGAGTATCTTAAGCAGCTGAAGCAACAAGTTATCAAAGAACGAAAGGCTGCTAAGAGAAAAATAAGGGAAGAAGCTGCAAAGTCAAGAGCCATCATCCAAAAGAGTCAAAAGAAGTCTGCTAATAGGCAGAGGATGATGAGCTTCTTAAAGCTATACGGATTCTCCAGAAGGAGGCTTGGTCCAATGTCTCTATCCACTATGGATGAGCACATTTTAGTGATCAAGTAGAAGATTAAAAAAAGAGAGCTTGTTGACTTGCATTCTCCATCAAGTCAAACTCAACCTGAAGTTGAGATAAAGGTTGAACCCACTGAGACAACACAACCTGAGCCTATAGCTGCATCTCAGCCAACTTCATCTTCTAATCCACATCATGGTCAAAATCCCTCTACTTCTGACCTTGTAAGGGAAGAGGACCCAACTGAGAAAGACACAACAAGTCAACCTGGTGCTGGAGGCTAGTCTTCTTAGTTAAAGACTGCAAAGAGGAGGAAAAAGATGGCCAGGAAGAGTGTTTCTAAGAAGAAGTCAAAGGCATCCACCTTTACACCTCAGGATGAGTTAGAGCATATTGAGGTAGTGCAAGAAGAGGATGCTCAACCAACTCCAATTCAAGTAGAGCCTCTTACAACTGAAGACCCATCTATCCTAGACTTTTGCTACTAATCCAGACAGGTGGTATGTCATCAGAGATCAAGGAGGTCAAGATGTCTATTTCTGGCAAGACATGCTTGATCTTCCTCTACATGATCTCCATGACATGAGAAGATATTATGAGAGTCTGAGGGATCCTGACCAGATGATGAAGAAAGGTATGATCTTAATCCTAATGAGGACTGTCAACATCTGAATAACTTCTCTGTTTTGGTAGCATAGCCTAGGGGGAGTTTGTAAGGTTATATTAGAAGGCTGATGCAACCAAAGAAGCCAAAACAACCAAGGAGCTTCCTGCATGCATGGATTGATCTACAAGGTAAAAGTTACTTCGGAAGTTTTACACTCATCACAGAAATTATTCTAAGTGTAAAATCTTCCGAAGCCAAAGACCAAATCTTCCGAAGCCAAAGATGAAGTCTTCCGAAGCTTCAAAGACAAAGTCTTCCGATGCCAATAAAGTGAAGACTGATTTCTTCTAAAGACAGAGAAGACATGTTTTCTCTAATGTACTTTTACATAAAGCTGACTTACTTTCCGCTGCAACTCTGAAGACTCACCAACTTATACAAGTTGGTGAAAAGATCCATGTTTTAGTAAACTGTAGATTATGGTCTTGAGTCTGTAACTTCCTACTTTGTACCTTTTATTCTTTTTGTAATATATTAGGATGTGAGCTATGGCATGTCATAGTCACTAGTCAAAAGGCAATCTGTCTTTTGACTTTGCAGTGATCTTGTTGTCTAGATTAGTGTTTCCAGCTGGCCTTCAAAGTATAGTCGGCTATAGGATGTAGTATAAAGTATCTCAGGTCCTTGTATTTCTTTTCATGCTTTGTAACACTTGTAAAAGAACTTGAGAGCAATATACAACATTCTTGAAAACCACACTTATCTTGTTCTTGTTCTTAGTTCTGTCTTATTGTTTACTTGTGTTCTTAGTATCATTCATATAAACCCGGTTTCCTATTTGATCTGTTAAGTGTTCTAACATTCTCCTCATTGTGAGACTGATTGTATTGATCATCCCTTAAATCGGTCCTGCAACAAGTTTTTTGAAATCATCATAAATTAAATCTGAATCAAGAGGGTCCTGCAAAAATATGCAAAGTTCATATATTAGATAATTGCTTAAGTAATTAATAAGAATAAAGTAAGAGTTATTCGTACACAAAAATTGTATTGCAATAATTCATTAGTTGTTTTATTAAATCTTCTTAGCTTCTTGATCTCGTAAAACTAAATCAACAGCACCAGTAGTATCTTAAACTTTGAGTAGAATTTTATACCAGTAATATGTCAAAAAAACATTTAGATGAGATGAGTTAAGTTATATTTAAAACAATAAGTGGATAATATGAAAACAATAAAATGACAATTGTTGTTAAACCTTAGAATAGCATCAACAACTTTTCCTCCACAAACAGAAGAGGTACATTTAAATGTCTGATTTTCTTTATGCTCATTACACCCATCAGCAACCTCACTTGGAATCACAAGATTTACCATTTTGTTACAAATTTTGTAAGCATGATAGTACCACTTGACATCTCTAGAAATAAATATAATTGTACAAAAGATGACAAATGACATTGTCTTAAAAAAAGACAATTGTTATAGTTTAATTAAGTGGAAAACAAATAAGATAATAGCTAAAAAAAGGCCAAACAATCCCTACCGTATCAATTCCATCAATTTCTGCCACGTGTTTAAATTCTGTCTGAATAACAAAATCATCATGGAACGACAGAAGCATGGACGACCCGGTTATAACGAAACTTGATGATGCACCTTGGCCTTGGGTTTTTTTGCCAAATTGTATTCAAACAGATGTATATTAATAGGACATCAAAATAATTTTGCGAGTATGAAAGCAAGTGATTAATATAACAAACCTTTGTTTGAAGTGGAGAATCTCATCAATGTCCTCATTGATAAAAAGGCTGGTATGATTGAAAAAGTTTGATACTGAAGTACGTTCTGTTGAAATACAATAAAAAAGATTATGAAGCAAAGATGTGTAAATTTGTAATTTATAATCAACATGAAATAAAAACCAATAGCCAGTGTAGAGAAAACCATCATGAATCTTGGCGTAACCAAACTGAAGTATGATCACAACATGACCATCATCTTCTTTTGTGGTTAGGTAATTTGATATCTGATCAACATAAGAATCCCATAAAGTGAGAGAAACTTTTTTCCAATGCAAAAAATATTTTAGTCACCTATTAGTTGTGACACGTTTATAAAAAAAATAAAAATCATATGTAAACTATAAACACACTTTAAATCTTGAATCATAAGACTCATTTTCTTATAGCTTGTACCGTCCTTTTTTTATAATATTGTCATTGTTATAGCAAGAAACAATAAGACCAATAACGTTAGTGACATGAATATAACAATAACAATGAGTATAACTTATAAAAGATAATAAATACAATAATGTAATCAATTAACATAATTATGTTTTTAAGATAAGTATTTACCAACCAGTTGGGTGTGAGTGGCTTTCGCCTTAAGCAAATCAAAGTTCGTAAAGCTAAATCCATACAGACTACCACCAAAATCCTCATATTTGGTCAACTTAGTTTTATCATTGAAACTTATTTTCTAAGCATTATCAACAACCTTGGACTTGATGTAAATCTAACCATTCTTAGGATATTTGATCAAAACATAATCCTTTACCACTAGGAGTGTCTCCAGCCTATCAAACATGCTCTTTAGAATAGAAACATGAATTTTATTCCCTTGCGAAAAATAATGGAAACTTAATACATTACATGTATAAAGCAATAAACAATCTTTTATTAAATTTTATGAATTTCTATAAACGTGTAAAACAACGATTAACTTTAAAACAACAGGTGCTGCTTATCCATGAGAATCATATCCACAGAAAAAATCTACTTTGGGTTAATCTTGACAGGTTGTCACCATAGGTGTATAATACGAACCTTAATAGTTGAATCGTCCTTAAAATCACTCAGTTTGTTCAGCAAAGTAACACTTGATTTAGCCATGAAATCTGCTAATAAAGTAACAAAAAGTGATTAAAGAGTTAAAAAAAACTGGCTAGAATGTTGTAATGAAAATTATACATCTACTTGAGGAAAGTACTTGAAGTATGAACTTTGATATGTCAACATGAATGGAAGATGGTCTTTATGTAATGCTGAACTCAGGAAGTCAGTTCCTGAAATTACGATGGCAAGTAAAAAAAAAATTAAAGATTTAAATTTTATATTCTACACAGAACTAAAAACTAGCTAAATAATAGGTGAAGATCAACAACTGAAATCGCAGAAGTCAAAGATTAAAAATACTAGATGGTATTATCTTGTAGACCACTACAATTTTTAATATTAATTCCAATTAATATCTAAACTCTAAAATCTATTCGTGATCAGTTGAAAGCATAGAGTTTGTTGAAGCAATTGGGGTTTCGGTATTGAGATTAGGGGAATTGAAATTGGGATATAGAACCACAAAATGGCACGAGAACACAATTGGGAGAAGCATTGTAGGAATGTCATGCGTCCTACAATGTAAATGATTATTATGATAGATGTTGTTCAAAACTAATTTAATGAGATTTTTCTTATATTGATTAATTTTTTCCTAAATGGTGATTATGGATGAGTACACATCAAAATCAGCATAAACAGTTGATATCCCGGATTAGAAATGTTTACTCGAGTATTAGAGGTAGTCATAAACACCGTTAAAGAAACATGTACGTTAAGGAACACGAGGTATAATAGTATAATACATGTGGCCGTTTACAAATAAGAAGGATAACACCCATTAAGATATACTACATAAAATAATATAAATGTCAAATCAACCGAACCAACTCGTTTGTCTCGTTTAGAATGGTTAGTTGGGTTACATACAGTCATAAGTTTTCAACGAATCGGGTAAAGCTGACCCGAATTCTGAATCCACGGGTCCACTCGCACCGATCACTGAGTAGATTCTCTATTAGCTAAATTTATAGCTATTCACGTTTTCTCTGTGTCTTGCTGGATCTGATAACGGATAAACCCTAAAAGCTCACCAACAAAGCACCTATACATAATTACATACCAAATTGCATCCTTGTTATCTCCTCGAATGGATAATCGATTGCCCTCAAGTTCAGACAACTTTCACCTTCCTCCACTTCCGCTTCCGAATCAAGTCAAAACGGAATCAAGGTATGAGTTGTTGATTTTCATCTCCTAATTACAAAGGTTATGTATGTAGATGTTGTATAAGGTCGTTGTTTGGAGTGATTTCACTATGTGGTGGGATTAAGTATGTCAATTGTTAAAGAAATTAGGATGTGTTAGTTGCTGGTGTAGGGATTTGGTGCAATTGGTTTGAAGAGTTTAGTTGTGCGAAGCAGCTGTGATTGGAGCATTAATGTTTGTATCATCTGTCCTGAGCTGTTTCAGATGGATAATTTTGGATGATAATTTGATTGAACTTGCTTGATTGGGATCAAGTTCAGTGGTTTAGAACATTAGGTTTTTTACTTAGCAGTTTAAGCTAACTAGTTTTGGATGGTTAGTTTTGTTTGATCCACTTAATTTTTGGGAGACTATATTCAAATCTATTGTACCAGGACTTGAATTAACTGAATTGAGTAGAAATAATATGTTGGATAAAATTAGTGAAGCCAGGTAAATTCACATTTGTTCAATATGCAAAGTTCTTATGACAGGTTCCTACATGCTTCCTGAAATCTGATTAACCCTGATGATTAGAAAATCATAATCGTTAGGTACTTTGCCCAAACACTCAGAAGGTGATTGTTGTGAATTTAAGTAGCAATAATGAGTTTAAAGTTTAGGTGGTCCTTGGGTGTGTTGATTAACATCACATTATTAGAATCAGATAATCATAAAATAGGCTAGGAGATGATGTGTGGACATGCTTATGTTAGTTGAGGTTCTAATAACCAGAGAATTAGATGTTGAGGGTCAATATTTGATTTTTTTAGTCAATGAAAAATGAGACACGTAGCCACACAGGTGTAAAAGTCTCTAAATTTGATTAAAAGAATATATAGCTTTGTACTAATATTTTACCCTTAGATAACGAGTTTGTTGCGGTTGGTATGAATACTATTATTGCAACTTCGATTTTCCATAATTAGATAACGAGTATTAAAACGCAAATTTTAACACCTTTTTAAATGCACATGCTAATACTCCACAATCAAAAATGTTTTTCATCCCTTGTGAGGATACGGTGATGGCCCGCTATGTATATGGTAATACTGTCTACATGAAAATAGCAACTTAAAGTTTTCAAGGGTGAATGCATAATTACCTTGACGACAATTAAGCAATGCTATACAAATATCTGATTTACTACGACAAATGTCTATACGCAAAACATGAAGGATTTATAGACTAGAATAATTCCTACTCCATTTGCACTAGTGCTACCTTACCGTCCATTACTTATTAGTTTCTAAGCCTCAAAACTGATCATTCAACCTTCCAAACCCAACATAAACTTGTTTTAAACATATATCTAAGCGTGCCTAATATGTATCATCGATTATCCCACTTTTTCATCTAACAATTCAATCCCTAGTCAAGAACACTCACCACAACTAGCTATGGATGATCAAAACCTTACAAATGAAACTACTTGACATAATTACATCGTATACAGGTTTTAAGACTTACAAAAACTTATAAATCACATAGTAAGTAGTTAATTACCCCGTTCTACATGGATGCGTATATTGACTCAAAATGCATAAAAACTAGTTTTACCATATTTATCTTGTTTTTTTAAATGTAGCTCAAATTCTTCGTGTATTTTCTCCACAAGCTTGGAAAAACTTGAATTTACCTCCATTCTTGAGTTCCACCATTTTCTAGCTGTAAACTCTTTCACACACACACACACAGAATCACACACTCTAGAACTTGGTTGGTGATGATAAAATTGAAGGAAGTTGTGGGTGGCGGTATCTAGATAGTAGATATTGTCTTCCCTGACCAAATTTTATAGAAGTAGTTACAAAATACAAATCAGTACCAAATAATGTTACTCGGAAATGAATCTTGATGCTAACATCCCACAAGCTTGTGTGAAGTAGTGGGTAAATGAGCGTTCATAGTGTATTTAAAATTGGAGTTTAGAAACACAGTATTTTGATTTCTTTTTTGCCTCAAGTCCTTTAACATCATAACTTGCGTAATATTTACATTCTTAATGATTTCTTGACACCTCTGATATTCTCGCAATAATTTTATCTTCACAATATCGTTTTATGTAATTTGTTTCTTAGTTTGTAATATCCATACCAAGAAAACACTAAATACTAGAATAATCACCAATTACTGTAATTTCACCTAAAATATATCCTCTATTAAACTCCAATAATTTTTCATCACAAGAACTATAGTCCCAGTTATTAATTCCCCGTAAAGAATCCTGGATTTTTGTATGTTACATATTTACTGTAAAAATTTTCAGAGAAAATAAATATTGTTTACTTTTTGACATTTGTTTATTGTTCCTGAAAGGCCTGGAACGGAACTGAAGGACAGAAAGCTTCAAAAGGCTGACCGTGAGAAACTAAGGAGAGATCGTCTCAATGACCAGTTTACCGAATTGGGGAAAACACTTGGTATGTTAATTATTATTTTTGAAAAAAGAAAAAAAACAAGTTGAATAGTTTTTTCTTGTAACCTTTTTTTATAAACGAGAATAACAAACAAACAAACAAACATACCTAGTGGGATCTCACTCAATAGCAGGGTTTGAGGAGGGCGAGATAAGGGAAAACCTTTCCTCTATCCAGAGAGATAGAGGGGCTGCACTCCAACTATAAATGAGAACCTGATCTCAAATACAATATTCTCTTTGTTGTTAGAGAATTATTGTTTCTTGTTTTAATGATCTTCGCTATATTGTAAGTTTATTGCTAAAATGTTAAAAGCTTTGAGCAGATCCAGAGAGACCTAAATTTGACAAGGCAACAATACTTAGTGATACAATCCAGATGCTAACTGATTTGACTGCTCAAGTCAACAGACTAAAGTCTGAGTATACAGCACTCACTGAAGAATCTCGGGAGGTAATTTTTTGCTTTTCACTTTCAAATTTGCTCGGTTTGTTTGCAGTAACTTTTATTTGGTAGAAATCATCGCTAGCAAAACCAGTGTATTTTTGGATAATGTCTACCTACTTGTTATAACAACTTGAAACATCCATATTTGCAAATTATAAGGTTTAGTTTGAAACTTGAAAGAAAACCAGTTTTCCTTTTGCTTCTTTATAGGAATAACTACAATGTTTGTCAATGGTTTCTGTTCTCTATTAAATGCCAATTATTTTTGAAGATATGGTAACAATTAACTTGTTCTTGTACACCTTCAATTTACAGTTTTCATATTTACAAATGGGTTCCCAATCAAAAGACGGGTTTGATTGTATTCTTACCAAATGGGATATTGTTTTCCAAACCTCTTCCAAAATTTTCCAGGTTAACTGCTAATTCACAACAAATAAGAAGGTTAAAGCCTTATGGACCTCTTCACTGAATATTATTGCTATCACAGTTAATGCTTTTTCTTAATCACAGCTTTCTTGTTTTCTAAACTGAGATTCGTTTCACTTCTTTTCTTTCTTTTTTAGCAAATTATTTTTTTGTTCAAGTCCTAAGTAGGTATGTTAATCACTCGCAGCCTAAAGTAACAAGGATAAAAATAAATTTTGAAACTTAAAAGCAATAATTTGTGTTAAATATGGTCCTTTTTGAGTTTGTCATGCACAAGTTTCAGCAGTAAACAAAACTGATAACGTTTACCAAAATCTATCAACACAAAACAGCAACCATAATGGATGCCAAACTAGTAGTCTACTCAGCTGAAACTTTTTTGACGTATATTTTATAACAGTTGACTCAAGAGAAACATGATTTAAGAGAAGAAAAGGCGTCGCTGAAATCAGACATTGAGAATCTTAACCTTCAGTACCAACAAAGAGTTAGGGCTATGTACCCGTGGGGTCATATGGATCAATCAGTTGTAATGCACCCCCCTTCGTACCCCTACCCAGTCCCACTTCAAATGCCAATGCCACCAGGCTCTATTCCCATGCATCCATCTGTACAACCGTACCCCTTCTTTGGAAGCCAAAATCCCGGGGTTGTTTCCAACCCTGCCTCTTTTTTTCCGTCTGTTCAATATGTCGCTCCAGCTGTGCAGCCGAGCGGTAGATCACATGTTTCTAGCAGACAAGGTTCTAGAAACAAATCATCAGAGCAAGGGGAGAGTGCAAGTGGAAAAGATGGGGATTCTAATGATGTTGCAACCGAATTAGAGCTTAAGACACCCGGATCTACTGGAGATCAGGTTAGCTGTGCATCTTGTTAAATTCGTTAGTGGGGCTGGGGCTGGGTCGGGTAACGCTTAAAACTTGTGCGGGTCAATCTGGGTAACTTTTCATATGCAAAACATGTCGGGTTGGGTAATAAATAAATGTAAGTTTGTAGATAGAATTTGCAGAAAAAGTCTGTACATTACTTTTTTCCAAATTTAATTTAGTGTATTCTCATTTGTTTCAATCATAATTTTTTATTTCACCACCAAACCAGATAAAAGTAAAAATGATTACATTATATTGCAGAATGGTTCACCAGCACAATCAAAATCCAAGAAATCATCACAAAGGAAGGAAACTAGCATTTCAGATGGGAGTTCTCCAAGCGGGTGTTCATCATCTGGTACGGTTCAAGTTTGCTCATCAAATAGTGTCGTTGGAGGTGCAAACAATAATATTTAGATCAACCATTACTGCCATAATCATATCTCTCTGCATAGATTGCTAACTTACAAAGGAAGCACAGGTACTAAATTTGTTTTCACCCTATAAAAACTGCTGTATGTAATGATCTTTTACTAAAAGAAAGTTATTTACTGTATTGGTGTCTGTTAATAGTTTTGAATTTTATTGAAATCAACATTTACAAATCATCCCGAGCAGTATAGAACAATTGAGCAGGCTACCAATGCAGTTAAATAAAAGTGACAAAATGGGTAGTGTCTGATAATAGTTTTGATTTATATTAACACTTTTAGATTAGAAACCGTTGTATGTAATGATCATATCTCTCTGCATAGAATGCTAACTTACAAAGAAACCGCTGTATTATTACATTGCTTTTTCTTATGGATCAATCTGACCCCAGGAAATTTGTAAAATAGTTGATAAGCATATGAAGACTTAAACATGGCGCCGCTGAAAGTAATTTTAGATCCTTTTACATCGCAAACAAACCTTGTTTATGTCAAAACTGGAAAAAAGAAAAAAAGCACTACGATCTACAAGGACATTTGAGCTGTTTGAACTGTAAATAGTTTGCAACGTTAAACACTCCATTCACATTCGTTTAATAGCTTGAGAACCTGGAAAACTCGGGTCTCACCTCTAACCAGTGAAAGCAGGCAGGGCCGGTCCCGAAAATCCTCGAAAAAGTTTGGCCCTGGACGAGTAGGAAAAAATATGGGTACCTGTGTAAAATCACAATAACTCGTATTAATACGACAAATATATGTTTTAACAATTAATAAAAGTATTGTTACAAAAAATAATTTAATTTACTTATTTAAACGAACCGTGAGATTCTCCTAATGTTTTTTTAATTGAGTTTAGATTGGATAAATGGAAGTGGATTAAACTAATAAAATGTTAATTGGCATTAAGTTTCAATAGGTTAAAATAATTAAATTGCTATTGGGTTTAAATGCCTATAGTTGTTTTTTTTTTAAATATACATACATAATATAATTTTAAAATTTTTTTTTGGGTCCCTGAGAAGATTTGGCCCTGAGCGCTTGAGCACCCCGCCCCCCTTAGGGCCGCCCATGAAAGCAGATAAAACATAGCTTGTGTGTTTGGCGTGTGGAAATTAAAGCTCAATTTATGAAACATTTGTCAAGGTTTCTAAACCGAACCGAGCCGATCGGCTCGTTTACAACCGAGCAGAAAATCGAACGAGCATTTTTCGAGCGTTAATTTTTCGAGCGAGCGTCGAGCGAGCGCAAACGAGCACCGGAAAAATTGTACAACCCAACTATCTTGTATGTCATACGATTTTATATTGCGGTTAACATGTGTTAATGACTTAAAAAGTATCACATTTCATAACATAACATTTTTATAGATAACAATATGTTATGGCTGACGATAATGCTAAGACTGTAGCCGATAAGGCGGAGAGTATATTGCAGAGAACGATGACGGTGAGAGCGGGAGATGATTGACAAAACTTGTCTCTTAGCTGCTTGGGATTTAAATTTTATGCTTAGTTTGAAATTCTTTATTAGGTTGATTCATCAAGTATGCGTAAATATAATTATAAATTTATATATAGTAGGCCAAATCTACTAGAGTACTATGTATAAACTATATAAACATATATATGTATATAAATTCGAGCCGAGCCGAACCGAGCCGAGCGGACCTTCGCTCGTGCTTGGTTCGTTTACAAACCGATCCGAGCCAATCGACTCGTTTGCAACCGAGCAAAAATTTGAAGAAGCATTTTTCGAGCAAATTCCGAACGAACGTCGAGCGGCGAGCGGTTTGAACTGCCCTAGTCAAGGGGCATCTCACACTTGCTACTGCTTCCCCCCTTGAAATTTCGTAACTTGATTTTAAGATCTAGATTAACAAAAGCATGTCGATTATGTTTAATAAATTTGTCTGACAACTTCCCCCATAGGATGATGGGGTGCTCAAGATTGGGGCAGCCAGTTTTGATTAAAGTAATAGGTTGAATCGCTAACTGTGTTTTCGGGTTGGGTGGGTTGGGTCAGTCAGTTGGACCAATCAGTTTAGGTGGTTTTGGTGGCTCAGTTTAACTGGTTTGACTGTTTTGAATTTATATTTTTTTAAAGCATAATTTTGTGTTATATCTTTTAAAAATAACAAAGATAGTTCATGGAACACAAGTTCATATTTTAGAATGAAGAAAAGTAATTATATGACCAGTTTCAAAATATCAATCACGTTGATCCTAAAAAAAAATTACTAGATTTCAAACATGAAAACTCAAAGCCTCAATCTTTCTGTTTTGAACAATCAAAAGATCGAAATCTTAAACAATCAACAACAAATTGTGTATTTTCTTAACTGACTGATCATTTCAACAATTACTATAAATAATCAACAACAAATTTTCTTAAGATCATTTCAACAATTACTATAAATAATCAACAACAAATTGTGTATTTTCTTAACTGACTGATCATTTCAACAATTACTGATTGTATGATCGTGATATTTTTTATTAGAATTTTCGTATATGTGATATAAGAAATTATGATGAATATCTATAATATCTGGTTTGAGCAGAATCTAATTCGGTTGGGCTAGCATTGGTTGGTGGTGTGTCAATGTCTTGTAGGTTGGGTCCATTGTCATTTGGATATTATTGATGCTTTACCACTCCCTCCTTATCTGTCCATGGTTCTACTTTGTCCCTTATAAACAAATTAATATTAAAAGGATTTAAAACCTCGTGCTACGGGGACGTGAAATCGTGTAAAAACTAACTTGTTAACCTTTACGTTCAAGGTAAGAAAAAGAAACATGCATAAGGTTGATCGTCATCATGCGTTAGGTGTGTCGTAGAAAAAACCAAACAGTTATAAAATATTAGGGTTGATAAAAAATAAGCATGTATAAATTTAAATTTTATAAAATATAATTTTAAAAGTTGGCGGAGAAAGCAAAAACAAATTGCAAGTATAAAAGTCATATAAGTGCTATAAATAATATTTTTTATGGTTATTAAAACTTTTAAATTGTTATTTCCTTTTATATTTTGATATAATGTATTAACCACTAAACACCCTATATATACGGGGTTTGTTAATATTGAATGACATACTCATAAGATAATAGTTTATCTTTTTCCTTTTCTTCTACTTTTATTCTTTTTTTAACTGCAAATTTCTATCTTCTACTTTTATCTATATTCTTTATGTTATATTCATTTTGAAGTTCTAAAAATTTGTTTTACAACACGTTATTAGCATGAGTTGCTATATGGAGTTTGATCATATTATCATAAGGTAAAAAAAATTTGTTCTTGTCTTGATTCATTTAAACTAAAATCCATATTATAATTCATATGATTTTGGATTAGTTTATATTTATTATCATTGTTACTCTTTTGATTCTCTCATATAAAATTTATATTGTGATTCATATTATTTTGGGTTATGTTAAGAATTATATTATTGTCTTAGTAAACTATTAGTAATACGTTCTTGGACAAAGAAAGATTTGTTAATATTACAATTGGTATATTTTACTATCAAATAATATATAATTTGTAATAAAGATTTTCAACCTGTATATAAAAACATACATGTGTTTTTCTACGATTATCTCAAACTATGATATTAAATTATCATTTATTAACAATGAATTGATGTATGTTTGACAAAAACTTTTTATGCTAAGAGAGAATTGATATACGTTTTATGAATATTGTGACTTGCATGATAATGAAATTTACATGAAATCTATAGGTCCAAATCATGTAAAGCAAGTTCTTAAAAATACTATGATTGTTGTATACAAATACAGATCCGAATATATTCATTGATAACTTGAATATAACTGGAACTCCTAATGAGTTCTTAACATAATTAAATAGTTAAAAGGTGATTCAAAATAATAGACTTTGACAAAACTAAACTAAGTTTTTTCTTGAGTTTTAAAATTTTTAAGGATGTAATCCTTGTGCTAAACAAAGACATATCAAAGAAATTACACATGAAGATAGATGATTATGATATAAGCTATGAAATGATATAATATGAATATTGGATATGCAATTGTTAGCAGTGAAATTTCTACATATGATATAGAAATTGATGTGCTAAATGAAGAAATTATATGTCAAAACTTCTAAAGAGTGCGTGACCATACATAACTTATCTTTCATGGCGGATTGTAAATGCTTGGAACCATAAAATTGAGAAACATATAAAGTCAAGTCGAATCTAATATAATCAACTCACTGCCTATTTTACACACACACACAGAGAGAGAGAGAGAGAGAGAGAGAGAGAGAGAGAGAGAGAGAGAGAGAGAGAGAGAGAGAGAGAGAGAGAGAGAGAGAGAGAGAGAGAGAGAGTTGGTTCATGTGGCTTTACTAAAATACTAATATCATGTTTACAAATTTATAATATATGTTGATGCATTTGATCTCATGAAAAAAATCAAAGTTCAGATTATTAAAGAACGAATTTAAAATAAAGATGATATTGTATTTATGTTTCAGTTGGCATATAAAGTATTTTTGTGCATCAATCAATTTATATAAAAAAGATGTTGAAACATATTATAGTCTGGTCAATGCATGATAATGAGTGAATAATAATTATCTCTAATCATCTCTTGTAAAAGGTATGAGATTATTTATTATCTCGTACCTTAAGGCATCGAATATATGAGACTATACGTTACTAACCGATCGAAACAAGTTTGGTTCATCTTTTGATGCAGATAAGTCTCGCGTCAGTTGAGAGGGAGAATGAAGCTTTCCTTATAAGAGGATGGAAACCTCATCTACCAAGACGCCTTTTGCCTGGGCGAGCAACTCGTCAGGTGAAAATAAAACTGTGAGTTTTTGGATGAGTAACACATTAGGAGCAAAGTGGACAATATCCTGGTACGGCTTAAATGGGCTTTTACAAATGGTTATAAAGCAGGGGTCGGACCAATATGCCAATGAGGGCGCAAGGCTTCGTAAGGTGGGTGGAGATGTAAGTCTCACATCGGTTGAAAGGGAGATCGAAGCCTTTTTTATAAGGGCGTAGAAACCTTATCTACCAAGATATGCTTTACTTGAGTGAGCAACTTGTCGGATGAAAACAAAGTCGAGAGTTTCTAGATGGGCAACCTATTGAGGGCAAAGCGGATAATATACTGGTACGGTTTACAGTGATTTACATCGCAATACAATCATTGCCCACTACACCACATGCGCCAATACATGGCCAGTGTAGTACAGACAAACCTGTCGTAACGGCACGTATAAGGGTCCCTAATGTACATGTGTCCGTATGCTCAGGTTATATACATACATACAACAGTCATGAGTTATTATAGTTTAGGACAATCATGATCACATTAAAAGTTATTCAAAGAACTCACATTAGCTTCAAGAATGTTTACTATAATCAGTCTGAATTTTACTCCCTAATTAGAATAGGGACAATCTTAGATGCTCGTCAAATGTAAAGTATATTACAAACTAGTCATTATCGTGGTTGGCTTTAGGCAACTTTTTCTAGTCATTTTACGCCTACCCTAGTAATGACCGTTAACCCTATTTCTAATATTACACTAATATATTAAATTTATAAATTAAAATTAAAAACTAAATTATATACTTAAGACATACCTGATTTGGAAATGAATAGTGTTGAGAAAAAATGAAGTTACAACTAAATCATGTTTAATGTTTATAAAAGAATCGAACCAACTTTATACGTCGGTTTATTTGAAAATCTCAAAAAAATGAAGATAACATCTTCATCTATTTTAACATTCATTTACACGTGCATTAATCAAATTCTCTAGCTATTTAATATTAATACTATATAACAATTATTCTATTATTATTATTATTATTATTATTTATTATTATTATTATTATTATTATTATTATTATTATTATTATTATTATTAATATTATTATTATTTTATTATTATTATTATTATTATTATTATTATTACTATTATTATTACTATTATTATTATTATTATTATTATTACTATTATTATTATTATTATTATTATTATTATTATTATTATTATTATTATTATTATTATTATTAAACAATATTTTATAATATTAATTACTCGTTAGTCATTTACTCGTTAGACATATTTGTCATATAAGTCTCATGTATTCTTCCGTTCTCAAAATATACAAACAACTTCAAGATTAGTCGTGACGTATCAAAGTATATCAAATATAACTATGAATATTAATGTTAACCAAACTAAGAGAAGCTAACATGAATGTCACACCCCAACCGATGACGGAATCATCGGGACGGACGAATGTGAATTGATTGCTCATAACATATAGTAGTAAATACGTTGAAATAATATTAAATTCCATTTTCATTGAATAATACTAATGAAGCGATACATTACAATAAAATAGAAACTTAAGTAAACATAATAAAGTTGTCTTTAATTTTGACTAAGTCCAAACTCTAAATGTGCATATAGAAATCCACTAATCTGTATTCTTGAAATCATATGAAAAATAACGAGTCAACTAACGAATTAGCCGGTGAGTAAATATAGGTTTGGTCCGTTTGGATACATATATAGATTGATTAAATTGATTGAAAACAATTTAATTCACATGGTAATGTCAAGACTTATAAGCGCAATAGTGTAACATAAAAGATAAATCAAACACAATCAAACCAAATGAATGAATTGACTCGGTCCGCAAACGAAGCCCTATGATTGATTGAATTGACTCGGTCCGCATCGAAGCCTTATGATTGATTGATTGACTCTGGTTCCAATCACCACTCGAATATTCATATGTGGTGGGTTGTCAAATCAATAGATCTATCATCACCACTCGAATAACCATATGAGGTGGGTTTATTAAGCCAATAGATCTATTATTGTTATCGTGCATGGATAAATGATTGTGTTATCATATAGTTTATCAAACTATGCACACATAATTACAAGTAATAATGTCTTGATTGAATTTTGAAATAGAATAACAGTGAATAATAATGAATAAAAATGAATAACAATGTTGAAATATGAATCACATAATTTTTCTAAAATATAAAACATGAAAATAGGCTATGATACTCACATTGGATAACAATGAATAAGAATGTTAAATATAAATCACAAGATTTCTCCAAAATATAAAACATAAAAATGGGTTATGAATATTCACATTGAATAACAATAAATAACAATGTTTGAATATAAATCACATGATTTTTACAAAATGTAAAATATAAAAATGGGTTATGAATACTCACTTAATAATTATAAGATATGAAATTTATAGAATGCTAGACTTGACATCAAAAATTTCTCACGTTTCAACCTTATGTTTGATATCTTTTTGTAAGAATAATAATGATTAAAGGACTAGGTATGAATTAGAGTTTCAAATGAGATTTGGGTTTAACGAATAGATTAAAATAATAAAATTGATTTATAACTTAAAAATATTTGGATTTAATAATGTTAATTAATAAGGAAAATAAAATAATTAAAGACAAATTATATATTTAATTGATAATGACTGAGTAAATAAAATTTGAATATTAAAGTGTGAAAAGAAATAATTAATTTAATAATTAATTATTTAATCATTTGATAAAAATACTTATTTGAATAATTAATTATTTAATTTATTTGCAAAATAATGACTTGAAATGATTTGAAATGAATTATGCTTGATCTAAAATAACTTTTACAAAACGTAAAACTTATAAATGAATGTATAACAAATTGATATCTTAAAAATAGAGAAAATATCCTATTATAGTTTTCGAAATGCTTCAAAAATTAATAAATAAAATTTTAATCAATATTAATTATCAAAATGATTTTTATATTAATTTAATAACATTTTAAGAATTATTTGAAATTTAATTTTATTACAAAAAAAGTTTGCAGGTGCCTCGGGTCACCCGAGTGGAAGTCGAGTGTGCTAACCAGTTGGGCTAAAGTCCTGATCTAACTAAAAGCTTCTACGAAATGTTTAAGAAAACAATAATTGCTTAATTCCCCAATCCATATGAACCCTAATTCGATTTTGATCCAAATTGAAATACAAACCGACTATATTAATGGAATTAACATTCGGGCTTTTGATTATGATGATAATATGAATATGTGCTTGTGTTTAATTACCTGGTTTGGATCGATTTGCGGATGAGTTAAAGAAAGAATAGGGCGGCAGAGGTTGGGTTTGATCTTGAGATGATGATGTTGAAATTGTTTCAATTTATGATGTGTAAAGCTTCCACGAATGTCAATGAGCAATAACCCCTTCGCAAAAGTTCCAGAAGGGGGTTTTCGATTGAATTGCAGGCCGCGAAGGAAGGTGATCGAAAGGAATATTTCCCCTAGGTTATATAGCAACGATTACAACATTTTCGATTGTTCGAGCTTTAACTTTGATTCGGTTGTTTCAACCTGGGTCCTGAATGATTTATACGTAGTTTGACTCAATTGAAATAATGATTATGATCGCAATGAGCACAGTTACGTTTCTTCGCATTTTATTGAATCAATATTTCTGTTACAAGGTAAAATTGATTTGATTTTGAATGGGAAACATCGGTTTTGTGTTGCACAAGCTATTGCAGTAGAGACGTTGAAATTAAATTGGGTTTTTGGTTCGAAATAGGTACGCGACAAAAAGTGAGCAGTTTGATTGAGTTGATTTGAAGACGATTTGGTGGTTTGTGGCCTTGCAGGAGCCCGTCGGAGTTTGGACGGTTTACAAGGTCTTTAAAACCAATTTATAATTAGGACCCTGAGGTTTAAAAAAGTTGTTATTTCATGAACAAAGTCTATAATTTAAGTTTCAAAACATACAATTTAAACCTCAAACTTTTAAAATCCTAATTTATAAATTAATCAAATTATTTATTTTATGAAACTTTTTGATTTTAAAAATCTTTGTTAATGAAGTATTTTTTAATTGAATATATAAAATCTCATAACTTTTAATAACCTTATAAATTTATAAAAAAAATTATCTTATAAATTATAAAATTATGTTAAATTGAATAAATGACACATTTATTGTATTTGGAATACCAAAAGAAATAAAAGGACTATATAATGAATTTGATTTTCAAAATTGACCCAATGGGTTTGGGTTTATATTTCAAAACAAGGCAAATGTTACAATGAACACACCACATGTATTAAAGTAGCAGAAAGTCTACAACAAAGAACAAGAAGGTCCCATCTAAACTTGGATCATGAAGCCACTAATGATTGTACATATACTAACAAAATGTTTGGGGGCTGTTTTTGAATGAGCCAATAACTACTTCTACGAAGATTTAACGATATCAAGAGAAAGATTCCATGGTTCTAACAAAATTGTGATGCAAGAGGTGGATGGGGTTTTACCCCTTTACAAAAGTGCACATTCGTGGTTCGTCAAATAGGGTCGCATCCAATGACTCATGGGATGAATACTTCAAAATGTATGAAAAAACTTTGAGTTTACAAATTCTTTAAAGGTGAAATTATACTCTACATCAACGTGGAGTGACCTATTGTGTTACTATGTGTTAGGGTTAATACATGCAAGGTGGTCATCCACACTTAACAATAATGCTAGAAGTCGTGGCTTCACATATCTACGGGTTTTGGATGTATTTTTTAGCGTTGCAGATTCCAACAATAATATCAATGTTTTGGATCAATCGTCGATATTCAATGACATCGTAAATACAACTACACTTGAGTCTTCATATACTTAGAGGAGTGGGGTACAAGCATGTGTATTATCTTATTGATGAATTATGTCTTGACTACTTGTGTTTGTCAACGTGTTCATATTTTCAAAGAGTGAAGAAAAGGAGAAATTCAATTTAGCTAAAAATCAATAATAAAGGATGTGAAGCGAGCATTCGATGTTCTAGAGAAATGTTGGCTATAAATAAAAATTCACCACCACAATGCCCAGTAAATACTTACTTTGAAGACAAAGTCTTGGATATGTCAATAATTTGAAGATTATATCCAACCTTATTTTGAAGAAATTTTTGGAAAAAAAATAAAAGCTAGTCATTGGAAATAATGTGTTGTAAAACACATCCATTTTAGGTTGTGTTTTTGGGTCTCTTTTGTTTAATTATTAGTTAGATTCGTTAGTTTTTACTTATCGTTCGTTATTTTATGGTTCAATAGGTGCTTTGATGCTTAAAGTGATGAAAACGCGTGGGAAACGAAGTTTTTAAACCAAAAGATAGAAAACGACCAACACTAAGAAATTTTTCTAAGTGTCAAACTCAAAGTTGCTGAAAAAGTTAATCTACGCGATACACACAACAGGAGTGGTCCTCCTGTGCGTATCGCATAGATCACAAATTAGGGTTTTTGGAATTTTTTAATCAACGCGATACGCACAACAGGAGTAGTCCTCCTGCACGTATCGCATATATGGTATTTTCGGGAAAATTTTACAAAGTTGTATCTAAACAACTTTTCTCAACCAAAACAGGGAGTTCGATCACCAGCCGTTTCAAGAGCATTCTCAAGTATGAATCAAAGGTTTTCGAAGGATTGGAAGCCAATGATTGAAGCTAAGATCATAGGAACAATTGCAAACGTTTGATCACGGGTTTTTATCTTCGTAACTTTGTTTATCAAGACATTGTTTTGAACAGCTGATGTTGTTTTCATTGTTTAAGTTGATGTTTCTACTGAATATGAGTAGCTAAAATCATAATGCTACCTAGGTTGATGATTAGTTTGTGTTTACTTGAATGGGTTTTGGTTATTGAACGGTTGTCGTGGCTAATGCTTATGTAAAGATGTTTTCAATATATTTGATGTGTTTGAGTATTTTGGCATGATTGCTGATGATTCCTAAATGTAAGGCTCCGATTCTAGAAACCCCACAGTTGGTCAATCATCGCACCAAAAACATTTAAAATATACATCACTATCGCAGCGGAATTAAAAAAACTTTCATTTATAATTAAGACATGTCATTTCATTACATCATTCGTTTACATATCAAAACATAATAGTAAGTCAAAATGTGGATGCCAGCCTCAAAACGCTCCCAGTAGCTTATGCATCCATGTATGCACCTCCTCAGTATCAACAAAAAAACCTGCCAACTATTATGCATACAAAAAGTCAGCGACACTGAGTGAGTTCTAATTTTATGAATAAAATACTTTACTTTCGTTAAAACATAACCTTTACGTTCGTTCGTGATCACACAACATACGTACATCTTGATAATAATTATTATTATCTTCATCATCGTTCATCATGATTATTCATTACATCTCTTACCATCATCCAGATCCTGTCTCATGCAATACCCCCTACTCGTGCTCGAAAGCTGATACTGTGCCAGGGCCTGTAAACAAACCCCTGACTCGTGCCCAAAGGCTGACACAGTACCAGGGTACGCGACAAGGATCCCATCTCATATGCAACACCCCCGACTCGTGCTCGAAAGCTGATACTGTGCCGGGGCCTGTATACAAACCCCCGACTCATGCCCGAAGGCTGACACAGTACCGGCGCGAGCAATAAGATCTCATCTCTTTCACATGCCATCCTGTCTCATACAATACCCCCGACTCGTGCTCGAAAGCTGATGCTGTGCCGGGGTCTGTAAACAAACCCCCGACTCGTGCTCAAAAGCTGACACAGTACCGGGGTACGCGACAAGGATCTCATCGTCCGTTACTTCCATTCTCATCATTCGTTATCTTCCACTTTCGTTACATAATACTTTACTTATGTACTCATACATAATAGGTACAGTCACATCATACATATCATAAACATCATCAGCAACACGCAAGCATGCACAGCACAACAGGCATAACCATCACATCACATCAGAACTTAGCACAACCATCTACCTCACAAATCCCAGAAAATTCTTAAGTCTACCAAGAAATGCGGATAAACATCTTAGGGGCATGAGCACCAAATGCGGATGAACAGTCTAGGCGCACGAGCACTATGCTGGCGCTTACTGCTTGGGCGCATGAACACTTAGGCGCATGAGCAACTCTGGGCGCATGGGAACGGCTGGGGCACATGAGCTACACTTGTGCGCATGGGCACCTTCTGGGCGCATGGGCAACTGTTTGGGCGCATGGCCAACACTTAGGCGCATGGGCACTCTGAGCGCATGACCACTAGTTGGGCGTATGAACACTTAGGCACACGAGGACATTCTGGGCGCATGGGAACAATCTGGGCGCAAGGGCACTAGTTGGGCGCATGACCAACACTTAGGCACATGGGCTGTGGGCGCATGGAAACAATCTGAAACATAACAAATTCTACAAACAACCCCCAAACATCTATCTAGCACATCTTAACATAAATCTACCATGCTACAAACACTAGAACATGCTAAACATCAAACCTAACACATTAACAACTTCTAAAAACAAGCATCAATAGGGCATAATCGAACAACATGCTGAAAATTCACGGTTTACTTTAAAAACTTCTGCCCGGTATGCATAATAGCCCCAAACACTTTGAAAACCAGTAAAAAGATGGGATCTAAAACTCACCTGTTACAGCCTTCGAGTAGCACACTTCAAACCCGAGACCCACCTGCAATTTCAGCTCCTAAAACCCATGAAAACCAGCACCAAACACCCAAAATCTAGGTCTAGAACCCGAAAATCCAGCTGAAACCGAACAATTACCCAAGAAAACTCACCTTTCGCAGCTTTTTCTTCTTCTTTCTCTAAAACCGGTGAAATTTTCTTCTCTTCTCCTTTCTTCTTCCTAAACCGAGAACAGGAAAGTGGGTATGGCAGTGTAGTGGGCGGCCATGCCCACTCTTTTAAACACAATAATATTAAAATTTGCATCTTGCATAACTTTAGTCCCTCAACTTGGGTTATTTATCCTTTCTTTCTTCGTACTTTCCTTTTCTTTTCCTTTTAATAAATATCCGGGTGTTACAAGTCCACCCCCTTATACAGGTTTCGTCCCCGAAACCTGTCACTCCTCGAACAGTTGCGGGTAATGCTGTCTCATCTCTTCCTCGGTCTCCCATGTAACAACAACAACAACAGCAGCAGCAGCAGCCGCATGACGACGACGACGACGACGACGATGATAATAAAATAATAACAGAATTTATACTAATAAATCAAAATCTATAAAAGACACATGTTGTTTTTTTTGGATTTCACCTAGGCTCCACCTAAGATTTGGACAAATTCCACACTACAATAAAAATTACAAATTAGTATATAAATATAGTAATAAATATCCATTTACCATTATGTTAATCAAATTAATATTTTTCTAAAAATAAATAAATTATTTCATTAAAAATATATTATTAGAGTTAATTTTGTTAAAATTAAATTAAATTTATAGCTAACTATTATTAAAATTAAATACTTTAAACATAGTATTTTTTTAAACAAACCTTTATAAAATATCAATATTTACGATGTTAAACATAATTACAATGAGCGATTACTCACTATAAAATAACATCTCCGCTTAAATGTAAATCACGATTCCATCCTCTTAAATTTAAGTATTTTTACTATCTCACAATTTTATATTCATAATTTCATTTTTTCGTATATAATATTCAATATTTCAACCCGTGTGAACATTAAATAGCTAGAGAATTTGATTAGTGCACGTGTTCATGAGTGTTAAAATAGATGAAGATGTTATCTTCATTTTTGTAAGATTTTCAAATAAACAGACGTACAAAGTCGGTTCGATTCTTCTATAAATATTGAACATGATTTAGTTGTAACTTCATATTTTCTCAACACTCTTTATTTCTGAATCAGGTATGTCTTAAGTATATAATTTAGTTTTTAATTTTAACTAGGTGTTATCCCGAACGCGCGTTGCGCGTCTTAAGGACAGGGGAAACTGAGGCACAGGAAACTCATTATCAAAGCCACAACTTAAGAGTTTTATCACATCGCTAACGATCACTTAAGACATGAGACAACGTAATCGTCAGAGCATGGCTCAGAACTAATGATTGGTTGCGGCTACACACCGTAAACAACTTCCAATCCAAAGCAACCGACGCCATCGTTGGGATTCATCACAGTAGCGGGAGAACAAAAAACGAAAGAAATACAACCATGTCGTGCTCATTCTGTGAATGGAAGGTGATGTCAATTTTTTAATCAAATTCGTTTTTATCGACCATAAACAACATTCAATGAAGCTATTTGCAGGCTCAGAAACACAACCATGTTACGGCTGAAATCTAGAGAATTGCCACACCTAAACAACCACGCTTTTTGTTTGTTAAGCATCATCGCCTACCGATGTAATACATACCAACCATCTATACTTTACCTCATGGCTCAAACATGTTTTAACTGAAATGTTCCGAGAAATATTATTCTTGATTGATTTGAAAGTGATTACAATGATCCTTTAAATAACCAACTAACCTCCTCTATTCCTATAATCAAGGAATATAAAATAAGTAACTAAATAAATCATATCAATCAAATCGTGACTTCTAATATTCCCCCGCAGTGAGAACGTGTATATGAAGACACGTTCAAGCTGGACCGAAAAGACTCAAATAAGTATTTGGGAAGGCCATTGGTATAGATGTGAGCATACTGAATGGACGAAGGAACATGCAAAACACGAATATGCCCAATCTGCACCTTTTCACGAACAAAGTGAATGTCCATCTCCACGTGTTTGGTGCGCTGATGTTGCACCGGATTACCAGACAAATAAATGGCTGAAATGTTGTCATAGTAGACTATCATAGCTTTATGCACCGGGACATGTAACTCGATCAAAAGATTGTGAATCCAAGTGGCTTCTGCCGCAGCATTGGCTACCCCCTATACCCAGCTTCTGCACTTGACCTGGAAATAGTAGGTTGACGCTTTGACGACCATGATATAAGATTGTCACCCAAGAAAATGCAATATCCTACAGTGG